>CM042156.1:101130762-101138262 GCA_023376005.1 Doryteuthis pealeii
TCTTTTTATATATACTAAATATTATTGAAAAGTTAATTTTTTGATAGAAAGGCAATATTTAGAACGTAACTAGAAAAGGCAATTTTGTGATTAGAAATTCTATATAAAAAAAAGGTAATATGAATACGATTGAAAAAATAACATCGGTACAAGAAAAACTATATTTAGGATATAAACAGAAAAGGTAATTAATATTAAAATTGACGTTGTTATAAAAAAAAAAAGAAATATTTAGAACGAAAATGGAAAAAGCAACTTATATACTACTCAAAGTAATTTTGGTATGAAAATACAATATTTAGAACGTAAATAAGTAAAAAGTAAAGTCGTCAGGGCGGCCTAAAGTCGGTATCAGCCAATCAGCGAGGGAGTCTATCCCCTTTTAAATAGCGCTAGACCAAGGATATTGTTTTTAGCGTCTGGGGTGGAGCGCCACACCTACCATCAGCTCCTTACTTTACCACACAGATCCCTGTGCTACTCATACGCTGAGTTGGCGAGGACCGGTATCGAACTAGGAACCTTGTGGTTTTTAACCCAACGCTCTACCGACTGAGCTAACCCGGCCCCTTAAACGTAAATAGAAAAGGCAAATAGTATTAAAAATATATTCTATAAAAAAAGGCAACAAAGATACTATTGAAAAATATCTTTAGGATTTAAAAAATATATTTAGAACATAAATAGAAAAGAATACTATTAAAAATTAATGATGTTATGAAATAAAAGTAAAGAGATATTTAGAACGAAAATAGAAACGGGAACTTAGAATGATTTTGGTATAAAAATTACAATATTTAGAACGTAAATAGAAAATGCAATATTATTAAAAAAAATGTTTCTATAAAAAAAATAGCAACATAGATACTATTGAAAAATAATGCTTGGATAAAGGATACTATATTTAGAACGTAAGTAGAAAAACAACGTAGTTACAATAAAAAGTAATTTTGTTATAAAAAACAATATTCAGAATATAAACAACAAAGACACCTTAAATACTATAAAATAAATCGTATGAAATGATTTTTACGATGAAAATGCATTAATCAATGATCTTTACTATAAAAATCCATTGGAGATTATTTATTATAAAAATGCATTGGAAATGATCTTTATAATAAAATGCATTGGAAATAGCTTTTTACAATAAAAAGCATTGGAAATAGCTTTTTACAATAAACATGCATTTGAAATGATCTTTACTATAAAAATCGATTGGAAATGATCTTTACTATAAAAATGCATTGGAAATGATTTTTACTATAAAAATGCATTGATCAATGATTTTTATTATAAAAATGCATTGGATATTATTTCATTATAAAATTGCATTGGAAATGATCTTTACAATAAAAATGCATGGGCGATTATTTTATTATAAAAATGCATTGGAAATGATCTTTACTATAAAAATCCATTGGAAATGATCTTTACTATAAAAATGCATTGGACATGATTTTTACTATAAAAATGCATGGATCAATGATTTTTACTTTAAAAATGCATTGGAGATTATTTTATTATAAAAATGCATTGGAAATGATCTTTACTATAAAAATCCATTGAAAATGATCTTTACTATAAAAATGCATTGGAAATGATTTTTACTATAAAAATGCATTGATCAATGATTTTTACTATAAAACAATATCTCGAACGAAAATTGAAAAGGTAACAGCTTAGATACAATTAAAGCAATTATTTTGCTCTCAAAAATAGTATGTATAATTATAATAGAAAAGGCAACATAGATGTTATTTTAAATAATTTTGCGATAAAAAATACAATATTTAGAACGTAGATAGAAAGGGAAACCTAGATACTAAAAAAATAATTTTGTTATGAAATATATATATAATTATAATAGAAAACGCAACAGAAATATTGTTTAAATAGTTTTGCTATAAAAATACAATATTTAGAACTAAAAAAAAACACATCTTGTCTTCTAATGAAAATTAACGTTTCATTCATTGTTCATTTCGGTCCTGGTAAATAAAGCTTAAATCTCGATACTTTTTAACACATCTCGTCTTCTGAAGACAATCAACCTTTGGTTCATTGTTCATTTGGTCCAGGTAAATATAGCTTCAAAGTTGATTTTTTATTAACACACCTCGTCTTTTTAAGAAAATTAACGCTTTCTTCATTGTTCATTTCGATCCTGGTAAATAAAGCTTCCCTCACGATACTTTTTGAACAGATCTCGTCTTTTGAAGAAAATTAACGTTTCGTTCATTGTTCATTTGTATTTTGGTAAATACAGTTTAAGAGTCGATACCTCTAGAACGCACATTTTATTTGTATGAAGAACAAGGTTTTATTCAATTCAGTCTTTCTCCCTCCTTCTCTCCCCCTCTCCCCCCTCTCTCTCTCTCTCTATCTCTCTCTCTATATATATATATAGGTGTGTGTGTGTATGTGTGTGTATTGAAATAACATAACAGAAAAATTGCAGAAACATGCACAACCTATGTATATATATATATATATATGTATATCAATATAGGTATATATGTGTATATGTATATCAATATATATATATGTGTATATTTGTATATATATATATATGTATATCAATATATGTATTGATCAAAGCCTGAAGAAGATACCAGAATATCTGAAACACGTGTTGCGTATGTAAAATAAAAAGAATAAAACATTTTTTCTGAGAACAATACATTTTGCGGACCTTCTTTTTGTATAAAATATTAATTTATATATATATATATATATATATAATATATATATATATATATATATATATATATTATATATATATATATATCCAAACTATTAGAATCTATCTATCTATCTATCCATCCCAGGCTATTAGAATATATCTATCTATGTCAGTTATTTCATATGTATGTATGCATGTATGTATCTATCTATCTATCTATCTATCTATCTATCTATCTTTATGTCTTTCATATCTATCTATCTATCTATCTATCTATGTCAATCTTCATTTTTCTTCAGTTTTCATATCTATCTATCTGTATATGTGAATCCTTTCATATCTATCTATCTATTTCAAAAATGTTCATATGTATCTATGTATCTATGCATATATCTATCTATGTATATATGTCCGTCTTTCATAGCTTTCTACCTATTTATGTTAGTCTTTTCATATCTCTCTATCTCTCTATATCAACCCATTCATATCTATCAATCAATCTAGCTATCCATCTATCTATCTATATCAGACTTTTCACATCTATCTATCTATCTATCTATCTATCTATCTTTCTATACCAGTTCTTTTATGTCTATGTCAGTCTTTTCCCATCTATCTATCTCTCAGTGATAATTCTCTCATATCTATCTAACTAGCAAATTATCTTTCTATGTAACTCTATCAGTCTTTTCATATCTATCTATTTATCTATCTATCTATCTATTGATGTCAGTCTTTCCATATGTGTTGTTATCTATCTATCTATGTGTAGAAACTTTCTACACATATTGTCGGATTCATATCCATTTTACCTTTCATACTGTCTACAGAAAAAATCAAAATTGGAATTATTTAAATTATATCACCGGAGGCCCAAATTTCGAATATAATAAGGATCCCGACACTACGAATTTGTCATCATTACAGATTCCTGAAATGTTCCATCTTCATCTATTGTACTGTTGGACCTATTATATTTTTTAAACTTTCTTTTGTAGCCGGAATATTTTCCTGAACTTTTTGATATATATATATACTTTTACTGCTAACTCTTTTGAGCTTTTTTTAATGATAAAAATGCTTATAATTTTTTAAAATAAAATGTATTTTATTTTTAACATAAAATACGCGTTTAAAATTTTTTTTAAAATTCCGGTACTGACCAAGAGCGTTCTGTGCCTCGTGATTAATGATATATTTATTTCGTTTTTCCGTTTACAATGTTGCTTTGATAAAGACCTCTTCATACGGTCGAAACAGATTTCTGTCAGCAAAACTTTTACTATCTATCTATCTATCTATTTTATGCGACAATATTTTTCAAACCTTTAAATTTCCTAGAAATGCACATATATTTATATGAGTTCCTTTAATATCTCTCTCTTCTCTCTCTCTCTCTCTCTCTCTCTCTCTTTCTCTCTCTCCCCTCTTTCTTATTCCATCTATCTATCTAATTAAAGTTATCCATCTCTATTTCAGTTTATTCATTTCTCTATTAATCTCTTCAAGTCTATAATGCATGCACGCATGTTTGTATGTATGTATATATGTATGCATGTATCTATATCTATCTATCTATCTATCTATCTATCTATTTACCTTATGATATATGTGTGTGTGTGTGTGTGTGTGTGTGTGTGTGTATGGGTACGTGTGTATCAGTCTTTCAAAATCAATTCCCAATGTGTTCTATCTATCTTTCTCTCTATCTATCTTTCTATCTAACTAATCTTGTCAATGAATCTGTGTCTATCTATCTACCTATCTATCAATGTCAAACTATTCATAACTATTTCAGTTTCTTCTATATCCATTCTCTCTCTATCTCAATCTCTCTCCCCCCCTCTCTCTCTCTCTCTCTCTCTCTCTCTATATATATATATATATATATATATATATATATATATATATATATCTGTGTGTGTATCTATTTATCTATATGAACTTGTCAATGAATCTGTGTCTATCTATCTATCTATTTATTTATCTATTTATTTATCCATCTATCTATCTATCTACCTATCTATCTATGTCAAACTATTCATAACTATATCAGTTTCTTCTATATCTGTTTCTCTCTCTATCTCAAACTCTCTCTTTCTCTTTCTTTCTCTCTCCCTTCCCCTCTCTCTTTCTATCTATCTATCTGTCTGTCTATCTTGCTAGCTATTTCTTTCTTTCTCTGTGTGTTCGTATTCATCTTTTGATTACATTCCAGTACAAATCTATTTAACTATCTCCGTATCATATCAATCTCTTTCCGCTTTGCCTCCAAGTTTGGCTTGCGGCTTGACAGATAAGAATATCATTTTGCAGACAAGATGAAAAAGCTCAATTTGAATATGAAATGCGCAATACCAAATATCCTTTACTCCCAAAGATTAACACCGATCTTCCTACATTCAAAATGAGCACAAAAAATAGATAATTACCAAAGGTGGTGGCTGAGAATATTAATGTCCTGGGTTTGATGTTAAACACTATCTGATTGGAGAAGTTCCGGAGCTCGAGTAATGTGGAGACCCCCTTCTTTACCATTACTTCCAGATCCACTCTGACCCGTAGTGGCAGTACCTGTTAGGATCCCATATATGAGTTGAATAAAAAAAAATGTGTTTATGAAAAAAAGTGAGAACCCATCAACAATGAATTTATTTAAAAAAAAACAAACTATGTCGGCATGAAATGACCCAACGGGTTTGATATGCCGCAAAACAAAACAAACAAACAAACAAATCATGTGCGTCCGTGTGCGTGAAATAATATTTGTTTTTGTCATAGATGCAGTGCCACATGGGGATATTGATCTTGCTATGACAAAAGTAGTCAAGCCCTGGATAACAAGAGTAGCTAATCGAAGGCCATATGTATGGCCGAGTATAAGTGATAAGCTGTGTTAAGTATTCTATGTTATTATCGCCCTTGGCCAGGATTGAACCTGCAGCCTAGAGATGATTGTCACTTAGAACTATATTTACTCAACCCTTATATCCGTTGTGCCAAGTGTCCAGCTGGACAATGTCGTAATCGGGAGACTTCACGGAACTTCGAACCGAAACCTTTATTCAATCCACTTGGAGAAGAAGGTTCCTGAGTTCAAAGGGAAGGTTCCCGATTTCAATAAGGAAAACATGAACGGAATAAGAACAGCCTACCTTCGTGGATTGAATATAAGGTTAGGTTTGAAGTTCCGTGTAGGCTCCTGATTATGACAAGAAGGTTCACGACGTTGAAGAGAAGCTTCCCGGTTCTGACAAGAAACACCTGAAGAAGACCAGAGGGCACATCGACCGAAACGTTATGAAGATAAAAATAGAGATGTGGACAATAGTCCGAATAATCAAAATAATACAAAGTTTCTTTTTCTGCTTTTTTGTTTTGTTTTTTTTTTCTTTTTAAAGAATTGATGTCAACAAACCCATTAATAAAGAAAAAGCTCTTTGAGAATGGTCTCAAGTTATAACAGGAACATTTTTTTGTACATTGCAAACATTCCGGACAGTTGGAAGCAAAATAGAAGGAATATAATTGAGATGGGGATGGAGGTGGTTATGGTGTTGGTGAAGATGTTGGCGTTATTTAGTAGGTATTGTAATGGAGATGCTGGTGGTGGTGATGATGCGCTGGTAGGATTGTGGATGAAGATGGTGGAGATGCTGGTGTTGGTGGTAGTGATGATTATCTGGTGTTAGTTGGTGTTACTATTTTTTTCTATGAAAAATTTTTTTTTCTATTATTATTCCACATATATTGAACATTATGTGTACTAAAAAGATAGTTTGATATTTGCTCAGAACCGAAGCTACAACATCAGTTAAAACTTTGCAAATCAGAAATCATTAATAACTTTAAATTGGTTAACTTTAAGACTTTTTTTGATAGCATTGTTGGATTCCCTGGGCTGAAATGCTTTTATAAACCAATTTTTAGGAGTAGGGAAGCACTAGAACTCATTTTACAGACAAAAATAGATTACAAAAATTTGTCATTTCTTGCAACACCCCCGACCAAATTTGGAGAGTTATGTTGATTTTTAGAATCAACATAACTCCGCCAATTTTTGGAATTGGAAACTCAAATTTTGGGGATTGGCTAACTTTATCATAATCCAAACTTGGACAAAATTTCTGAAAAATTGAAACAGATGGGTGACATGGCCTGGATGATTTGACATGGAATTACCCAAATGTAATTGAAAAACTGAGAAGGAAAATCATTTTTTAAAAAGTTTTAACTGTGTTGTACAAATCCCTTTCTTTTAGCATTGTAACTGTCTATGGTTAAAGTAAAGCATGGACTATTCCATTTAAAAATTGTTAAATTTGATTTTAATATTTAATTGAACTTTATCATACCAATTTTGTTGTTGGTGGTGTTTTTGGTGTTGTTGTTGGTGGTGGGACTGGTGGATATAGTAGTGTGAGTTTTGGTTGGTGATGTTGTTTTTGATGGTGGGGTTATTTACTAAAGAGCTATTAAAAATAGTTCAATATGTAAAAATATAATAATCTGGTAATTCCATGTAAATCATCCAGAAAAATAAAATTGTCACCCAAATTGTGTGTGTGTGTGTGTGTGTGTGTGTGTGTGTGAAGAGAGAGAGAGAGAGAAAGAGAGAGAGAGAGAGAGAGAGAGAGAGAGAGAGAGAGAGAGAGAGAGAGAGAATGGGAAATGAATCCGACAATATGAGGAAAAAAATGAGTAAAGAAAATAAATGTAGATGGATAAAAATGAATTTTATCGATATCACTTTTAATCGATATCACTTACACATGTGTTTCGGTCTGTTTATCAAAATGTATACGGATTTACGT
>CM042156.1:101140762-101145762 GCA_023376005.1 Doryteuthis pealeii
CAAATTTTGGTGATTTACTAATGTTATTATAATCCACACTGGGACAATATTTCAGAAAAATTTGCCTTACACTGTATGGTTTATAGAAGCTCCAATCATGCTTTAAACTATCGTTGGAGTTATTTTCTCTTATTTGCTATGGTTTTCCGTTAGGTGGCCTTGCGACTGTAGCATCTAATGACAGTGCCGATAAAATCAAACGCTTTTTAGGCTTTTAGTCAACCAATCAAGGAAAATGAAAACTCTTAGTTAAAAACGCACAGTGCTCAGCATGAAAATTAACTTTGTGTCATATGTCCGAAAGTCTAAAAAGGAACAAATCATTGTGTCCCGATTAGGCATTGGTTATACAAGACTAACGCACTCCTATATACTCTTGGACCCTTCAGCCGTTAGAGGTCACACAAGTTGTGTCTCTGTCCATTAGGACTAGGGGACTTGCCTTCCTCCAGCTACATGTATTCGGTATACCAGTTAAACGGTCTCTTCTATCCTGTATGGTTTTATAGAAGCTCCAGTCACCAGTTGCATCCTTTTTCCGCGTATCTGTTACGCGATGGTTTTGCTCCACAGTAAGTGTCAACATATACTTTCCAAGTGGTAGCCCCAAGACTCTCTACAAGGACTCGTTTCCTTACGACGTACATGTATTCTATTTTGTATTGTTTCTATTAGAAACTTTGCTTAGACAATAAAGTCTATTTGTTATAACTCTTTATCGGTATTTGTTCAATATATATGTTTATACCACGTTTGAGAAAATGATGGACCAAACCGTCATTTGTTCTTCAACATTATGATTGCTATCTTTCAGTAGATATCGGTGACTAGAGTTCAAATCCTGGTCAAGACTGCGTTTCGTATAGCAAGAATTACATGAACCCCTCTTTCGCCACCATCAATTGGTAAATAGTAAGGCAGACTAGATTATTTAGACTTGGTTAGGCAAAATAGAATAGATGTATGTCGTAACGAAACGAGTCCTTGTAGAGAGTCTTGGGGCTCCCAATTGGAAAGTAAATGTTGACACTTACTGTGTAGAAAAAACACCGCGTAACAGATACGCGGAAAAAAGATGCAACTGGTGATTGGAGCTTCTATAAAACCATACAGGATAGAAGAAACCGTTTAACTGGTATACCGAATACATGTAGATGGAGGAAGGCAAGTCCCCTAGTCCTAATGGACAGAGGCACAACTTGTGTGACCTCTGACAGCTGAAGGGTCCAAGAGTATATAGGGGTGCGTTAGTCTTGAATGACCAATGCGTAATCGGGACACAATGACCTGTTCCTTTTTAGACTTTCGGACAGAATGTGACACAAGGTTAATTTTCATGCTGAGCACTGTAGGTTTTACGTAAGAGTTTTCATTTTCCCTGATTGGTTGCCTAACAAAGTCTAAATAATCTACTCTGCCCTACTATTTACCAATTGATGGTGGCGAAAGAGGGGTTCATGTAATTCTTGCTATACGAAACGCAGTCTTGACCAGGATTTGCACTCTAGTCACCGATATCGGACCATATGACCTTTAGGCACCCCTTTTACGATCTCGATTCGTGGGGACATTTTTTCCATTTACACAGTCAAAATCTGTTTAATTATTAACAGACGATTTTATGCGTTTTACGTAAGAGTTTTCATTTTCCTTAATTGGTTGACTAAAAGACTAAAAAGCGTTTGATTTTATCGGCACTGTCATTAGATACTACAGTCGCAACGCCACCTAACGGAAAACCATAGCAAATAAGAGGAAATAACTCCAACGATAGTCTAAAGCATGTCAACCACTTTCTAATGGAATGTAGAACTTTTGCTCTTGTCATAAAACACCTTTTTGACGCAAATAAATGTGAAGTGCCTATTTGAAAATGTCAACATAGATGAGATTTTATCTTCTCGCGAGAAATAAAATCATACCAAACATTAGAAATGTGAACATGATCCATAGCATACAACGGAATTAATTAATATGATACCCGAACGACATATTTAGTAAAAACAAAAAAACAATTCCAGACAACTTAATTCATCAGAAATGGATTTATTTCGGCTTCGTTTGCCTCTTCAAATCAGACTGTTATGACCAGTTTAAGGGTCAATAAATAATAACTCAACACAGGCATAAAATGTAGGGAGCAGCTTGTATTCAGCAATATATATCAACGTACAATGGAAGGGTTTCCTTGTTTCAGCGTACACAAAGAACTGTATCTGGTACTACTCGTTTGAGTAGCTTTACTCTCTTAAATATATACCCTTTGGGTAAGTCCATATTCGTGTCATAGGTGAGTCACCTACAACAATAACGGACAAGAATTATATATCAGGTCCATTTAATCTGATTTTTTCTTCCCAAAGATTTTGTTTTTAAAAATCATTGTCGGCGTATTTTTTTATTAAAGTCTTCATATATTCATTTATGATATACACTATATTATGGACTCCTTCGTCGATTTCGACGCATGAGGGTTCATACAATGAACAACCCACACAGTGATTTGTTTATAGTGGTGAAGGCTAGTGTTGGACCATCCACACTTTTTGGTAGAGTCGATAGGAAAGAATTGGTGCACAAGGAATGCCACAAACCCAATCAACGACTGACCTCAGGAATTTTGAATTCAGAGTTTTCCCTCTCCTGAAGTGGTTACCTACCCAAGGTTAAAGTGCCCACTCTGCCCTACTATTTAACCGATAGCTGGAGGGAGAATATATGGATTCATACCTTTCCCAAGGGTATTAGCGCTATGTGAAATGCAAACAGTCTTGTCTAGCCGTCTATATATGTATAGTATAGGTAGATAGATAGATTGATGTATTTTTCATTTTATTTTTGGAAAATATTTTTATTGAATAGATGAAAAAAAAAACTCTTTCGATTCTTCAATAAGAGATTAGGTGACGTGAAAATGAAGGAATGCTGAAGCCGATTTAGCAGTTCTAAATGTCTTAACTCGATTCTGTTTTAAAACAAGATTCCAATATCTGCCTCTATGAAAAAGAGATATTCGAATATTAATCACCCTTCATCAGAAAGCGGGTTAGATTCACCGGAGAACAACAACAACAACAACAACAAACAACAACCAAAATAACTTTGCGTTGCTGAAGCTAAAATTCTCCTAGACATTAAGTATTTTCAGATTAAATTTCTATTTCTTTCGCTTCGAAACGTTAAAAAAATAATTCTTCCTTCTTGTCATTTTAAATGCAAGACTAAAGACAAAGGTCTTTGAATCTTAGTTTATATTCAAGTCAATATTTCACATATTTCTTTATCATTTCAATAGAATTTTTTGTTTGTTTTGTTTCTAGTCTTATCAGTATTATCTGCGTTATTCGGACTATTGTCCCCATCTTCATTGTTATTTGTACAACGTTTCGGCCGATATGCCCTCCAGCCTTCTTCGGGTATTTCTTTAACAATGAAGATGGGGATAAATAGTCCGAATAATGCAGATAACACTAATCTTCAAGCCATTCAGAGAAATAGTTTTTAGTCTTATGTTTTTTTTTTTTTTGTTGTTTTTTGCTTTTGTTTTTGGTATGATAATCTAATTATTACAACATTTTGATATGTTTACTTAAGAGCTATTTTTGGGAGAATATGTCCTTAACTGAAGTCGTACCTAATTTTGAAAATTAATTAATTGATAATTAATGAATTAGGCGGGCATACCTATTCAAATTTAAGGCTAAACAATCGAGAAAAATCAATAAATATAAATATTTTTTACTCGTACGATTTTTAAAACCTTCTATAAAGATAAGAGTCTGTATAATTAAATCTAAAATGTTTACAAATGTTTTCGAGGTCTTTACTGTCGTAAAACAAAACAAATATCTCAGTGAAGTGGAGTGAATATCATGTTTTTTTAAGTAATTTAAAAAAAATATAAAACGTTTTATAATATTCAATTAATTCTCACCATTCCCTCAGGCAATATCTTTTGAAAATTTATGTTTACACCGCCCGAAGAGTGTTTTTTATTGTTTTTTTTTTTGCTTGTGATAAAATCATAACTAAGATTGCAAAGAACAAATATATGAATACATCAAACCAAAGCCGACCAGCTGTTTGTTTTTGTTGCGTTTTTTTTTCTTTAAAATGACAGAGTCGGAGAAAACGATGAGCACGTTGTAGTGGAAGAGACCAGTGAAGAAACCCACATAATAATAACATAACTAAGATTGCAAAGAACAAATATATGAATACATTTTTTTTTAAAGCCAGCCATTGTTTGTTTGTTAGCGGTTTTTCTTAAAATCTACATAGTCGGAGAAAACGATGAGCATTCTCCAGTGGAAGAGACCAGTGGAGGAACCCATATAATAGTTTGGTTTGGTTTGGTTTGTTTTGTTTTACGGCATATCAACCTCAGTGGGTCATTTAATGCCGATAAAGTTTTGAAATAAATCAATTCTTAATGGATAATACAATTTTTTATGAATACATTTTTCTATTTAACCCATAGATGGGACCCTAACAGGGACTACCACTCCGGGTCAGAGTGGACCAGGAAGCAATGGTGATGAAGGGGTGCTCCACATTCCCCAAACCTCCAAAACTGGAACCTCACCATCAGATAGAGTTTAACGTCATTCCCAGGACATGTAGACCCGCAGCGACCGCCTTCTAGCACCCATATGATAAAAAAGGGGTTGGGGCTTGCCATAAGGGCAACAGGGTTGGGAAAACCATATAGGTGCTAGGGCTTGACTTGACCAGCCAATTGATCGGAGGAGGCCTCTCCGACCGCCCGTCTAGCCCAAGATAGGGCCAAAGTGGAGTATTGCATGTCATGAACTGCTCATCCACCTGGGCTCTATCATTAAGCATCACGGGTCGCCACCCACGGCAAACAGGTGGCCTCATTGGGGGAGTCTTAACCCCTCTGCAGAGGTGCAGTCGGTGCATTCTAACGCCCCAGCCGACAGGGCGGCCCATATAATGATAACATAACCAAAATCTTAAAGAGCAAAAATATGAATACA
>CM042156.1:101155762-101160762 GCA_023376005.1 Doryteuthis pealeii
ATAGTGAGTTTGATTCTCACTGGGCGATCCATGGTTATAGCCTTATGCCAATATGAGTCAAGCTCAATTAAATGACAATTTAATCTATCGCAACGTAAGGTGTTAGTATAATAATGACAAGTAACACCCAAAAAGAAGAGCCGTCAATATTATAATACTCTTGTTCCTATAAAATACGACCTTTATCATCTTGCAACATCCTCTGGTTAAAAATGAGACAGTCCAAATGTGTGTCGTCACCTTAGCTAAATAATGGACCATTCCGTTTTTATTATAAAGGAGGAAAAAAATTAAAAATAAAAAAATTTTAAAAATAAAAAAAAAATAAAAAAATTAAAATCTGTTTTCAAATAATAAAAAAAAAATAAATAAAATGAAAAAATAAAAATCTGTTTCCAAATGCCTTTAAAGTAATAAAGAATTCAGCTCCCTGAAATAGACTATAATGCTAAATCTCTAAGTCTTTTGTTATTTCTTTACTTATATATTTGCTCTGTGACTCTAACATTAAGAGCACACATTGAGCTCTCAAACTGCGACAGGTTTTTAAAATAAAACTCTTGTGTCGTAAGGAAGATTTCTTCTCTGGACTTTTGGATTATATATATATATATATATATATATATATATATATATATATATATATATTATTTTGGTTGGGGTATCAAGTTTCTTGGTATTAGGATGATTCTAAGCTAAGTTGAACTCGGGGTCCTTCATGTCGTATTCCGAAGACTTCACGGAATTTCGAAGCGAACTCTTTATTCAATCCACCTGGGTAGACTGTTCTCATTCCATTAAATATAACCAGGTACAAGTGCTAACGTATGTTAAGTATTCTATATCATTATTGCTCTTGGCCAGGATTGAACCTGTAACATACAGATAATTGTCACTTAGAACTGTATTAACTTGTAGTGAACCGGAAGTTCTTACTACGACGAACAAAAGTCAAATGACAAAAATTAATAGTTTGCGCAGGGGATTGCGCACCCTAGTAAAAGAAGAAAATTGAACTAATGATGTGTTCATTTTCAACCAATCAGAGACGTTCGCGCCTAAAAGGAAATCTATCAAATAGACCCTTTTGGAGCCTACACTAGGAGTATAAATTAACCAACTTTTCGGATCCCAACCAGAAAGAAATTATTCGTCTAACCAAAGCCACGTCACTCTAAAGTAAGACAAAATCACATTCACTTATAAGAAGGTATGAACATATATCTCTCTTTCTATCTCCTTCTAATCAGCCATTTACGAGATCAGCAATTTACTTGCGACTGACTGTTATGTGACTTTGAATTCTTATCCTTTCTTTCTAACTTAAAAACTTATAACATATTTTTCTTACATTTTATAAAGAACTTTACTAAAAACAAAAATTACATTTCATACAAAAGACTGACGAAAGAACTTTGCTCGGTATTCTGCATTACCTTTTTGTAAACCTTGTCTCAATACAATTTGTTTGTTTTTTTAAAAATTGAGTTCTTTTCTTTATTGCCTTGGTGCCTACGTTAATGAATGTTATTATGGTGTCTTTCATGTTTTGAATAATATTTCATGAAGTTCAACTTCAAACTGGTGACCTTACAATGAATATATCAAACAACCTCTATACTCACCACCATAAACTCAACCCCTATGTCCAGACGAATGGTAAAAATTAGTTGATTGAGCTTTTAACAGAATGGGTCATACAGATATGTTCAAAGATTATTTGTATTAGAGACTAATACTCTATATCGTATAACAGTGTGCAAATCATTTGAATTAGTTTGGTTTGTTTTGTTTTACGGCATATCAACCTCAGTGGGTCAGTTAATGCCGATAAAGTTTTGAAATAAATCAATTCTTAATGGATAATACCATTTTTTTATAAATACATTTTTCTATTTAACCCATAGATGGGACCCTAACATGTACTACCACTCCGGGTCAGAGTGGACCAGGGAACAATGGTGATGAAGGGGTGCTCCATATTCCCCAAACCTCCAAAAGTGGAACCTCACCATCAGATAGAGTTTAACGTCATTCCCAGGACATGTAGACCCGCAGCCACCGCCTTCTAGCACCCATATGATAAAAAGGGGTTGGGGCTTGCCATAAGGGTAATAGGGTTGGGAAAATCATATAGGTGCTAGGGCTTGACGTGACCAGCCGATTGATCGGAGGGGGCCTCTCCGACTGCCCGTCTAGCCCAAGATAGGGCCAAAGTGGAGTATTGCATGTTATGAACTGCTCATCCACCTGGGCTATATCCTTAAGCATCACGGGTCGCCACCCACCTGCCAACAGGTGTCCCCATTGGGGGAGTCTTACCCCTCTGCAGAGGTGCAGTCGGTGCATTCTAACGCCCCAGCCGACAGGGCGGTCATCTGTATTAAGAATAGATACTTGAAATAATAGTTAATAACTGAGGATCATTGTTATTTGTTACATTAAACCGTATGACTCTGTTCAAACAAATCATTATTCTTAGATCAAAATGATTGTATCATTAACTCTTCAATAGACGCCATCTTTACAAATGAATAGAAGTAATTTCCAGATTTAACTGTTTTATCCTGGCTGTTAACCAATAATGTTCATTTATGGAAGTGCGTGGTGTAACGGTTATAGTCGTAGAATTAGAACTCGGGTCGACGTGTCTATTTCATACGATTCTAATTATCATATCACGCGCCTATATATATATATATATATATATATATATATATATATATATATATTATTATTATTATTACTATTATTTATATTTTTTGCTTGAAGGCAATTACAATGCGTATATCGCATAAAATTGGATAATTATAGAAGATAATAATAATGACAAGTGAATTTCGGTAAATAATTATTCGGTGTGTAGAACATCGTACAGACTCTTTCAACTTTAATATATATATATAATATCAACAAAAATATAAATAATAATATATACTTTATCCAACAATGCTTCTAAAAAAAACAAAACAAACATCCAAAAATCTTATATATATATATATATATATATATATATATATATATATGTGTGTGTGTGTGTGTGTGTGTGTGTAATTAAAAGGACTTTGAAAAAATACACTGAAACATCGCGATCATCAGCGTCTAACTTTAAACCAAAAGTATCTAACCCCCGCTTTAAAAAGTCTCATCTGTCAGTGCGGGCTTCGAAGCTCGCAGCAAGGCTGGGCTGGTATCACACTCGAGAAAAGAAAAATATCTTCGTGATACCATGCACAACGTGCAAGGAAACAAATCTCCCACAGCTGACCCTCATCTATCGTTTACGATAGAGAATCCATCGCACACACACACACACACACACACACATATATATATATATATATATATATATATATATATATATATCATGTCACGCAATCAGCATGGATATCCATGATAATCTCTCGCCAACCCTCCCTGTCACCCATTGACCCAGGAAGGTCCTCCACGCAGCATCCAGCATCCTTGCAGAGTTGGTCAATGTAGGTCCTTGGTGGGCGGCATGCTCATGCGTTGGCTTCCACAGAAGAATGTCACTTATAAGCTCGTCCTTGTTTCTCCATCAGTGTCCAGCATGTCTTGTCCGTCTTTCTCGGGTGGTTTGTGAGATGGTGGGGGGGGGGGGCAGGTGGCCATACAGCTCTTTCCTCTAAAAAACAAAAACAAAACAAAAAAACAATTATAAACGAGACACTCCCCTGAAATCGCCGAAAAGGATTAGTCCCCCAGAAAAGTATTTTAAAATTACAAGGCTCAACTATACATATTTAAGTTATATCGTTAATATTTATAAACAAATTGATTCTCTCAACAATCAATTGAGAAGAATAACTCACTATAAAATTTTTGTTCAAAATAAAAATAAAAAGGATAGAGATTTCAAAACAACCAATTTAATGGATCTGCATTGTTATCCCATTATTTTGGGTTTCGTGTCAGAGCACTCATCAGACAGGAAGGTGGTTGATTGTATATATATATATATATATATATATATATAAAAGAGATATTTCAGAAGTGCTCCGACCAATAGAAGACTCACTGGAATAGATGTCTTGAGCGTCAAGAGCAGGATGTGATACATGGTTACCTTCATAAGCAGGTTTTAACAGGTCTGGATTCAGACTGGTTGCTTAACCAAGTTTAAAGAGCCCAATCTGCCCTACTATTTACCTATATCTGGAGAGAGAATAGTTAGATTCATACCTTATTTGTTAGATGATGATATTCCCTGCACGGTGATCACGCATGTTCAAATTCTGAAGGAGGTTTTTGCGTTTCATTTCAATTCTCTTGGGAAAGGCATTATCCTGTCTGCTTCCTTGCTCTCCGGTTATGAGCCACGAGTAAGGCAGACTGGTATTCTTTAACCTTAGTTAGAGGAACCGGTATTTGGGAGAAAAAGACCCCGCTGAATTTAAACTAAAAGCAATACACTTAAATATTGACCTTATGCCACATCATGCCTATGAGAGAGAGACTGAGTAAATTTTAGCCTTAAAAATTTCGCTTCTTCATTAAAATTTCAGAAAGTTAAAATAATTTTTGTTCTTTTATAAAAGAGTATATACAAAACTATTGCTCTAATATATGGAAATAAAAAGAAGGGGAACCTGAGTTCAAATCCTGGACCAGACTGTCGCTAATGTCCTTTGGAAATAAATGGATACATCTATTCCCTCCACCTATGGGTAAATTTTATTTTTTTATTTTTTTTAAACAGAAAATGCTTTTTTAAAACAGAAAATGCATTTTTATTTTATTTTTTAAAACATAAAATGCATTTTCAAAATTAAAAAAAAATTCCGGCTCCGAACACGAACGTTCGTTTGTACCACTTTTGTTTGTAACGGTTTACTCACACCGTCTTTCTATCACAAACATTTCGCTCTTGATGAAGACCGCTTTAATAAAAGGTTGAAACAGATTTCTGTCAGCAAATTATAACATCATTTGTTTGTTTTTTCTGAAAATATTTATTTCATACTGTCGGATTCACT
>CM042156.1:101168262-101212216 GCA_023376005.1 Doryteuthis pealeii
TTTTCTAATTTAAGTATTTAGTTAAAATAGGAAGTAAAGAATAAAATGACACTTATCTTCTTGTTAATGGATTTCATTTAAGATTCATTGAAGAGATTTTTGCTTATATTCATTAAAATAAAATCAAACAGTTTTATTATAAACCAATAATACTAAGCATATATTTATTAAAATTACATTTTTAATATCAATATGCAAATTAGCCTTCCCGTTCACACTGTAAACCGCTATTTTGTTGTATATATAAATATAATTGCATGTTATTAGTATGTAGATGTGGTTAACAGTATAAATAATGTAAAACAATTTTATCAATAATTGAGGTTAAAATAAGGATAAATTCATGGTGAATGTGACGTAAATTACTAAGGGAATTGTGACTTGAGTAGTGATTTAGTTTCGTCTACAGACAGAAAAACATACAATCTCCATTATAATAAGATAGATATATATATATATATATATATATATATATATATATTAATGGACTCCCTGTCGATTTCCGTCGTATGAGGGTTCATACACACAATGAATTCCCACACAGGGATTTGTTTATAATGGGTGAAGGCTTGTGTTGGACCATCCACACTTTTTGGCACAGTCGATAGGAAAGAATTGGTGCATCAAGGGTTGCTACAAACCCAACCAACGACCGACCTCAGGAATTTTGAATTCAGAGTTATCCTCTCTTAAACTGGTTACCTACCCAAGGCTGAAGGGCCAGCCTGCCCTACTATTTAACCCATAGCTGGAGGGAGAATATATGGATTCATACCTTTCCCAAGGGTATTAGCGCTATGTGAAATGCCAACAGCTTCGTCTAGAAAAAGAACTCGAATCAACGATTCCATTTTCCACGATTCTAACCACTAGCCCACGTGCCTCCACACACACACACACACACACACACACACACATATACACATATATATATATATATATATATATATATATATATATATATATATATATATATATATATATATATAACCTAACCATTCTTGAAGCTGCTTATATTTCATTCTTCGTGGGAAGCGCGTGGTGTAATGTTAATGGTTAAAGTCATGGGAATTGCACTCGTCGCCCCGAGTTCAAATCCTGGACATAGTAATTGCATTTCATTTAGCGCAAAAAGTATGAATCCTACTCTCTCTCCAACTATGGGTAAATAGTAGGGCAGACTGGGCTCTTTAACCTTGGTTAGGCAACCGGTCTAGGTGAAGGAAAACTCTGAATTCAAACCTGCTGAACTCAGCTGAAGACATTGACCTTGTGTCGCATCCTGCTCGTGTGGAGGGGTTGGTAAATATATATATATATTTCATTCTTTCGTCCCATTCTGTGCAGACAAAAACCCAAACACTCCCTTTACTTGTGGAGACATTTCCAACCCTGTTTTGACCTGAGGGTTCATATATATATCCCCCCCACCTTTCCTTTTTTTGTCCCCCTCTGGCTCACTCAATTCGTGCTTAAAGAATATTTCTTATACAATCTGACTTTTATTCGTCTCCGGTGTTTATACATGAAAAAGAACCGGTCGAAAAGGCCTTCGTATTCCCCACATTTTATATTTTATTTTATAATAAATATTACCATCTTATAACTTGTATGATCTCCCTACATTCATATGATTCATCCAATTTTAGTACTATATATGTTCTCCTGTACCAAAGATTTATTCATATATATATATATATATATATATATATATATATATATATATATATATCAAAGTTTTCGCGCGCAGAAAAGAATTCGTTCCAACCGAAGTAGGCAAATACACTTTTTGTGATAGGATTAAAGAAAGTTCGGTTTCCAGTTTCGGTCTCTTTGTTTAATGGCATATCAACCTTCGTGGGTTATTTAATGCCAAAGCTATCATTGAAGTAGAACAATAGTGGCTCCATTTAGCCCATACATTTGGACTGCTCAGCCACTAAGATTCCATCGCTTAAGTATCACTGGTTATCACCCACGGTCAACAGGTGGCCAAAAGTCCCGTTGGAAACCTTTTTACCGTTCTGCAGAGGTGCAGTCGGTGTATTCTTCTGCCCCAGGCCTACATATTAAATGCACAGAAATTATAAATATTAAATACTTTTAAGTAAAAAAGTTGATTATCTAAACTGATAACCTTTATTCAGACTAGCAAATATATGCACCCTCTGGGTGCAAGTTTTTAAGTTTTAATATAATAAAATATCATGTTAAATTAGAAAGGCTAATAAAACTGAATAAGAATTCAGATTAAAATATTTGGAACAGAGGGGGTATAATCGGAAAATAGAACAACTTTGAAACTAACTGTTCCACCATTTTCCCTTACTCCCGTCTTTCAGTGGTAAATTTCCCTAATTTAACCATTTAGTTAAAATAGGAAGAAAAGAATGTTAAAAGATTTCTGTTAAGATTTATCCCCGAGATTTTTGATCATATTTATTAAGATAAAACCAAACAATTAGAAATCAATAATACTAAGCATATATTTATTAAAATCAATTTTTTAAGATCAATATGCAAATTAGCCTTCCCCATTCACACTGTAAACCGCTATTTCGTTGAATATATAAATATAATTGCATGTTATTATTATGTAGATATTGTTAACAGTCTTAATGATGTAAAACAATTTTACTAATAATTGAGCTTTAAATAAAAAATAAAATCATGGAGAATGTGATGTAAATAACAAAGGGAATTGTGACTTGTATAGTAATATAGTTTCGGTTACAGACAGACAAACCCACAATCTCCATTATAATAAGATATACGTGGAAACATATTCGAATATATATATATATTTTATTTACCTCGTACCCCACTTGTACGGGTTAGGCACAAGGCCCTATTAACGTGGGACCACCCACAAGCCGAGACTCGTGGGTGGCAGGTTGAAAAATTGCGTCGGTATTCCCACTCAAGGGGGGGCACCTCAGGCACTGGGCAATAACCCCAGCCCTGTCCCTTTAAATCGTGGGGGCATATGTTGCCTGGGGGGATGGCCCCCTGGGATCGACGCCGTTGTTATAAACAAATCGAGAAAATCCCTGAATGGGTCAAAAATTGGTCGAAATGTACATTCAGGGATTGATATTTTCTCGATTTGTTTAGCCTTACATTTAAACATATATACCCGCCTAAATTCATTAATTATTAACTAATTAATTTTCAAAATTAGGTATGACTTCAATTAAGCACATATCCTCCAATATATATATATATATATATATATATATATATAATATAAAGAAAAATTATCAAAGTAATTATTAACTATATCGTATCTCCTAATTACTTAAACGACTTTTAAGTATACTAGCAATATATGCACCCTCCGGCTGCAAGTATTTAAGTTTAATGTAATAAAATATTAGATTAAATTAGAAACGCTAATGAAACTAAATAAGAATGCAGATAAAATATTTGAAACAGAGGGGTAATGATAAAAAATAGAACAACTGAAATTACTCTTCCATCACACTCGTCTTTCATTGTTATTTTTCTAATTTAAGTATTTAGTTAAAAGAGTAAGTAAAAATAAAATGACAGTTCTTTTTTCTGTTTAATTTAAGATTTATTGAAGAGATTAATGATTTATTCATTAAATAAAACCAAACAGTTAGAAATCAATAATAGCAACACATATTTATTAAAATCAGTTTTTAATATCAATATGCAAATTAGCTTCCCGTTTACACTGAAACTGGTATTTTGTTTGTATATATAAAATAAATTGTATGTTATTGATGTTAGGTAAGGCCAATAGTATTAATAATGTCAAACAGTTTTATTATTAATTGAGTTTAAATAGAAATAGAATCATGGAGAATGTGATGTCAATAACTAAGAGAATTGTGACTTGAGCAGGAATATAGTTTCGGTTACAGACAGAAAAACACACAATCTCCATTATAATAAGATATATATATTTAGAAAAGTTAATAATTGTATTTCTGTTAGTCTGCTAAAGAGACTTTGATCTTTGATCAACTTTTTCTTTCTTTTTATTTTTCTTTCTTATTTACTCACAGTTAGCAATTTCAAAAGTAACGCCCTTGGCGTGGCCCCGTTTTACACTATTCAAATAACAAAGCTGTAACATTTACTTGATAAATATTATACGGTCCCATTTCAGCTGATCGACGCCCACTCGTCTCCTTACGTAAAGATTATTGCATTGTGGGTAAGAAATCATCAAAAGAGAAACAAAACAAAAAAGCATTAACTTTGCCGTTGCATTGCAGGGATCTACGAATGACTGAGAAAGACACTGGGTCTAGTCTAGTCGGTGATTTGGCGGAGAAATGCCAAGAGGTGGGGGGTAGATGGCTGAAAGAAGGGAAAAACTGAAGGGGAGGAGCAGAGAAGCCCAAGTGTGATGGTGAAAAGGAGAGAAGACATACTGAAAGAGAAAGAGAAAGAGAAAGAGAGAGAAGAGAGAGAGAGAGAGAGATAGAGAAGGAGAGAGAGGGAGAGAAGGATATGGTAATGAGAATGAAGCGAACAGAGAGGGAGAGGGAAGGATGTGGTAATGAGAATGAAGCGAAAAAGAAGAGAGGATGGATATAGGTAATAGATATATAGATAGATAGATGATAGAGATAGATAGATAGTTAGAGAGAGAGAGAGGGGGGGGGAGGAAGTGGAATAGAATGAGCGAAACAAAGAAGAGGGGATATATAATATATAGAAGAGAGAGGGGAGGAGGGGGAGAGAGGGAGGAAGTGATATGAGAATAAGGCGAACAGAGAAGAGGGGATGGATATAGGTAGATAGATAGATAGATAGAGAGAAAGAGAGAGAGAGAGAGAGAGAGAGAGAGAGAGAGAGAGAGAGAGAGACAAGGAAGTGAGGAGAGAGGAAGGGTGTGGTAATGAGAATGAAGCGAACAAAGAAGAGAGGAGATATAGGTAAAAGATATATAGATAGATATATAGATAGATATGATAGTTAGAGAGAGAGGGGGGGGAAGTGGTAATGAGAATGAGGCGAACAAGAAGAGGGGATATATATATATAGAGAGAGAGAGGGGGAGAGGGGAGAGGGAGGAAAGTGGTATGAGAATGAAGAGAAAAGAGAAGAGTAGATGAGATATAGGTAGATATATATTATATTAATATATATATATAGAGAGAAGAGAGAGAGAGAGAGAGAGAGAGAAGGAGAGAGAGGAGAGAGGGAGGAAGTGGTGATGAGAATGAAGAGAAAAGAGAGAGTAGATAGATATAGGTAGATATATATATTTATATATATATATAATATATTATATATAATATATTAATATAGAGAGAGAGAGACAGGAGAGAGAGAGAGAGAGAGGAAGTGTAATGAGATATAAAGTGAACAAGAAGAGGGGATCTATATATTAGGGAGAGAGGGGAGAGAGGGATGGAGTGGTAATAAGAATGAAGCGAACAAAGAAGAGTAGATAGATATAGGTAGATAGATAGATAGATGATAGATAGATAGATAGAGAGTAGAGAGGGAGAGAGAGAGAGAGAGAGAGAGAGAGAGAGAAGAGTGGTAATGAGAATGAAGCGAACACAAGGAGGGTATATATATATATATATATATATATATTATATATATATATATAATGTAAACACGGTTTGTTTTTGAATGGCTTTTTGCCGATAATTTTTGGGAGAATAAGTGCTTAATTGGAGTCGTACCTAATTTGAAATTATTAATTAATAATGAATTAGGCGGGAATACCTATTAATGTATAGGTAAACAAATCGAGAAAATTTTCTCGATTTGTTTAGCTATACATTTAATAGGTATTCCCGCCTAATTCTTATTAATTATTAATTTTCAATTAGGTACGACTCCAATTAAGCACTTATATATATATTATATATATATTATATATAGAGAGAGAGAGAGAGAGAGGGGGAGGGAGAAAGGAGGAAGTGGTAATGAGAATGAAGCGACAGAGAGAGGATGGATATAGGTAGATAGATATATAGATAGATATGTAGATAGATATACTTAGATAGATAGATAGAAAGAGAGAGAGAGAGAGAAATCGGGGGAGGAAGTGGTAATGAGAATGAAGCGAATAAGGAAAGGGGGATATATATATTATATACATATATATATATATATATATATATTATAGAGAGAGAGAGGAGAGAGGAGGGGGGGGGAGAGAGTGAAGAAGGAGGGAGTGGTAATGATAATGAGCGAACAGAGAAGAGGAGATAGATATAGGTAGATAGATATATAGATAGATAGATAGAGAGAGAGAGAGAGGGAAGAAGTGGTAATGAGAATGAAGCGAACAAAGAAGAGGGTATATATATATATATAGTATATATAGTATATATAGAGAGAGAGAGAGAGAGGAGGGAGAAAAGGGGGAGTGGTAATGAGAATGAAGCGAACAGAGAAGAGGAGATATATATAGGTAGATAGATAGATAGATAGATAGATAGATAGAGAAGAGAGAGAGAGAGAGAGAGAGAGAGAAGAGAGAGAGAGAGAAGGAGAGAGAGGGAAGAAGTGGGTAATGAGAATGAAGCGAACAAAGAAGAGGGATATATAATATACATAATATTATTATATATATATATATTATATATATAATAGAGAGAGAGAGAGAGGGGGGGGGGGGAGAGAGTGAGAGAAGGAGGGAGTGGTAATGATAATGAAGCGAACAGAGAAGAGAGATAGATATAGGTAGATAGATATATAGATAGAATAGATAGAGAGAGAGAGAGTGGAAGAAGTGGTAATGAGAATGAAGCGAACAAAGAAGAGGGTATATATATATATATATTATATATATATAGAGAGAGAGAGAGAGGGGGAGAAAAGGAGGGAGTGGTAATGAGAATGAGCGAACAGAGAAGAGGAGATAGATATAGGTAGATAGATAGATAGATAGATAGATAGAGAGAGAGAGAGAGAGAAGGAGGTGCGTGGGGGGTAATGGTTAGAGTCCTAAGAAATGGACACAACGAGACGAATTCAAATCCGTGCTAGGGCTTGACATAACCAGCCGATTGATCCAGTCTGGCCTTTCTGACCTACCGTGTAAGGGCCAACGTGGAATATACATATATGGGAGCACTTAGTACCCAGGTCACAGACCGCTCAGCCCCTACAACCCTGTCCTCAGTCATTACGGGTCATCTCGCATGGATATCTAGCGTGATATCTCATCAGCCGCTTCATATTGGTTGAGTAGACAATCTCTGCTTCTTTTGGCGTCTGGTTATCTTCATTGTTGACATTTCAATTGTTGACTTTCTGTCCTTATGTTTTTGTAACACTTCTTTGTTTTCTATGATAACATTTTGGATTTGCTCTCTCTCTCTCTCTCTCTCTCTCTCTCTCTCTCTATCTATCTATCTATCTATCTATCTATCTATACTTCTCTCACTCTGTCTCTCTCTCTCACTCACTTACCAAACACTCACTCGCTTTCTCTCTCTGTCTCTCTGTCTCTCTGTCTTACTCACTCACTCACTTTCTTCTCTGTTTCTCGCTCTTTTCCCTCTCTCTCTCTCTCTCTCTCACTCACTTTCACTAACTCACTTTAACTCGCCCTCTCTCTTTCTCTCTCTCTCTCTGTTACTCACTCTCTCTCTCTCTCTCTCTCTGTTTCTCACGCTTTCTCCCCCTCTATCTCTCACTCACTTTCACTCTCTCACTTTAACTCGCTCTCTCCCTCTCTCTCTCTACTTCTCTCTCTCTCACTCACTTACAAACACTCACTCACTTTCTCTCTCTCTCTCTCCTTCTCTCTCTCTCTCTCTCTCTCTGTGTTACTCGCTCACTCACTCTCTCTCTCTCTGTGTTTCTCTCTGTTTCTCACTCTCTCTCTCACTCTCTCATTCACTTTCACTAACTCTCACTTTAACTCTCTCTCTCTCTCTCTCTCTTTCTCTCTCACTAAATATATCTCAGTCATTGTCTCTCTCTCTCATTATCCCCTCTCACTCACTCGCTCTCTGTTTCTCATTTACTCGCCTCTCTCCACTTTCTTTCTCAATACCTCTCTCTCTCACGCTCTCTCTCTCCTCTCTCTCTCTCTCACTAACTCTCTATCTCCACTAACTCTCTCTCACTAACTCACTCTAACACACTCTCTCTCTCTCTATTACTCACTCACTTGCTTTCTCTCGCTCACTCTCTCTCTCTCTCTAACTCACTCACACACACACACACATACTCTCTCTCTCACTCTCTCTCTCTCTTACTCTCACGCGCTCTCTCACTCTCTCACTAACTCTCTCTTCTCTCTAACTCACACACACACACACACACACATACTCTCTCTCTCTCACTAACTCTCTCTCTCTCTTACTCTCACGCACTCTCTCACTCTCTCTCACTAACTCTCTCTCTCTAACTCACTCACACACACACACATACACACACTCTCTCTCTCTCTCTCTTACTCTCACGCTCTCTCTCACTCTCTCTCACTAACTCTCTCTCTCTAACTCACTCACAACACCACACACACACATACTCTCTCTCTCTCTCTCTCTCTCTCTCTCTCTCTCTCTCTCTCTCTCTCTCTCTCCTAGTTTTGTTTTTTACGCTTATTCTATTCCAGTTTCTATACTTGCTTACACTTGCATTGTGATAGTCTTCAAAACCAACGACCAAACACAATGCTTCGAGCAAAATAAAAAATTAAAAAAACACTTTTAGATCTAACTTATATTTATTTTTATTTCTACTAGCAAATATATGCACCCTCCGGGTGCAAGTATTTAAGTTTTAATGTAATAAAATATTGTATTAAATTAGAAAGGCTAATGAAACTAAATAAGAATACAGAAAAAAAAATTTGAAACAGAGGGAGTATAATAAAAGATTTGAAACAGAGGGAGTATATTCGAAAAATAGAACAACTGAAACTTACTCTTCCATCACTCTCGTCTTTCATTGCTATTTTTTCTAATTTAAGGATTTAGTTAAAAGAGGAACTAAAGAATAAAATGACAGTTATTTTTTCTTGTTAACGGCTTTCATTTAAGATTCATTGAAGAGATTTTTGCTTATATTCATTAAAATAAAACCAAACAATTAGAAATCAATAATACTAAGCACATATTTATTAAATTCGATTTTTTAATATTAATATGCAAATTAGCCTTCCCGTTCACACTGTAAACCGCTATTTTGTTGTATATATAAATATAATTGCATGTTGTCAGTATGTAGACATAGTTAACAGTATTAATAATGTAAGACAATTTTATTAATAATTGAGGTTTAGATAAAAATAAAATCATGGAGAATGTGATGTCAATAACTAAGAGAATTGTGACTTGAGTAGGAATATAGTTTCGGTTACTGACAGAAAAACACACAATCTCCATTATAATAAGATATCCACTCTGGTAAAGCGTTATTATTTTTCAAGCATCCTAATATATATTACCCGTATTGTTACATACCCACATTTAACATCGGGTATACAAACAGTGAGTGAGAGAGTTCTCGGATGATAGAGTCGTATATCAGAGAGAGACAGACAGACAGACAGACAAACTAAAGACTTACTTTGAGAGGACATGGTCTTACTTCATCACTTGTTGACATCTTTACTCTTCCAGTTGCCCTGTCTCTGTCTTCTGTTTCCTCTTCTTCACTAGTTGGGTTCTTCTATCTAACTTCTTCTACTAAGGTCTTTGCTTTTGGTATTTACTTGTTTTCAATTAAATGAACCAACAAGACATTTTTGTTGCTTGATCAAGCTTTTATTGTATCAAGCCCATGATTCTTAATCAACGCGCGGGGAGACCAGCCTCAGAGCACGTCTAAACTCTTTAACGGCCGAGATGAATCTAAAAACTAAAACTAATCATTTTTTTTTCATGGCGCGTGAGATTCGCGCCTCTAGGGGTCAGTAGGTTACCAACAGTTACTGATAAATTTCCACTCCCTGATCTCAAAGTTAACGGACCTTATTCTCAGCTGCCAACAATTTATGACACCCATAGATCGTAACAGTATGATAATTATATCTGCTTACATTCAGCCGATTCATGAGAGCGTATAAGTAACTGGGATTTGGCGAATTATAAATCTCTGGATAACCTCGAAGAAATACAGACATTATTTTCCATGCACGAGAAATTAGAAAATAGGCATTGGATTTCGGTATCAAGTAGTTGTTAATCTGTTTGTTGCCAAGTGGATTTTAAAATCATACAACCCGTGACGGTTTTACGTCGTTGAAAAATTCGAGATTATTTGGAAATTCTTCATTGCGTGTTTAAAAAGCTTTGACTTTTATGCACTACAGCTAAATATGTACCCCGTTGGTGGGCTGTATAACACGTCGACTGCACCCCTGCAGAGGGGTAAAACCCCTCAAGTGGGGCCACCCGTTGCAAGTGGGTGCCGATAGGGTCCTTGTGACTGAGCAGCCCATGACATCCAATACTTCACTTTGGCCCTTACTTAGGCTAGACAGGCAGTCAGAGAGGCCCCCTCTAATCAATCGGCTGATCACGTCAAGCCCTATTTCTATATGATTTTCCCGAACCTATTGTTTTTTTTATCGTGCTCCTTGGTCCACTCTGCTTAATAAATTGACATTGTGTCATATCCTGCTCGTGTGGAGCGGCTGGTAAATATAAAAAAAACTTGCTATAATCATTTAAAAGTAACAAAAAATCGTTACAAATCTAGTTCCTGGGCAATGTCGGTTACCCTTGCTAATAGAGTATAAATCTTTAAAATGATTAATATTTCATTATGCAAGAAAATGTTATTCAGTGTATCCGTAAAAATAAAAATGTTGATATTTTTCTGTTATCTCTTAAATTCTTTTTTTCTCTCTCCTTTTTTCCATTCCGTTTGTGAAGATAATCCATCATTCACTCTGACCTTACATTTTTACAATGGCTACATTGTGTATATTTCAATTCCAACGTTAGGTAGGTATTTACCCAATCCTTTCAGCGCAGGAAGGTTGTGACACAAGGTCGCAATTCAGCAGTAATGGATCTGCGAGACGAGCTTGCTAACCATTACACCACGATAGGACGCTTTTTTTACCCAACCCTTTCACAACGGGTTGGGTGTGACATAAGATCGCTGTTCGGCAGTAATTGATCTGCGAGACGAGCTTGCTAACCATTACACCACGATGGGACGCTTTTTTTACCCAACCCTTTCACAACGGGTTGGGTGTGACATAAGATCACAAGTATCCAGTGAGGATCGAACTTGCTTTTCAGTAGTAATGGATATGCGATATCCATTACTATCACGATATCACGATAGTTAGCAGACCTGTAGAGTTTAAAATAAGTTCGTTAGAATTAAAAGCGGAGGCGGGTAGATATCCATAACCGTTTACTTATGATTAGCATTTGAATGACCCCAACTGACCCCGGTACAGAAAAGTGGGAATGGTTAGTTTTTGGAGATTAGATACGACCTGGCTTGAAAGCAGAACGGATGTCTCTCTCTCTCTCTCTCTCTCTCTCTCTCTCTCTCTCTCTCTCTCTCTCTCTCTCTCTCTTTTGGCGTCGATCTCATCTTCGCGGAAAAGATTGAATCATGGGCTAATAAACTTGATCAAGTAAAACATAAGTCTTGTTAGTTTTATTGAATGTTAAAAGCATGCAAAGCCCAGGAGAATCACCCATTAGTTAGAAGTCAAGTCAACTAGACGAGATATCGGCCAGAGAAGAGGAGGGGAAAATAGAAGACATGATAGCAGTAACCAGAGTAATTAAGTTAATAAGTAATCCAGTAAGATCATCCTCTCTCTAATCTGAATCTGTCTCTCTCGCTTTCTATCACCCGAGAAGTCTCCCTCTTATTTATATACCGTATGTCGGTATATAACAATATATGGGTTAAATACATAAAAAATGAGTTTGAAAAAAAAGAGTTTAAAAAAATTGAATATCCAAACAAGGATGAATAGAATAAAAACGTATTCGGCATTAAATAACCCAAGGATTGATGTGCCGTAAAATCAAACCAGCCAACTAATATGTGCATCGCAAAATCAACTTATAATCCAAACAAGAATAAAGAATTTATGGTCAAGTCATGCTCAAAGTACCGGTTACCACTTGATCACCGAAGTAAAGCAGCGACGAGCCAGTTCCATACTTCAATGGATTTGTCACCATTACAGATTCCTGAAATTTTCCATCTTCATCAATTGCACTTTTGGACTTAATATTTTTTAAACTTTCTTTTGTAGCCGGAACATTTTCCTGAACTTTTTGATATTTATTACATTTTTACTGCAAACTCTTTTGAGATTTTTTTAATGATGAAAATATTTATAATTTTAAAAATAAAATTATTTTATTTTAACATAAAATACGCATTTTTAAAAATTATTCAAAAATTCCGGTACTGATCGAGAGCGTTCTGTTCCTCGTGATTAATGATATATTTATTTCGTCTTTCCGTTTACAATGTTACTTTGATAAAGACCTTCATATGGTCGAAACAGATTTCTGTCAGCAAAACTTTAAACATCTTGTTGTTTTTTCTACAAATCTTTCTACACATAGTGTAGGATTCATATCCATTTTACCTTTCATACTTCAATGGGTATTAAATATTAAATACTAAATTGACCACCTAAGCAACAGCAGATACTGCAATCATCCTGAGTCTTTTGTTTACCAAAATAACTTGATTCGGTATCAAATAACCCGTAAAGGGTTGATATGCCGAAAAGCAACCGACCAAGAATAAAGTATCTTAACATGTTGAGCGACCCATCATCGATGTGTCATCTTTTTGTATTGTTGTTTTTTCCTTGTCTCTTTATTATTTTTTTTAATTCGGAAACCTTCTTTTCGGACTCAGGAGACATCTCGAACCCAGGAACCTACTTGTCGTAATCGGGAGCCATTACGGAACTTTGAACCTAACCCTTTATTCAATCCACAGGGGGTATCCTGTTCTCATTCCGCTACCCATAGCTGGGTACAGGTAATAAGCTCTGGTAAGTACTATTCTCTTGCTATCGCCCTTGACCAGGATTGAACCTACATCCTAGAGATAACTGTCATTTAGAACTGTCTAAAATCAATGCCTTTTTCCACTAGGCTATGGGTCAATTGACACAACTTTTTTGTCTTTTTTTTTTTGTCTTTCGTTCATTTCTTTTCATTATGTCCTTCCTTTCTTCCGTTTTTCGTTTTTGATTTTCTTCTTCATATTTTCCTTCCTTTCCTCCACATTATTTTTATTCTTTTTGTTCGTCTTTCTTCTTTCTCTTTTCTTTCTCTCCTTTCTTCATTTTTGTTTGTTTGGTTTGGTTTGTTGTTTTACGGCATATCAACCTCAGTGGGTCATTTAATGCCGATAAAGTTTTGAAGTAAATCAATTCTTAATGGATAATACAATTTTTTATAAATACATTTTTTAATTTAACCATAGATGGGACCCTAACAGGTACTACCACTCCGGGTCAGAGTGGACCAGGGAGCAATGGTGATGAAGGGGTGCTCCACATTCCCCAAACCTCCAAACTGGAACCTCACCATCAGATAGAGTTTAACGTCATTCCCAGGACATGTAGACCCTCAGTCACCGCCTTCTAGCACCCATATGATAAAAAGGATTGGGGCTTGCCATAAGGGCAATAGGGTTGGGAAGATCATATAGGTGCTAGGGCTTGACGTGACCAGTGGAATCGGAGGGGGCCTCTCCGACCGGCCGTCTAGCCCAAGATAGGGCCAAAGTGGAGTATTGCATGTCATGAATTGCTCATCCACCTGGGTTCTATCCTTAAGCATCACGGGTCGCCACCCACGACCAACAGGTGGCCCCATTGGGGGAGTCTTACCCCTCTGCAGAGGTGCAGTCGGTGCATTTAACGCCCCAGCCGACAGGGCGGTCATTTTTGTAATTCTTTCTTGGTTTGATCTATCATCGTTTCTGTTTCATTTTCTTTCATTTTCTCTTTAGTTTTCTTCTTTCTTTTTTGCGTTTTTTTTCTCTTTGATTTCTTCTCTCTCTTCATTTTTATTCTTTCATTTCTTATTCTTTCACCATTTCTTCTTTTTTACTTTTATTCCTTCTATATCTTCCCTATTACATTTCAATTTTAATTTCTTTACGTTTTTATTCTTTTTTCTTTCTTTCCTTCTTCTTTTCTTCTTCTTTCTCTTATTATTTCATTTTTTTCTTTTATTGCTTCTTCTTTATATTTCCACTGTTCTTTATCTATTTTCTTTTTCTTTCTTTTTTTCTTTCTTTAATTTTTCCTTCTTATTTCTCGCTCCCTTTACCTTTCTATCTTGATATATCCGTTTCTTTTTTTTCTTTTCTGTTCTTCTTTCTCTTTTCTTTCATTTTTCTTTTATTGCTTCCTCTTTATATTAAATTTTACTTTATGTATTTTTTCTTTCATTTTTTCTTTTTTTCTTTCTTCTTTCTTCTTATTTATCTTTCCCTTTACCTTTCTATTTTTCTATTTTTTCTTTCTTTTATTTTTTCTTCTTTTTTTCAATTTTAATTTCATTTCTTCTTTGTTTTTTCCTTTTACCGTTCTGTTTTCTATCTTTTTTTTCTTTATTTCATTCTTTCTTTTTTTTTTTTTCTTTCTTTTTCTTTCCATTAAGCTATTTTATAACATTTTTTAATTCATTTGTTTTTCTTTTTTGTCTTTTTTTCTTTCTTTTTTTCTTTCATTCTCTCTTTCTTTCTTTCCGTTTTTCTTTCATTTTATGTTTTATTTCTTTTTCTCTTTACATATTTTTTCAAATCATTCATTTTTCCTTTTTTCTTTCTTTCTTTCTTTACTTTTTTCATTTTTTCTTTTGTGTCTCCCTACTCTTTCCCACTAGTTATTTTTCTTTCTTTCTTTCTTTCTTTCTTTCTTTTTATTCTTCCTTTCTTCTTTTTCTTTCCATTAAGCAATTTCATTCAATTTTTTTCATTCATTTGTCTTTCTTTTTTGTCTTTTTTTTTGTCTTTTTTTCTTTCATTCTCTCTTTCTTTCTTTCCATTTTTCTTTCATTTTCTGTTTTATTTCTTTTTCTCTTTACATATTTTCTTAAAATCGTTCATTTTTCCTTTTTTCTTTCTTTGTTTCTTTACTTTTTCATTTATTCTTTCGTGTCTTCCTTCTCTTTCCCACAAGTAATTTTTTCTTTCTTTCTTTCTTTCTTTCTTTCTTTTGATTTTATGTTTTCTTCCAATCATTATTTTTCCTTTTTCTTTTTCTTTCTTTCTTTTCTCCTTTCATTTTTTCTTTCATGTCTTCCTTCTCTTTCCACTTGTTATTCTTCTTTCTTTCTTTCTTTCTTCTATTCAATTATGTTCTTCACTCTCTCTTTTTTTATAATTAAAATAGAATGTAATGAAATGTGTTGTAAATAATTTAATGTTTTTGTAATATAAATATATTGTTCTTTGGCATTAATGAATTTGAAACTTAGATTTTTTTAGTGAACTTATAACATAAGCGTATCTGAAGCTCGTTCGTTACTCAAATTTTAGTTCTTAACACAAAGCATGAAAATCGACCGAGTGACAGCTCGTAAATTGGAAAATTAACACAAAAAAAAATTTTCAAAAAAAAAAAAAAAAGAAAAAAAAACATAAAAAAAGAAAAAGGGAACAACACTAATTTGGAAGTAATGTTGGCAGTAATGATTAGGTTAAGAGTTGATTAGAATTGCAAAATAATAGCAATAATGAAAAATATTAACAAAATAGGATTAATAAAATTAGGGTTAGAAGTAATAGAACAAAAATACTATTACTATAAATTTTAAATTTTTCTGAATGAAATGATTTTAATATTCCTGAATGAAATGTTTTAATATTTCTGAATGGAATTGCCCACTTTATATCAGAAAGAGGGCGTGTTGACTTTTTCTGATATAAGGTGTGTGCTGGACGCTCGTTCCTACTTATAGACTCGGCGATATCATGTGCCAACATCNCACCATCTTGGCCAATCACTGGAGTACTCTGCTGCTGTTATACTATTTATACAGGCTGTTTGGATCTTAACTACACTCAATTGCCTTCAACCTTCGTGGACGACGGAACATAGGATTATATCACTGGACCTTTGACACTACGTAGGATTCCATAACTCAGGACTTATTCACTTACCAAAGGATTCTATAGCTCAGGACTTACTTACTTTAAGTCCTTTTTAACTGGCTAATGATGGCGGTCAGAAACTTAACACGTATTTTCTTTTGTGTAATAGATTTGGAAACTTAATTGTTTTATTAAACTTACTAGCAAATATATGCACCCTCCGGGTGCAAATATTTAAGTTTTAATATAATAAAATATCATGTTAAATGAGAAAGGCTAATGAATCTGAATAAGAATTCAGATAAAAATATTTGGAACAGAGGGGGTATAATCGGAAAATAGAACAACTTTGAAACTAACTGTTCCACCATTTTCCCTTACTCCCGTCTTTCAGTGGTAAATTTCCCTAATTTAACTATTTAGTTAAAATAGGAAGAAAGAATAAAATTACAGTTATTTCTTTATGTTAATAGATTTCTGTTAAGATTTATCCCCGAGATTTTTGCTCATATTTATTAAGATAAAACCAAACAATTAGAAATCAATAATACTAAGCATATATTTATTAAAATCAAATTTTTTAAGATCACTATGCAAAGTAGCCTTCCCATTCACACTGTAAACCGCTATTTTATTGTATATATAAATATAACTGCATGTTATTAGTATGTAGATATTGTTAACAGTCTTAATGATGTAAAACAATTTTACTAATAATTGAGGTTTAAATAAAAAATAAAATTATGGAGAATGTGATGTAAATAACAAAGGGAATTGTGACTTGTATAGTAATATAGTTTCGGTTACAGACAGACAAACCCACAATCTCCATTATAATAAGATTAACATAAGCGTACCTGAAGCTCACTCGAATCTCAAATTTTAGTTCTTAACACAGAGCAAACAATCAGCTGAGTGACAGCTCGTAAGTCAAGGTACCAGTATATACCGCCCCTCCCCGTCACACACCCATACACACATGAAAAAAAGATAAAACTAAGAGAAGGGGATCAAACGAGACATGAATGAAAGAAGAATGCCAAAAGAATCAACAAAATAAAACGAAATCATTTTCTGGATAGAGAACAAGGAAACAAAAAACAAAAGAAAATATTCTGTGTCTACAGACAGACAGAAATAGTTTAAATGAAGACGGCAAAAGAAAGAAAAGAGAGAAGAGAGAGAGAGAGAGAAACAAAAAAAAAATGTTAAGAAAAGATTATAAGAGACGCACAGACAGAGAGAAAATAATAGTTAAATGATGACGGCAAAAGAAAGAAGAAAGAGAGAGAGAGAGAGAGAGAGAGAGAGAGAGAGAGAGAGAGAGAAAGTAAACAAAAAATAATGTTAAGAAAAGATTATGACAGAGAAATAAAGAAGGAAGAGGACGAGAGAGAGAGAGAGAGAGAGAGAGAAGAGAGAGAGAGAGAGGAGAGAGTCTCAAGAAAACAAAAAAAACGTTAAGAAAATCTATAAGAGACGCACAGAGAAATAGTTAAAGAAAAAAAAGAGACGCACACACACAGAGAGAGAGAGAGAGAGAGAGAGAGAGAGAGAGAGAGAGAGAGAGAGAGAGAGGGGAAGAGAGAGAGAAAGAAGAAAAAAAAATGTTAAAAAAAGATTATCAGAGACGCACAGACAGAGAGAAATAAGAAGGAAAAGGAGACAGGAGAGAGAGAGAGAGAGAGAGATAGAGAAAGAGAGAAGAGAGAGTGAGTGAGGAGAAAAGAGAGAAGAGAGAGAGAGAGAGAGAGAGGAGAGGAGAGAGAGAGGGAGAGAGTCTCAAGAAAACAAAAAAAACGTTAAGAAAATCTTATAAGAGACGCACAGAGAAAATTGTTAAAGAAAAAAGAGAACAGAGAGAGAGAGAGAGAGAGAGAGAGAGAGAGAAGAGAGAGGGGGAAATTGAGGGGGGGGTAAGTGTGTATATATGTCTAGTGGGTCAGGCAAAAAGATGTCTACAAGCAAAATCAGAAGTGACGTTGTTATGACAATTGCCATCGAGCGCTTCTCGGGAGAAAGAATGACAGCGCTGTCAGCACGTGTAGACGTCTAATCTTACCTGTAAAGATATGTCAAGTGGCCTCTGTATTTGGCGCTGTACAAATGACCTGGGAATGTGGGTGGGGTGGGGGTTGCGGGGGGGGGGGGCAGGGTACCACCGACGCGTGTACGGGATTGCGTCCTCGCGAATACACATGTACAAGCCATTGCGATTACGCGGCCATCGGTACGGCGCTGTGGTTATTTGGATACGCGGCGGTTGTGTTGACATAAGATCCTCGAAGCCAATTCGTCTGCTCTTTTTTTTTATTTACACAGATTAGTTGAGTCTCCTACAAGGCCAGGAAAAATACCTTTAAGTTGCCCTGCGGAAACGGGTTTGGGTCAGGTTGAAATGTTTTAACTAGTCACTAGGGGGCGAAAGGGTACATTTGAGAAAGTATCGGAATATGTTGGCATCCTTCTGTCTACTACAGACGATAGCGTAGTGTCCACTTTTTAAAAATCTGCAACTGCGCGAGTGGCTTAACAAACCAATTTTTGAATGCCAATCTCTGATGCAGTGATTGTAAACAAACAGCATTGCTTGCTGGAGTTGCTATTGTCTCTCCTTCCTTTTGGCTCTCTTTTCTGCGGCGGCTTCTTTTCTCTCTCATCACCATTGCTCCCTGGTCCACTCTGACCCGGAGTGGTAATACCTGTTAGGGTCCTATCTATGGGTTAAATAGAAAAATGTATTTATAAAAATGTGTATTATCCATTAAGAATTGATTTATTTCAAAACTTTATCGGCATTAGATGACCCACTGAGGTTGATATGCCGTAAAACTAAACCAAACCAATCTTTTCTCTCTTTTTCACTCTTTTTCGTTCCGTGTTTGACGAGGAGGCTCCAGGTCGCACGGTCTTCTGCACAAGCCTCCCATGTGTTGGTGTTGATGTGGCATGTCTTCATGTTTCTCTTGCAGACATCTTTAAAGCTCAGGCGTGGTCTCCCTAACGGTCTGGTGCCCTCTACTAATTCAACATATAGCAGGTCTATGGGGATGCGGCGCTTGTCCATCCTCCAGAAGTGCCCAAGCCAACGCAGGCGTCTCTCGTAGATGATGGCAGGCATGCTGTTTATGTTTGCACGTTCCAGCACGTCGAAATATATGTATAGCAAAACTGTTTTTGTGTTACATAATCTATGCATAGATTATTGTCAACCCACTGTATTTCTGAAGGGATGGCCCCTTTTCATATCACGGGCGGGACTTTCCATGGAATATTACAGAAAGCCCTCGAAATGCGTGAAGTCACGTGACACCGAGTTAACCCTCAGTTCCAGCTTAGACGTCAGGCAGAAGGCATGTCTGCCTTAGCTGGGATCAAATGCACACGCACGTTCTGTTAGTTAGAAGAAGTTTAAGCAATAAAAGTTTAAAGAAATAATATGGGGTTCGTGCTTGATGAATGTCTTGGCAAAAAGACTGTCCAAGAAGAAGGAATGTATTAAAGACGAACAGCCAACAAGAATCTAGAAATAGAATTCAACATGGAGAAAAAGAATAGAAACGACTAGAGATCACCAAATGGCCAAAGAAGTAAGTAATGCAAAATGCACATGCATCTCTCTGTCTGCCTATGTCTATCTCTCTCCCCTCTCTCTAGTAAAAGAACACCTGTGTATATACCCAGCATTGGTATATGTGTATGAGTATGTAACATTAGGAGTTTTGATTCCTATTGAGTGCAGTATAATAAAGCTTTGGTCCCCACGAAAAAAAAGACCTTTAAAGTTAATATGACGGGTGGGAGGTCCGGATAATATATACCTGGAAATTGGGAACGGGTTTGAGTCAGGCTGAAGTGTTTTAACTGTAGTAACCAGAGGGCGAAACGGCACCTTTGAGAATATATCGGAATATTGTTGCATACTCCTTTTTTTTACTCCTTCTATTCTTCTATTCTTTTACTGACGTCTTTTCTATCTTACGTCTTCTTCTAGGTCTCTTCTAACATCTCTTCCTCGTCTGGACTTCTCTTGGGGACTTCGTTTCTGGTCTTTCATTGGGGATTTCTCTTTATCAGAAGCCCTGTGTCATTGGTAGTTTTTAGATAATAAACACAAGACTTCGATTTACTTAGATCACATTTTATTTCGAAATCACCACCAGACTACCTGCGCAGATCGAGTCGGAGCGTGGTGTATAAGGACTCACACACCGTCGTGGTTTCTCGCGCGGACTGACTAAAATCTATTTCTAATCTAAACCGGAAGAGGGTCTCCTCCACCGATTCTCACGGTATCCACCGGAAAGGATCAGGATGAGGTCAAGCCTTGTCACTCACCCTTCAAGGCCGTGGGCTGCAACTTATAACAGCCATTTTGATTTCTACACTACCGTACATAAGTATTAGGAGTCTAATAATTGTGTAACAATATTTCTACTACAAAACTGTTTTAATGTTACAATTTATAAGGAGTCATGAATTGGGAACATACCCATAGCTAGAAATATTTGAATTAAGTTAATTTGAAAAGCAGGGAATCTATGGAAAATCACCCGGTGGGCAGTTAATAAACTTTGACCCCTTAGAGACGCGCCATGACAGACACGTGAGAATAAGTTTAGTTAGTTAAGCAGATTCGACCCAGATTTGAAGGAGAGCAGACGCGATTGTTGTCTCTCCCGGGTTCAGTCTCTACACGCGGTGGAATAAAAAATGGGCTAAGAACAAATAAAAGCTTGATCAAGTAAAACCAAGTCTGGAGAAAACTATTAAGACTATGTTAATCCTAGCCCAGAAGAAGAATTAAGAAGGAAAGACAACCCCGAGCAAAAGCCTAGATAGAAATCAGCCCAGGCCCAGACAAGATGGTGGCCAGACAAGATAGAAGAAGAAATAGTATAAGAATATAATAGTATATATTATATATATTATATATATATATATATATAATATATATAATACTCGACAACTTTTTAACATTTCACCGATTTTTTTCAAAACATAAACTAAACTCCGAGAAAATGTTCAACATGTTATTGATAAATAATAACATTTTATTTTTATTTTATTTATTTATTTTTTGTAACAATAAAAAAATATTTTGTACCATAAACCCTAGAAAAAAACAAATATCCAAATCATAACGGTCTATCTTAACTCTATTCTCAGCGGCGTTCCAAATTTTAAAAAATTCGATTTTCGAATATTTCTAAAAATCTCTGTTGTTTTTCCCAACGAATTTTTTCATTCAAAATAAATGTTCACTCTGATGAAGGTCGATTCTTCTATGTGTGCGAAATATTTTCACACACATAAACTGACCGAAACACATGTGTAAGTGATATCGATTAATGTGATATCGATTAAATTCATTTTATCCATTTACATTTCTTTTCTTTAATCATTTTTCCTCATATATATATATATATATATATATATATATATATATATATATATATATATATATATATAATATAATAATAATATAAGAAATAAGCAAATAGTAGAAGTGTACCAAATTAGATCTACCATCTCTAATATAATCTATCTGTCTGTCTGTCTGTCAGTCTCTGTCTCTGTCTCTGTCTGTCTGTCTGTCTCTCTCTCTCTATCATGCACCCGAAGACTCTCTCTATTATGTAACCGAGAACACTCTCACCGTTTATATTCAGTTCCTACTATAGGGTGAGTGAGGTTTAATAAATCCCGTGATGCTAAGAGACCGCCACTGGGAGCATCTGCTCCTTTGCGTAAAGAGGACAGGGCCGGGTTTATTGCCCGGTACCTGAGGCATCCCAAAAACGAAAAACTGGCGGAATGACGCATTTTTGTACTGATCATCCCATGAGTTTCAGTTTGTGCGTAAAAACGTAAAAAAAAATTAATTCAATACGAAGAGTGGGAAAATATATACCCTGAAATTGTTTCGCAGGGACGGGAACAGGCTGAAGTGTTTAAACTACCTGTTTTAAGATCTTCGGTTCCTATCGCCTGAGTGAGATATAATCAACTTAGGACCAGGTAGCGGTCACCCCAGACAACATCTGTCCTCTTGCATAAAAGTGACAGGGACAGGTTTACTGCCCGGTGCTTGAGGGAAATGCCAACCGGAACACGCATTTTTGGCACTGGTCATTCCATGAGCTTCAGTTTGAGCGTGGTTTATCACGTAAAAAAAAATTAAGTTGATACGACGGGTGGGCGATCTGGGAAATATATACACTGAAATTGGCCCATGGGGACATGTTGGGGTCAGGTTGAAATGTTCTAACTGTTGTAACTAAAGTGCCAAACGGTACGTTAATAATGTATCGCAATATACATTTAACAAAGTTATTTTAAGAGATTCGTTTCCTATCGGGTGAGTTAGGTATAATAAATCACGTGATCCCTGTGGGGGGGTACCTCTAAGACAAGGGTTCACCAAACTACGGCCCGCATGCCGGATCCGTCCCTCAGAGGCATTTTATCAGGCCCGCCGACGGTACTTGAATTTGTTTGTTAAAACGTACAGAACACGAGACCTTCTGATACCATTTAAATTTAAATATCATGTTAATCTTACTAAATCTCCATGGACTTGAATACTGTAGGTAGGTTTCAAATTCTTTTTTCTAACAGCGATAACCATTACGCTAACAGTACCATCTAACTCATCCAATGTTCACTGTCCCGCTGTTAAAGGGTTAAACTTACCAAGACTTAAGATTCCAACCTGCCCTACTATTTACCAATAGCAGGGCGCGGAAGAGATCATCATCATCATCATCATCATCATCATGTTGAGCAGGTAGCATGAATATCCATGACTCACCAATTCTCCCTAACGATAATCACCCCAACCATGGGGGGTCCTCTGTGCAGAATCGAGAAATCGCACTGAACTGATCAATGTATTTTTTTACTGGTTGGCCTACACTAGTGTCTCTATGTGTAGATGTCCACAGGAGAACGTCTCTTATGAGCTCGCCCTTGCTTCTCCAGGAGTTCCTTATTTAGCTGAGTTGGCACACTCATAAGAAATAGGAATTCGGTTGATAAGTAACACCAGATAATCAGGATCAACATTTTTGCATTACATCTTGGACGATTTGGACGGTGTCATTTTTAACCTGACGGTATTGCAAGATGATAACGGTCGTACAATTAAGGAACACGAGTATCAATATATAGATTTGAACTCGAGACGCTGATTTCACTTTTCTCCGCCATTACTTTGCTCGTGGGTGTATCTTAAATTGCGGAAACTCTTTCTCGAACAATTATATATATATATATATATATATATATATATGTGTGTGTGTGTGTGTGTGTGTGTGTGGCATTTGAAACATCTAATTAATATGTGTGGCATTTGAAACATCTTCACCTGATGATTGCCTCGCATGAAACCAATATGGTCGTGAATTTTCCTTTGTCAGCTAATAAATAGATATGTAAAACCTTTATAAATCTATTTTATTATATATTATATTATATATATGTGTGTGTGTGTGTGTGTGTGTGTGTGTGTGTGTGTGTGTAGATTTGAACTCGAGACGCTGATTTAGATAGAAATAGACTCGAACCTTTGACCTTTCAATTTTGGCTAAGAAACTTGAATTTTACCCAAGTATATCCGGTACTGATATTATTTAAGCTCGGGTTTACAAGTTTCTCCTTCAGCCAAGCATATTAATGTGGGGTTACCAAGTGTATAGACGGGTGGATTAAGCAACTATTTGTGTTCATGTTCACTAGCGTCACTTGAAATACCCGCACACAGATCGCCGGATGGCGAAGAAGATATCGGGAATTTCTGTTTGTGTCGAGTATAAAGTCACGTGGTTGTGGGATAACGTTTGTTCGGGTTAAATGACAGTGTAGCGTTAGTTTCGTATTTGCCTGGGAGAGTTGTCTGCCCGTTTAGTTTGCTGGTGCCCGCTAGGGGCTATAGTATTTAAGCGCCAGGTTCAAACACTTCTGTCTCTTTTCATGTTACAGTAACCACGAGACACATGGGGTAGACACGGTCTACCCCTTCTCGTTGGGGCTTTTGGCCCCCCTTACATTACTGTAAGTTATTAACACAGCATGGACTATCCCTAGTCTCATGTCTGTGGCTTTTATGTATATCTTGTACCATTCATGAATGTGTCTTTATCTTTCTACATGTAACTTTGTTATACCTACTAGCAAATATATGCACCCTCCGGGTGCAAGTATTTAAGTTTTAATGCAATAAAATAGTGTATTAAATTAGAAAGGCTAATGAAACTAAATAAGAATGCAGATAAAAAGATTTAAAACAGAGGGAGTATAATCGAAAAATAGAACAACTGAAACTTACTCTTCCCTCACTCTCGTCTTTCATTGTTATTTTTTCTAATTTATGTATTTAGTTAAAAGAGGAAGTAAATAATAAAATGACAGTTATTATATCTTGTTAATGGATTTCATTTAAGATTCATTGAAGAGATTTTTGCTTATATTCATTAAAATAAAACCAAACAGTTAGAAATCAATAATACTAAGCACATATTTATTAAATTCGATTTTTTAATATTAATATGCAAATTAGCCTTCCCATTCACACTGTAAGCCACTATTTTGTTGTATATATAAATATAATAGCATGTTGTCAGTATGTAGACATGGTTAACAGTATTAATAATCTAAGACAATTTTATTAATAATTGAGGTTTAGATAAAAATAAAATCATGGAGAATATGATGTCAATAACTAAGAGAATTGTGACTTGAGTAGGAATATAGTTTCGGTTACAGACAGAAAAACACACAATCTCCATTATAATAAGATGTATTATGTATGTTGTTATATCCAAAGCTGTCCATATTAAATGTTTTTGTCTATCAACCCTTGTCGGAGTCTTGTATTCAAGTATATATAACTTTGAATCCTTTCTTACAACAGCTTTATATATATATATATATATATATATATATATATATATATATATATATATATATATACTAGAAACGGGTACCCAGCGTCGCCTGGGTAGAGGGTATGAAAACCTGTTGTATTGATTTGTTTACTTTTAGGATTTACAAATACTGAACATTTCTAAGTAGAATTTCAATGCTTTTTCTTTTTCTTTTTTTTTTTTTGTTGGCTTATTTAATGAAATTAAATAAGAACACATATAAAAAAAATTACACTCATTTTACGGGGTATTGTGATGTAAGCAGCGATATAGTTCTGGTTACAGAGAGACAGACGCCGAATATCCATTATAATGAGATATCAAGAGTTCAAATTTCAATCTATCAGTTTTTGAGTATCTGGCCGCCATCCTTGGTTCCAGTTGTAAAACAAGTAAGTAAACAAGTAAGTAAATCAATAAGTCCTTGTGGGATAGTGTCCTTTAGGTCCGACGTCCAAGATGATCCAAATAGGAGTGAGCTAAGATTAGAATCAGACCTCTATAAATACACCAACAGCAGCAGAAGCACTACTAGTGATTGGATAATAGGAATCTTCGGTGGTCACGTGGTAGTCAACGAGTCTATATTTAGAAGTGTCTACTTGTCCCATGCCTTATATACAGAAATATTCCAACAGTCATTGTCAAAAAAGATTTTGAGTTTACTCAGAAAAAGGAAAAGAGATGAAATTATCCTAATTTCAAATGTTGTATGGATTGTTAACCCTTGTAATGAGGATCTAAGTACAATGCACAATGCCAATGCCCATACAGACAGTCAATGCCCATACAATGGCTATTAGTTAAGATAATAAAGTTTTTACTTTATATTGTTTAACATTCATAACACATCTTCCTATAAATTGTACAATTTTAAATAGTTAAATATTGTTTTGAACTTTCGAGACGATGTAGTGTAGTTTTGTTTATAAAAAAGAGAATAAATAGCGCCTCCCAACGGCATGACTCTCAATTACATAATTATTATATTATTAATATAACTCAGTTGCCGGATCGGAAAAGCTGCCTCATCTTTTGGGAAGTTCACAACAAGAGTGTGGGACAACAGCAAGCTCACTATCCGTACAAAGGTACAAGTGTATAGGGCATGTGTTATCAGCACCCTCATGTATGGAAGTGAAACATGGACCTTATACTCCCACCAAGAGCGGCGGCTAAATACCTTCTACCTTCGCTGCCTTAGACGTGTACTGGGCATCACCTGGAGGGACAGGATCACTAACACAGAAGTCCTAGAGAGAGCTCAACTCCCCAGTCTGTACTCTCTACTGAGACAACGTCGTCTCCGATGGTTGGGTCATGTACGTCGGATGGATGATGGACGAATCCCGAAAGACATCCTGTATGGAGAGCTAACATCTGGTAAAAGACAGATTGGTCGCCCCCTACTGCGATTCAAGGATGTCTGCAAAAATGATCTCAGGTGCTTTGGCATTGAACCCTTCCAGCTGGGAAAATTTGGCTCAAGACCGCCCTCGGTGGCGGCAGAATCTCCATAGAGGACTGTACATGTCAGAAGTCACCCTGATACAACATCATGAAGCTAAGAGGTCCATAAGAAAGCAACGGAAACAAAGCATCGGAACATCATCATCTACAGGGACAACCTACAAATGCAAAATCTGTGGTCGAGAATGTTTCTCAAACATAGGACTTCATAGTCACAGGAGATGCTGCAACTTCAGGGGCACACAAAAACTTTTATCATAGTCTTTCGAGACTGAATTGCCAATGATATTATCAATGATATTGTGTATCAGTGGTGGGGTTTTAGTATTTTTTTTAGATATCTAACTGAACACAGTAAGCTACATCAAGATATAGACAACATTGATTATTTAAGGTTGTATTACAGTAGTCTTGAAATTATAAATAAGTCTTTGTCAGTTTTATCAATGTAATTAAATGTTGAAGAGATATTTTGTGGCTTGCCGCAGTCAGGCTCGTTAACCATAACTCCACGATGACTTCCACATTAAATAAATATTAATACTAATTGGGGAGTTGTAATTAGGGCCGGGTTAGTTCAGTCGGTAGAGCGTTCGGCTAGAAACCACAAGGTTCCTAGTTCGATATCCGCCCTCGCCAACTCAGCGTATGAGTAGCACAGGGATCTGTGCGGTAAAGTAAGGAGCTGATGGTAGGTGTGGCGCACCACCCCAGACGCTAAAATAATCTCCTTGCTCTAGCGCTAGTGAAAAGGGGATAGACTCCCTCGCTGCATGGCTGATACCGACATTAGGCCGCCCTGACGACTTTACTTTTTACTTTTAGATTGAAGAAGAAAAAAAAGAATGTATATGAGTACAAGGGGCCGGTTGAGCTCAGTCGGTAGAGCGTCAGGGTGGGAATCACAAGGTCCCTGGTTCGATACCGGCCCTCGCCAACTTAGGGTATGAATAGCAAAGGGATCAGTGTGATAAAGTAAGGAACTGATGGTAGGTGTGGCTCTCCATTAAGACACTAAAATAATCTCCTTAGTCTAGCGATACTGAAAAGGGGATAGACTCCCTCGCTGTATGGCTCATACCGACATTAGGCCGCCTCGATGACTATAGGTGTACAAAGAGTGACTTGAAAGATTTAACGGCTTATATATATTTACCAACCCCTCCGCACGAGCAGGATGTGACACAAGGTCGATTTATTAAGCGGAGTTCAACAGGTTTGAATTCAGAGTTTTCTTTCTCCTAGACTGGTAACCTAACCATGGTTAAAGAGCCCAGTCTGCCCTGCTATTTACCCATAGCTGGAGGGAGAGTAGGATTCATACCTTTCCCAAGGCTATTAGCGCTAAGTGAAATACAATTACCACGTCCAGGATTTGAACTCGGGGCGACGAGTCCGTTTCCCATGACATTAACCATTACACCACGCGCTTCCTACTTAACGGCTTATAAGATACTCATTGACCTTTATTGGAGATGCGTGGTCTAATGGTCAGTGTCATAGGAATTGGACTCGCGGATCCGAGTTCAAATTCTGGACGAACCTACAGTTCACATAGCGCTAATTTCCTTGGGAAAGGTATGAATCCAACTACTCTCCCTCCAGCTATGGGTAAATAGTAGGGCAGACTGGGCTCTTTTACCATGGTTACGCAAGCAGTCTAGAAGAAGGAAAACTCTGGATTCAAACCTGTTAAATCCGCTTGGGGTGGTTTTTACTAGAATAGGCACAGTCCTAATTAGTGGTCTATTTAACTAAATTTTAGAGAGTTAGGGTTATCTGGAATGCCTTGATAAGACTTGCAAGTTTCGGTGAAACCTGTTTTTGACTGGACAATATAAAAATGAAAGGATTAATTTCAGGGTTAAACACAAGCGTTTAATGATATTTACCCAAAACGTATTATTTTTACTCGGAAGTAGTTGTTGTCTAGACGTCCCTTCCGAATAGAATAAAGGGTTTGACAATAAGAGTTTATTGAAAGATAGTTGGGACAATTTAGATTGCTTTGCGATAATACCCAGACCTAGAAATCATGTTTGTGAAGAATATAGGATATAATAAGATAAGTGTTTAGAATCAATAATAATAAATATTTATGTATCACGTGTTATATTGCTGAATTGGATATCTGTTTGATGTCAAACGTAATATCAAGGTGTCATAAATTTCTATAACTTTTCAGCCGATTTCGTACATATTGCTTAAATTCTCTGGCATTTCGAGTTGTTCTAAAATCTAATATACTAGGTATACCCAATTTGTCGGAAAATCCGTCTTTTACAAAAACAAATTTACGCCCCTCCCACACCAAACGCCAGCGTTTGAAAAAAGAAATTACCAAAGATCAGGGAATAAATAACTGATGCATTATAAAAATTCATTCATTGATAAATCAACACTGAAAAGTTAATAAAAAAGTCGGATAATTCCCTGATTTTCAGTTATTCTTTTTCAATTGGGGAGGGGTAAATTTATTTTGTAAATACCATCTTTAGACAGCGTTACGGTTATATTTGAGCAAAATTGACCGAACAATTAGTTTTAAATGTATTAAAAATAAATTACATATGGAATACTATTTTCCCTTTTTTTTTTTTGTACTGATGCCCATTATGTTACTTCTTTTCGGAATTCGACCTCAAATAATCAATTTAACTAATTCTAATTCGTTTTTAAAATGAAAATCAAACGAGAAATTGGGTATGCCTATAATACACACTTTTGCTCAGAGATAATGTGACTCCTCACCAAAAAAATCTTTCTTATTTATAAATTTCAATGCAAATGCATTGTTTGCTACATCGGTCACACTACTAAGTGTTTGGAGGTTAGAGGGAACAAATACATACTTTCTACAATCGGAACCAATAACTTAGACTGCTCTTCAATATGGAGCAATGAAAATTAGTTCTCCGCCACTGTGTAAAACCTATTGGACAATCTTGCCATCGCTGGTGCTTATAACCCCTCAGTGTTTACCATCCGGGAGGCCTCAAATAACACGCTCTTCACAAATGTCGTTATGATCCAAAGGAAAGACAAAAAACAAACAAAAAAACCCCCAAATAACAAACAAACAAACAATGACTTGCGAGCAATATCTCATCTACAGAAAACGATGTCAAAAAGGAAAAGCATGGACTGCTATAGACAGATTATTTAGCAGGAGTGGCTGGATAACGCAAAAGTTCAACATCCCACCACCTTACGGACTCCAGCTCCAGATTTGATTTCGTGTTTTACTCCCCTAGTCTTTCAACTACAATTGGTATTATTATTATTATTATTATTATTATTATCATTATTATTATTATTATTATTATTATTATTATTATTATTATCACACCTGCTGTAGCTGGTGGTTCACTGGAGGTTGACTGACAGCAAGTCTCCTCAGGTCTCCAGGACTCGTCTGAGTATTCTAGCTGATCTCAACAGTGCTGTAGTTTGGATGGTCTCGGTTCTTCTTCTGGTTTCCAATTCACCCAGATTCTTTTCCAGAGCTTTGGGGACCGTTCCAAGGGCACCAATTACAATTGGTATGACCTTCACCTTCATGTTCCACAGTTTACTCAGTTCTCTGGCAGAGGTCTAAGTATTTGTCTATCTTTTTGCTTTCTTTCATTCTCACTCGGTGATTATTATTATTTACTCCTTTTGAGTTTTTACATCAGCATTAGCTGATGGTTTTTCACTGGAGTCTGAGTGATAGCAAGTCTCCTCGGGTCTCCAGGACTCTTCTGAGTATTCTGGCAGATTGCAGCAGTGCAGTGTTCTGAATGGTTTCAATCCTTCCTCTGATTTCCAAACTTTCCAAACCCTTTTCTAATCCTTTTGGGACTGTTCCAACTGCACTAACTACAATTGGTATCACTTTCACTTTCATATTCCATTATTATTATTATTATTATTATTATTATTATTATTATTATTATTATTATTATTATTTGGATATCTATACTCGGCTTTATCATTCTAATTATTACATTTAAAGTGTTTCAAATTTTTTTGTGCTGTCTAAAGTACTGGGATAAATATTGTCATTGTTCAATGAATTATTTAGACCAATATCCAGATTTTTCTTGTTTTGATATCTTAGGCAGCGAAGATGTTATAACAGACTTTTCCTTGTCTAGATAGATTGCCGTCTATGGCCAAAGAGCCACATCTACCCAATTTTGGGATTTATGTGAGTAGTAAGTACTCCAATGCTACTACTATTAGTGTGGATGCCTGTTGGCTCATCTGGAGTTCATCCGCCCTTTGACAGCTCTTGCTTTCGTGATATTGTTTGTCCACACACCCACCTCACCAGATAAACAAAGGCGTGCCTGATGGAGGTACCAGTTTATTCGCCGACAATCCAACGATGGAACAGGTAGTACTAGTTTTCTTGGTACTAGTAGCAGGTAAGATGCAAGACCTGTGTTCTCCGGACCATACTCTGTTTTTTTCCCGTTGTCAGAGCAGCCTAAGGTCAGTATGAGCCATATATCGAGGGGGTCTATCCCCTTTTCACTAGCGCTAGACCAAGGAGATTATTTTAGCGTCTGAGGTGGCGCGCCACACATACCGTCAGCTTCTCACTTTACCGCACAGAACCCCGGTGCTACTCATACACTGAATTGGCGAGGGCCGGTATCGAACCAAGAACCTAGTGATTCCTAGCCGAACGCTCTACCGACTGAGCTAAACCGGTCCTATGCCTTATTACTGTACCAAGCGTTTTGGAAGTGGAGCGCTAGAAACTTTTGATAACACTACTTACTTTACTGCCTTTCAATGTCTGCAGAGGTTGAAGTGTCAGAGTACTAGTTTACTTGGTACTAGTAGCAGGTAAGATAGAAGGCCTGTCTTATCCTTACTTGACTCTGGCTTTCTGTATAAATGCCTTATTATTGTACAAGGCGTTTTGGAAGCGAAGTGCTAGAAACTTTTGATAACACTACTTTCCTTACTGCCTTTCAATGTCTGCAGAGGTTGAAGTCTCAGAGTACTAGTTTACTTGGTACTAGTAGCAGTTAAGATGGAAGATCTGTTTTGTCCTGACTTGACTCTAGCTTTCTGTATAAATGCCTTATTATTGGCGTTTTGGAAGTGGAGCGCTAGAAACTTTTGATAAGACTACCCTCCTTACTGCCTTTCAATGTCTGCAGAGGTTGTAGACTCCAGTACCAGTTTACTTGGTACTAGTAGTAGGTAAGATGGAATACCTGTCTTTTCCTGGCTTGACTCTGGCTTTCTGTATAAATGCCTTATTATTGGCGTTTTGGAAGTGGGGTGCTAGAAACTTTTGATAACACTACTTTCCTTGCTGCCTTTCAATGTCTGCAGAGGTTGAAGTCTCAGAGTACCAGTTTACTTGGTACTAGTAGCAGGTAAGATGGAAGACCTATCTTGTCCTTACTTGACTCTGGATTTCTGTATAAATGCCTTATTATTGTACAAGGCGTTTTGGAAGGGAAGTGCTAGAAACTTTTGATAACACTACTTTCCTTACTGCCTTTCAATGTCTGCAGAGGTTGAAGTCTCAGAGTACTAGTTTAACTGGTACTAGTAGCAGTTAAGATGGAAGATCTGTTTTGTCCTGACTTGACTCTAGCTTTTCTGTATAAATGCTTATTATTGGCGTTTTGGAAGTGGAGCGCTAGAAACTTTTGATAACACTACTTTCCTACTGCCTTTCAATGTCTGCAGAGGTTGAAGTCTCAGAGTACCAGTTTACTTGTACTAGTAGTAGGTAAGATGGAAGACCTATCTTGTCCTTACTTGACTCTGGCTTTCTGTATAAAAACCTTATTATTGGCCATTTGGAAGTGAAGCGCTAGAAACTTTTGATAACACTACTTTCCTTACTGCCTTTCAATGTCTGCAGAGGTTGAAGACTCCAGTACCAGTTTACTTGGTACTAGTAGTAGGTAAGATGGAATACCTGTCTTTTCCTGAGTTGACTCTGGCTTTCTGTATAAATGCCTTATTATTGGCGTTTTGGAAGTGGGGTCCTAGAAACTTTTGATAACACTACTTTCCTTAGTGCCTTTCAATGTCTGCAGAGGACGAAGTCTCAGAGTACTAGTTTACTTGGTACTAGTAGCAGATAAGATGGAAGACCTGTCTTGTCCTTACTTGACTCTGGCTTTCTGTATAAATGCCTTATTATTGGCGTTTTGGAAGTGGCGCGCTAGAAACTTTTGATACTACTTTCCTTACTGCCTTTCAATGTCTGCAGAGGACATAGTCTCAGAGTACTAGTTTACTTGGTACTAGTAGCAGGTAAGATGGAAGACCTGTCTTGTCCTGACTTGACTCTGGCTTTCTGTATAAATGCCTTACTATTGTACAAGGCGTTTTGGAAGTGAAGTGCCAGAAACTTTTGATAACACTACTTTCCTTACTGCTTTTCAATGTCTGCGGAGTTTGAAGTCTCAGAGTACTAGTTTACTAGGTACTAGTAGCAGGTAAGATGGAAAACCTATCTTGTCCTGACTTGACTCTGGCTTTCTGTATAAATGCCTTATTATTGGCGTTTTGGAAGTGGGGTCCTAGAAACTTTTGATAACACTACTTTCCTTAGTGCCTTTCAATGTCTGCAGAGGACGAAGTCTCAGAGTACTAGTTTACTTGGTACTAGTAACAGGTAAGATGGAAGACCTATCTTATCCTTACTTGACTCTGGTTTTCTGTATAAATGCCTTATTATTGGCGTTTTGGAAGTGGAGCGCTAGAAACTTTTGATACTACTTTCCTTACTGCCTTTCAATGTCTGCAGAGGTTGAAGAGTACTAGTTTACTTGGTACTAGTAGCAGGTAAGATGGAAGATCTGTCTTGTCCTGACTTGACTCTGGCTTTCTGTATAAATGCCTTATTATTGGCGTTATGGAAGTGGAGCGCTAGAAACTGTTGATAACACTACTTTCCTTACTGCCTTTCAATGTCTGCAGAGGACGAAGTCTCAGAGTACTAGTTTACTTGGTACTAGTAACAGGTAAGATGGAAGACCTGTCTTATCCTTACTTGACTCTGGTTTTCTGTATAAATGCCTTACTATTGTACAAGGCGTTTTGGAAGTGAAGTGCCAGAAACTTTTGATAATACTACTTTCCTTAGTGCCTTTCAATGTCTGCGGATGTTGAAGTCTCAGAGTACTAGTTTACTTGGTACTAGTAGCAGGTAAGATGGAAGACCTGTCTTGTCCTTACTTGACTCTGGTTTTCTGTATAAATGCCTTATTATTGGCATTCTGTATAAATGCTTTATTATTGTACAAGGCGTTTTGGAAGTGAAGTGCCAGAAACTTTTGATAACACTACTTTCCTTACTGCCTTTCAATGTCTGCAGAGTTTGAAGACTCAGCACAATCAAATCGAAATCAATGAACAACCGAAGAGAAGTTGTACGGCAAAATAAGACGTATAGCCTCGCGATTGGTGAGTAAATATGAGGCACGAGGTTCTAATGATTCTCCGGAGTTACAGGATTTATCCTGTTTTTTTGCGTCTTTGCTTAAGAGACACCGACTGGCTCCAGCGTGAGACTCGGAAAGTGTTCGTTAGATATGGTGGATTAGGATTGCTTAGTAAATGTGTTGGGTGTATTTTCGCCATTGATGCATTTGCAAATAAATGAATAAATAAATACAGAAAAGAATGAACGGACACTGTGATAAGCATGTGATATTCTAAGTTGTGTTAGAAAGAGAAAAGGAAAAAAAAACAGAAAAGAAAGAAAAGAAAGAAAAAAGAAGTAAAAGGGTAGTAGCAAAAAAATAAATAAATAACAAAAAAGAAAGAAAAAGAAAGAAGAAAAATAAGAATATCGAATAAAAGGAAAAGAAACGAAGAAAAAATAATGAAGAGAAAGTTAGAAAAAGAAAGAAAGAAAGAAAGAAAGAAAGAAGAAAGAAAGATTAACGGGCATGAGTCAGAAGTCAAAGGAAGAGAAAGCGAATATAAAACAAAGGTTGGTATTGAAAAGAAAGAAAGAAAGAAAGAAAGAAAGAAAGAAAAAAGAAAGATAAAATACGGTTTGATATACAAAGAAAGAAAGAAAGAAAGAAAGAAAGAAAGAAAGGAAAAAGAATGAAAAATAATTAGGAACACGAAGAAAGAAAAAAACATAAAAAAAAGAAAAAAGAAGTAAAAGGATAATAGCAAAAAAAAATAACAAAAAAAAAAGAAAGAAAAAGAAAGAAGAGAAATAAGAATATCGAAGAAAAGGAAAAAGAAACGAAGAGAAAGTTAGAAAAGGAAAGAAAGAGAAAGAAAGAAGAAAGAAAGAAAGAAAGAAAGAAAGAAAGAAAGAAAAAAAGATGAATGGACATGAGTCAGAACTCAAAGGAAGAGAAAGCGAATATAAAACAAAGGTTGGTATTGAAAGAAAGAAAGAAAGAAAGAAAAAAAGAAAGAAAGAAAAAAAGAAAGAAAGATAATATAAGGTATAGGTTTGATATACAAAGAAAGAAAGAAAGAAAGGAAAGCAGGAAAAAGAATGAAAATAATTAGGAACATGAAGAAAGAAAAAAAAAACAGAGAACGAAAGAAAGATGAAAAGGAATGAGTCAGAAGTCAAAGAAAGAGAGAGCGAATGTAAAACAAAAGTTGTTATTCAAAGAAAGAAGGAAGGAAAGAAATGCAGAAAGAAAAAAATACTAAGTTAGCTAACGTATTAAAAATTCAAAGAATAAAGAAAAGTAAAGCAAAAAGCAAAAAAAAAAAAAAAACAAAGACGAGAAAGTTAGAAATAGAAAAAAGAAAAAAAAGAAAAAAGTTACAGAAGAAAAGGTTAGAAAAATAAAAAAAAAAGGAAAAGAAAGAATGGAGAGTTAGAGAAATAAAGAACGAAAAAAGAAGAACAAAGAAAGAGAAAAAGAAAAAGAAAGATAAAGCTAGAAAATGAATCAAGAAAAATGAAGAAAAATAAGAGAAAGAAGAAAACGTTATTTAAAATGAAGAAGAAAATGAAAAAGAGGGAAGAAAAAGAAAAAGAAAAGAAAAAGAAAAGAAAAAGTTAGACAAAGAAGATAAAGAAAAGGGAAAATTGAAAGAAAAATGAAGAAAAATAAGAGAAAGAAATAAACGTTTTTTAAAATGAAGAAGAAAATGAAAAAGAGGGAAGAAAAAAGAAAAAAACGAAAAAGTTAGACAAAGAAGATAAAGAAAAGGTAAAAAATTGAAAGTTAAAAAAAAAAACAAAGAAGAAAAAAGAAAATGAAGAAAAGCTAAAAAGGAAAAATAAAGAAAGAAAGAAAGAAGAACGAAAAGAAGAACGTAGAAAAAGAAACCGAATGAAGATAATGAAAAATAAAATAAAGAAAAAAGAAAAGAAAGAAAAAAGTTAGAAAAAGAAAACGTTAGAAAAAGAAGAAAAAAGAAAAAGAAGAAGGAAAAACTGATACGAAAAAGAAGTAAGAAAGAAAAGGTAAGAAAGGATAAAATAAAATAGGGAGGGAGGGGGTTATAATCAAAATAAATAGAAATTTAAAGACAGAAAAGGGTCGATCTAAAAAAAACGAACGATAAATACAAACGAAAAGAAAAAGAATCGCCAAATATGGTTAAAAAGAAAGAGAAAAAAAAAAAAAAAAAGACCCCCGACCAAAAAAAAAAAAAAAAAATACAAAAAGAAAAATTGTTGTAGTCTGAAATTGCAGCTTGGCTCGCTATATTAATAGGGCCGAAAATAAATGGTTGCGAATTTCTTTTTTTTTATTCATAAACCATCATTTTAAACATGGCTCAGCCCTCCGTTCAGGATGGCGCCGGACATCGTGGGAGCGCATAAAAATTGAGGCGAGAAAAGACTCAAAAAATATTGAGAGAGAGAGCGAGCGAGCGAGAGAGAGAGAGAGAGAGAGAGAGAGAGAGAGAGAGAGAGAGAGAGAGAGAGAGAGGGGGGGGGCAGCGAAGGGTGATTGGGGGGCAAAGATGGAGAGACCATTGGCCAGTCAAGGGACGCAGTGGTCGATGGGAGATCATTTATTTATTCATGAACTATAAATTTGTTCAAGTGGTAGTGGGTGAAGTTGCTAGGAATAGTTTTCTTTTTTTTTGGGGGGGGGCTTGGCTTTGCTTTTGAACACCGATACGTAGAGACCATTTGTAAATCATTTTAGCAGATGAGGGGGGGGGAGGCAACGCATGTGATGGTGTGGGTGAAGGCAATTTTCGGACTGGTCATCGACGCAAATTCGCGGAGACAAATTCTAACAAGAGTTCTCTCCCCCTTCCGCGGTGAGTGAGTGTAACGTGTGTTGCGAGCACAAACAAAGTGTTTAGGATCTTTTTTTTAAATCTTTAAAAATGGGATCTTGTGCGTAGATTTATTAGGTACTAGAAGCGGCTAACCGGCGTCGCCTGGGTAGAGGGGGAATAAAAGAAATGTTAATTTTAATAATTATTACTAATATCAAAGTTGGATCCTCGCTGAATGCCCTATAAAAATCTCCATGTTAAAAAGACCAGGTGCAACGTCAGAAATCTTTTCCGAAATATATATAAAAATCTTCAATATTTTTCACAAAAGTAAGCTCAGGTGATAGTTAATATATATATATTATATATATATATATATATATATATATATATATATCTTAGAAAGGAAGGAAAAACTCAACACCGTAATTCCATAATTCCATAATTCCATAATAAGACCAAAATTGGGGCCTAAATAAATCTAAGTTGATTTAATATAGCTCCCCAAAATCCAGTCTCATCAGATGGAAGATCAGGTTATTTGAATTGCATAACTGAATAATTTTACTTCTCAAAAAAAATTTTAAAAAATAAATTTAAAAAAAATTTACATTGTAAGACTGTCACCATGGTGACAGGAAGTCAAATGAGAAAAAAGGATACTTTTCAAGTTCTGGTTTCTTGGGGGGGGGTAGTCAGACAAAATTAAACTATGAATTAAACTATTGAATGAATCTGAACAAGTATAGAGAAGAATAAAACAAAAAATTATTATATAAATGTAATAAAATACAAATAAAGAAATATATAGAGAAAATTTATATTTAAACCTTAGAATATATTAGATAATATAATGTTGCATAAATATACTATTGATAAAAATGAAAAAAAAAAAAAAGAATCATCCCTTACTACCAAGTTTTGGATACCTCTCATATATATATATATATATAATATATATATATATATAATATATATATATATATATATATATATTAATGGATGTGGAGGGCTGGAAGAAGAAGTATCTATGAGAAAGGTGCTATAGCATTTTAAAATGTGTGTACTGCATTGGAAATTAATTTTGTTTAAGGATGGTTTGTATTGTTTTATGTATAAACAGATAATAGCTCCATTTCACAACACCTAAAATTACATTCATTCCCCACTCTAATTACCGAAATGTCTTAACGGAAAATACACATATTCTGCACAAAGAAAAAATAAAAAAAACTCCAAATACTAGAAGCTTTATACATAAAACGATACAAACCATCCTAAAACAAAATTAATTTCCAATGCAGTACACACATTTTAAAATGCCTATAGCACCTATCTCATCAATATATATATATAATATATATATATATATATATATATATATATATATAATATATATATATATATAACTCTGTCATTAATTGCTTTAATTTCGTAGTTTACTCCGGACATACATACATACAAACACAACTGCCCTTTATGTGTGTATAGATTTACCCAAGCCATTCACCATGGGTTGGATATAACACAAGTGTGGGACATCCAACGAGGTTCGAACTCGCCATTCAGTTGTATGTATTTATGCAACAAATTGCCATGCGTAGAATGAAGTACAATGTTGCCAGTGTGGGGTATCCAGCTAGGATCGAACTTGCTATTCAATAGTAATGGATATGCGAGACTAACTTACTAAGCATCACACCACGATAGGGACCCTTGTGTTCGTGGGGGTATAAGAGGACCCACTCACCGAAAGAAAATTCTTAAAATCAAACAAGTAAGAAAAGTATTTTTTAAGTAACGAATAAAAGGAAATTAATTTTCTTTGTATTATTTGTGTGCTATTTTATTTACATTTATCTAATTAAAGAAAAAAGTGATTAAAAAAGAGCCAAAAAAAAAAAAAAAAAAAAAAAGAAGAAAAGAAAGAAAGAAAGAAAGAAAAGAAAGAATATGTGAAAACCAAAAAGCAAAGCTAGTAAGAAAAAGAGAAGAAACACGAAAGAAAGAAAAAAGAAATAAATTTTAAAAATGAAAGAAAGGGCATATAAAAACAAAAAGAAATAAAAAGTAATTAGAAAAAGCATGAAAGAAAGAAAGAAATAAGATAAATAGATAAGATAAAAATAAAACAAGAAAAGGCTTGGAAGAAAAGAGAAGAAAAAAGGAAAAGAAAGAAAGAAAAGGAAAAAAAAGAAAGGGCATATAGATATAAAAAGGAATCAAAGCTAGTTAGAAAAAGAACAAAAGAAAGAACGAAAGAAATTAAGAAAGAAAGAAAAATAGAAAGAAAAAGAAAAAACATGCGAAAAACAAAAGATACATTAGGCCCGGGTGAAAAAGAGAAGAAAAATGAAAGAAAGAAAAAAGAAAGAAAGAAAGAAAAAAGAAAGAAAGAAAGGGAATATAAAAACAAAAAGTAATCAAAGCTAGTTAGAAAAAGAAAGAAAGAAAGATCATGTGAAAAACAAACAAGACAGGCTAGTAAGAAAAAAAGAAAAAAAAGAAAGAATGAAAAAAGAAAAAGAAAGAAAAAAAAAAAGAAAGGCAGATAAAAACAACAAAAATTAAAGCTAGTTAGAAAAAAAAAGAAAGAAAGAAAGAAAGAAAAGAAAGAAAGAAAGAAAGAAAGAACATGTGAAAAACAAGAAAGTGAGGCTCGTAAGAAAAAAGAAAGAAAAAATGAAGACAAAAGAAAAATGAAAGAGAGAAAAGAAAGAACTAAAGTCCATATAAAACAAAAAGGAATAAAAGCTAGTTAGAAAGAGAAAGAAAGAAAGAAAGAAAGAACATGTAAAAAACAAAAAGAAAAAGAGAAGAAAAAAAGAAAGAAAGAAGGAAGAATGAAAGAAAAAAGAAAAGTGCATATAAAAACAAAAAGTAATCATAGCTAGTTAAAAAAGAAAGAAAGAAAAAACACGTGAAAGCAAAAGAAGAGCAAAGCTAGTAAGAAAAAGTGAATAAAAAGAAAGAACAAACGATCGAACAAAAGAAAGAAAGAAAGAAAGAAAGAAAGAAAGAAAAGAACACATGAAAAACAAAAAAAGGAATGAAAACTAGTTAGGAAATTAACTAAAAATCAAGGAAGAAAATGTAAAATAATAATAAGAAGAAAATCTTTTAATTAAATACCTCAAAAACATATGTAAAACAAAAAGGAATAAAAGCTAGTTAGAAAGAGAAAGAAAGAAAGAAAGAAAGAAAGAAAGAACATGTAAAAACCAAAAAAAAGCTAGCCTTGTAAGAAAAAGAGAAGAAAAATAAAGAAAGAAAGAAGGAAGAATGAAAGAAAAGAAAAGAAAGAAAGAAAGAACACATGAAAAACAAAAAAAGGAATGAAAACTAGTTGGGAAATTAACTAAAAATCAAGGAAGAAAATGTAAAATAATAATAATAAAATCTTTAAATCAAATACCTCAAAAACATATGTAGAATATATAGAAAAAATAATGGAAAAGCAAATAAAAACGTGAAGCAAAGAAAGAAAGAAAAAGAAAGAATATATATATTGTTATAGGTGATAAACCCTATAAGACTAATGGAATGCGCCGACAGGTTACTATAAATAACAGGGATAATTGTGGCTTAGGAGTAAGCCAATGCGAGTGTGCCAATAACTCTGTTCGTCGGACGTAATTTCCACATCTCTTTATTGTATTTGTCTACTTTCTGTTAATACATTTTTCTACATTTGTTACTCGTCGTTTTGTTCTTATTTGACCCCTTAAAACCTCACAACACAGACACACACACATACAATATATATATATATATATATATATATATATATATATATATATAATATATACTTTATGTAATGTCATGTAATGGGATATATAAGATCAAATTGATCCAAGCAAAATTTCGAGGAACTCTAATCAATTTTAAAAAAATCTTTAGGGATATACAAGATCCACCTCGATGTTTGAGGTTTTGATCCAGGATCCTTGATGCAATTAAATTGGATCATCATGGTTCAAATAAAAAAAAGAAACAGAAAAAATAAGATCTAGCGTCGCTAGATCAAAGTTGGAGAGAGAGAGAGAGAGAGAGAGAGAGAGAGAGAGAGAGAGAGAGAGAGAGAGAGAGAGAGAGAGAGAGAGAGAGAGAGAAGAGAGGAGAAGGGAGAGAGAGAGAGAATAGAGAGAAAAAATAATGGAAAAGCAAATAAAAAAGTGAAACAAAGAAAGAAAGAAAAAGAAAGAACGCGTGAAAACAAAACAAAGCAAGAAAATTTTTTAAAGTAAGGACGAAAAATAAGAATAGATTAAAAAAAAGAGAAAATGAGATAAAAGAGGCACGAAAACACACGAGGAATACATAGACGAATAGGAAAAAGGGAATAAAAAAAGAGAAAGAGAGGAAAAAAATGTGAAAAACAAAAGAATACAAGAAGAAAAAAAGGAGAAAAAGAAATAAGAAAAAATCAAAAATCAAAAAAGAAAAAAAAAATACCAGTAAACACACTAAGAATATAAAGAAAAAGAATGAAAAAGTGGGAAAGAAAGAAAAAAAAGAAAGAAAGAAATATAGAAAAAAGAAAAAGAAAGAAAGAAAGAAAAAAGAAAGAAAAAAGAAAGAAAGAAAAAGAAAGAAAGAAAAAAATCCAAAATGTTATATGGTAGCTGGTGGTCCATATGGACCCCGGTTGAGAACCACTGGTCTTGTATTAATAGCAATGTTTTTGCAAGGTGACTGGTTCGATATCAGATCCTGCCAACTTATCACATGAATAGCACAGCTTAGATCTGTACAGTGAAGTGGAGAGCTGATAGTAACTGTGGCGCTCCACATCAGACGCAAAAACAATCTTCCTGGTCTAGCGCTGGGTGAAATGGGATAGACTTCCCCGGTTTCCGGCTGGTACCGACAATAGGCAACTCCGCCAACACTACATTACTTACAACTAGTTTGAATTCAGAGTTTTCCTACTCATCTTCATTGTTATCTGTACAACGTTTCAGTTTATGTGCCCTGCTGTTATTAAACCTGCTGTCTAGAGATAACTGTCACCTAAAAATGTCTTAACCTAACTCCTTTATCCACTACGCTATGTGTCCAATTGGACACATAGAAAATGGGGTAGACTTCCCCGGTTTCCAGATGGTACCGATAATAGGCGACTCCGACTAATATACTTTACATACAACTAGTTTGAATTCAGAGTTTTCCTTTTACCAGACGGGTTGCCTATATAAGAATAATGAATTTCAAATCCTAGACGTGGTAATTACATTTCACTTAGCGCTAATACCCCTGGGAAAGGTATGAATCCTACTCTTCCTCCAGCTATGGGTAAATAGTAGGACAGACTGGGCTCTTTAACCATGGCTAGGTAGCCAGTCTTGGGGAAGGAAAACTCTGAATTCAAAACTGTTAAACTCCGCTTAAGAAATTGACGTTGTGTCGCATCCTGCTCGTGCGGAGGGGTTGGTAAATATATATATAAGAATAATGAATCGATTCTGCCCAACAATTTACCAATATAAATGGGGGTGAGGATTGGAGATAAATTCATGCTCTTCCCATGAAGTGAAACGTAGGCCTGTACCCTCACTCAGGACTTGAACCTGGGTCACCAATTCCATTTGCCAAGTCGATAATCTTTACGCAAAGAGCGCCTCCTATATTCTCTTTTAACCTCACACGATTGTTGTTTACGGGCGAATCGTTTGTCGAGTGGCCGGTAAAACGTCGACTGCCATAGACTGAAAACGGGATAACGAGTTCGAGTCGACAGGGGTGGTGGGTTGGAGACGATTAGATTTTTACCAAAGCCAAACTTTTCAAGCCACTGTGGTGTTAGCGGGGTGTGGGGGGTTAGTTCACGTATATTGATGAGAATCTCCGGCGGAGGGGGGTGGGTTGATTGGGGGTGGTGGCGAGGAAGCTAAAAACGCGCCAAAAACACTTTATGCCGCTCGAGTGCTATGACAGCAGCCGTCTCGGCAAAAGAAGTGCCTGCCTTTCACAGTTTCGTCGATAATACCGCTGGCCTCTCTTCGGCGGCCGCGGTGCAAAATATGCTGCTTTTTCGACTATGATAGCAATAACTCAAATCACTTGCAGTTATGGCCATCGGTATTGTCATTTTATATGGTCTTCTCTACATTGTCTGATTTTATTATACAAAGAGGTGATGTCTATACTTTGAGGTGATATTCTCTAGGTAGATACCCTCAGTAGAGGTGGGTGCATAAAAAAAAACGTGAGGGGAGAGGGATTGCTTATTGCATATGTTATTGACATACGTTTACGTCTGTCTCTGTCTCTTTGTCTTACTCTCCTGGCTTACTCTCTGACTCAGTTTTTCTCTGTCTGTATGTCTGTCTGTCTCTCACTCAATTTCTCTTTCTAGCTATTTTACTCTCTCTCTCTCTCTCTCTCTCTCTCTCTCTCTCTCTCTCTCTCTCTCTCTCTCCTTCTGTCGTACTCTGTCTCCTGGCTCATTCTCTGACTCAGTTTTTCTCTGTCTGTCTTCTCTCTCTCACTCAATTTCTCTTTCTCACTATCTTACTCTCTCTCTCTCTCTTTTCACACTCTGTCTGTCTCTGTCTCTGTCTCTCTCTCTCTGTCTCTCTCTCTCTCTCTGTCGTACTCTGTCTCCTGGCTCATTCTCTGACTCAGTTTTTCTCTGTCTGTCTATCTCTCTCACTCTCACTAAATTTCTCGTTCTCACTATCTCACTCTCCCTCTCTCTTTCACTCTCTCTCTCTCTCTCTCTCTCTCTCTCCTTGTTTTATTCTGTCTCCTGGCTTAATCTCTGTCTCTATCTCAGTTTTTCTCTGTCTGTCTGTCTATCTCTCTCTCTTTCTCACTATCTTATTCTCTCTCTCTCTCTTCTCTCTTTCTCTCTTCTCTCTCTCTTTTCTCTGTCTTATTCTGTCTCCTGGATTACTCCCTGTCTCTATCTCAGTTTTACTCTATCTGTCAGTCTCTCACTCAATCTCTCTTTCTCACTATCTTACTCTCTCTCTCTCCCCCTCTCTGTCTTACTCTGTCTCCTGGCTAACTCTCCGTTCCTATCTCAGTTTTCCTCTGTCTGTCTGTCTGTCTCTCTTCTTCTTTCTCATGGTCTCTCCTTCTCTCTCTCTCTCTCTCTCTCTCTCTCTCACACACACACTCTATGTCTCTCTCCTGTCTTACTCTGTCTCCTAACCATTATATATAATATATATATATACTATATATATAAGTAATGAGAGAGAGAGAGAGAGAGATAGATAGATAGATATAATTAAATATAATATATGATACAAAATGAATAATATATAATATATTTAATATATAATTTGAAATAGGGAAGTTGCATGCAGATAACAGTACTCATCGTGGTATTCATCCTTAGA
>CM042156.1:101212316-101234816 GCA_023376005.1 Doryteuthis pealeii
AAAGAGAGAGATTCTCCACACTCAACGCAGCTTCTTAGCAGTAAGAACAATTCACTGTACCTAGGTGGTAATATCGCCTCCACAGAGAGCAATGTTTTATACACGGATAAGCAAAGCCACGGTCAGACACAAATAGTTTATCAGTCATATAGGTCTGAATTCCCTATAAGCTGAAGCTGACAGTTTTTCCAGGCTGTGGTTGTGTCGGTGTTGCTATACTGGCTGCACCACCTGGACCCTAATCCCAGCGTCTTGAGAATAAGCTGATGGGAGCTGCACAAGACATGCTGCGTGCCGTCTTGAATAAGTCGTCGTGGAAAACAAGGCTGGAGAAGCAAGGCTGAACTCATAAGCGACGTTCTCCTGGTGAAGCCCAACGACATTGGACCTGCAGTGTGGGGCGCCCCAGCAAGGAACCTACATTGACCATTATGTGAAGATGCTGCTGCTCCACAGAGGACTTCCAGGTGCAATGAAATGATAGGGAAGGTTGGCGACAGATTGTCATGGATACCCGTACTGCTGCGCGATCGATGAATGATGAAAGGTGTATCAGCCAGACAACGAGGAAGTCCATCCCCTTTTCACTATCTTCTAGACCAAGGAGGTCGTTTAGGCGTCTGAGACGGAGTGAGACACCTACCATCAGCTCCTCACTTTAACCGCACAGATCCTTTTGCTCTCATACACTGAGCGAGGGCAAGGTATCGAACACGGGAGCAGCGTGGGGGAAAGGAGAGTATTTAATCTAAAAGTGAACGATAATAGCGCCACTAGAGCTCGAACTCGCATTACACATAATGCTGCAGTCCCAGTACGTTAAACCACTGCGCTACGGGAGCCCCCACCCACATAAAAAATGATACAAAGAAATCGAGGAAAACTAAGAGAAAAGAAAAAGAAATAAAAAAAGAGAGAAAGAGGGAAAGAATAGATTAATAGAAAGAAAAAAAAGAAAAAATAGAAATACAGTACGAGTTACGAGCTTAATTTGATCAGCTCGTAACTTAATTCCCTCGTATATCAAATCAAATATCCCCATTGAAATAAAAGGAAATGCCATTAATCTGTTCCAGTCCTCTCAAAATATCCTTTCTTATTTGTTGTCTAATGTAGTGTTCTATCGTGTATGTGGGTTAATATTTTGGCACCTTTAAAGTCAAAGGAATGGTTATGATCAAAAATGTGTTTAGCTAGGGCGTTGTTTAGAAAACCTCGTTTGATATGGTATTTGTGTTCCGATAGACGTTTAGATAATGATCTGGAAGTCTCGCCTACATATTTTTTTGTTACAATTTAGACAATCAATTGTGTAGACTCCAGAGAAAAAACATTGAAGTGAATAAAAAATATAATAAAATAGAATGTAAGGAAATGTGTTGTAATAAATTTTAATGTTTTTATATATAAATAATATTGTTCTTTGGCATAATGAATTTGAAAACTTAGATATTTTTAGTGAACTTATTAACATAAGCGTATCTGAAGCTCGCTCGTTACTCAAATTTTAGTTCTTAACACAAAGCATGAAAATCGACCGAGTGATCGCTCGTAAATTGGAAAATTAACAAATACAAAAAATTGTAAAAAAGAAGAAAAAAAACATAAAAAAAGGAAAGGGGACAGTACTAATTTTTGGCAGTAATAGTTGGCAGTACATGATTGAGGTTAAAAGTTAGATTAGGAATAGCAAAAAATAGCATAATGAAACATATGAACAAAATTCTTTTAATTATAATGGAGATTGGTGTTTTTTTCTGTCTGTAACCGAAACTATATTATACTCAAGTCAACAATTCCCCTAGTTATATGACATCACATAGTTCTCCATGATTGCATTTTTTATTCAACCTCAATTATTTAATAAAATTGTTTTACATTATTAATACTGTTGACCTTAATCTACATACTGATAACAATGGCAATTATATTTATATATAACACAAAATAGCGGGTTTACTGTTGTGAAAACAGGAAGGCTAATTTGCAATATTGAATATTAAAAATGTGATTTTAATAAATATTGTGCTTAGTATTATTGATTTCTAAACTGTTTAGCTTTTATTTTAATGAATATAAGCAAAAATCTCTTCAATGAATCTTAAATGAAATCCATTAACAGAAAATAAATGTCATTTTATTCTTAACTTCCTCTTTTAACTAAATACTTAATTAGAAAAATAAACAATGAAAAGAGCGAGAGGATGGAAGAAGTAAGTTTCAGTGTTCTATTTTTCATTATACCCGCACTCTGTTACAAATCTTTTATCGCATTCTTATTTAGTTTCATTAGCCTAATCTAATTTAAAATACAATATCTTATTACATAAAACTTAAATATGTTGCACCCGAGGGTCATATTATTTGCTAGTTAGGATTAATAAAAAATTAGGGTATGAAGTTAATAGAAAAAATAGCTATTACTATAAATTTTAAATTTTTTCTGGAATGAAATGATTTTATATTCCTGAATGAAATGTTTTAATATTTCTGAATTGAATTGCACCACTTTATATCAGAAAGGGGACGTTTGACTTTTTCCAAGTATAAGTGTGTGCTGGACGCCTGCTCTACTTATAGACTCGGCGATAATCATGGGTGACCAACTTCTTGGCCAATCCTGGAGTACTCTGCTGCTGTTATAATATTTATACAGGCTGTTCGATCTTAACTACACTCAAATTGCTTCAACTTTCGTGGCGACGGAACATAGGAATTATATCCTGGAACCTTTGACACTACTAGGATTCCAATAACTCAGGACTTATTCCACTATCACCACAGGATTCTACTAGCTCAGGATTACTTACGTTAAGTCTTTTTACTGGCTAAGGATGGGGTCAGACACTTAACACGTATTTTCTTTTGTGTAATAGATTTGGAACTTAATTGTTTTAATTAAACTTATTAACATAAGCCGTACCTGAAGCTCACACGAACTCTCAAATTTTAGTTCTTAAACACAGAGCAAAAATCGGGCTGAGTGACAGCCTCGTAATTGGAAAACCGTAAGTTGAGGAACTCGTAAGTCAAGGTATCAGAATTACCACCCTTTCCCCGTCACATGATCACCATACACCCATTAAAAATAAAACTAAGAGAAGGGGAACATGACCGCAGATCGCAAGAATCAACAAAATAAAACGAATCATTTTTGGATAGAGGACAAGAACAAAAAATCAAAGAAAATATGTCAAGAGACACACAGACAGAAGAAATAGTTAAATGAAGATTGGCAAAGGAAAGAGAAAGAGAGAGAGAAAGGAGAGAGAGAGAGAGAGAGAGAGAGAAAGAGAGGAAAACAAAAAAAAAATGTTAAGAAGATTATAAGAAGACGGCAACAGACAAAGAGAAATAATAGTTAAATGATGACGGCAAAAGAAAAGCGAAGACGAAGAGAGAACGAAGAGAGAGAGAAGAGAAGAGAAAGAGAGAGAAAGAGAAAGGAAAGAAGAAAACAAAAATAATGTTACAGAAAAGAATTATGACAGAGAAATAAAGAAGGAAAAGAGGAACAAGAGAGAGAGAGAGAGACAGACAGACAGACAGACAGACAGACTGAGAGAGAGAGAGAGAGAGTTCTCAAGAAAACAAAAAAACAACGTTAAGAAAATCTTATAGAGACGCACAGAGAAATACGTTAAAGAAAAAAAGAGACCGCAACACAACACACAGAAAGCGAGAGAGAGAGAGAGAGAGAGAGAGAGAGAAAGAGAGAGAGAGAGAGGGAAGAGAAGGAGAGAGAGAAAGAATAGAACAAAAAATATGTGAAGAAAAGATTATCAGAGAGTGCAGACCAGAGAGAAATAAAGAAGGAAAGAGGACAAGAGAGAAGAGAGAGAGAGAGAGAGAGAGAGAGTGAGAAGAGAGCGAAAGAGAGAGAGAGAGAGAGAGAGAGAGGAGAGAGAGAGAGAGAGAGAGAGAAGTCAAGAAAACAAAAACAACGTTAAGAAAATTTATAGAGACGCACAGAGAAATAGTTAAAGAAAAAACCAAGAGACGCACACAGAGAGGAGAGAAGCGAGCAGCGAGAGAGAGAGAGAGAGAGAGAGAGAGAGAGAGAGAGAGAGAGAGAGAGGAGAGAGAAAGAAGAAAAAAAAATAATGTAAAAAAAGATTATCAGAGACGCACAGAGAGAGAGAGAGAGAGAGAGAGAGAGAGAGAGAGAGAGAGAGAGAAGAAAGTCTCAAGAAAACAAAAACAACGTTAGAAAATCTTATAAGAGACGGCACAGAGAAATAGTTAAAAAAAAAAAAAGAGACGCACACACACACAGAGAGAGAGAGAGAGAGAGAGCGAGAGAGAGAGGGGAGAAAGAAGAAACAAAAAATAATGTTAAAAAAGATTATCAGAGACGCACAGACAGAGAGAAATAAAGAAGGAAAAAGGACAAGAGAGAGAGAGAGAAGAGAGAGAGAGAGAGAGAGAGAGAGAGAAAAAAGAGAGAAGAGAGGAGAGTGAGCGAGAGAGAGGAAAAGAAGAGAGAGAGGAGAGAGAGAGAGAAGAAGAGCTCAAGAAAACAAAACAACGTTAAGTAAATCTTATAAGAGACGCACAGTGAAATAGGTTAAAGAAAAAAAAGAGCGCACAGAGAGAGAGAGAGAGAGAGAGAGAGAGAGAGAGAGAGAGGGAGAGAGAGAAAAAAAAATTGGGGGTGGGGGTAAGTCTATATATATGTCTAGTGGGTCAGGCAAAAAAGGTGTCTACAAGCAAATCAGAAAGTGACGTTTGTTATGAACAATTGCCATGGCGCTTCTCGGGAGAAAGAATGACAGCGCTGTACACGTGTAGACGTCTAATCTTACCTGTAAAGAATGTTCAGTGGCCTCTGTATTTGCGCTGTAACAAATGACCTGGGAATGTGGGTGGGTGGGGGGGTTCGGGGGGGGCAGGGTACCACGACGCGTGTACGGATTGCGTCCTCCTGGAATACATATGTAAGCCAAGTGCGATTACCGGCCATCGGTACGGCGCTGTGGTTATTTGGATACCGCGCGGTTGTTGTTGACATAAATCCCTCGAAGCCAATTCGTCTGCTTCTTTTTTTATTTACACAGATTAGTTTAGTCTCCTACAAGGCCAGGAAAAATACCTTCAAGTTGCCCCGCGGAAACGGTTTTGGTCGGGTTGAAGTGTTTTTAACTAGTCACTAGGGGGCGAAAGGGTACATTTGAGAAGGTATCGTATATGTTGTATCCTTCGTCTATTACAGACGATGGCGTAGTGTCCCCTTTTTTAAAAAATACGCAACTGCGTGAGTGGCTTAACAGACCAATTTTTTGAATGCCAATCTCTGATGCAGTGACTGTAAACAAACAGCATTGCTTGCTGGAGTTGCTGTTGTCTCTCCTTCCTTTTGGCTCTCTTTTCTGCGGCAGCTTGTTTCCTCTCCTTTTCACTCCTTTTCGTTCCTTGTTTGACGAGGAGGTGCCAGGTCGCACAGTCTTATGCATAAACCTCGCATGTGTTGGTGTTGATGTGGCATGTCTTCATGTCTATTCACTTATTACGACTTGTTACGAGAATAATGTGGTCTGTGCCCGTTATTCTTTCAATTATCCGACCCACCGTGAAAAAAGTTTGGTGATCGCAGCTCCCCTTCCCAAATCCGCCGGACAGAATGTGACATAAAGTCATTTAGTAAGTGGAGTAAAGAGAATTTGAATTTAGACAAAACCTGCCTAAGTAAAGGGACTGGGTCAGGTTTATTGCCTGGGGTAATTGCTGATTGGACCACGCATTTTTGCACTGGTTATTGCATGAGCTTCATGGCTCACCACGTAAAAAAGACCTCAAGTTAACCCCATGGATGTGAGGTCAGAAAAATTATTATTTCGCCACTGTTGGTTTTAGAAGCTTCATCAGAATCATAATTTCCAATTCTGGTGAGTTGATATTGTTAGGATTTTTGTGGTCATCATTAAGCTTAAAGCAGGAGCACTGTCCAGCGGATATCCTTTGTGTTAAGCAGAGCGTGATCATTTGTGAAGAATCCTTTGGTTGTTCCTTGGTGCCCCTTAGTGCTTGGTGTTCTTTGATGTTGCAGGCAGGTCCGTTCGTCAAAGTTGAATATAGTGCAAATGGACGACTGTCAATATCAGCGATTAGATAGTTAACCAACCAGGTATTCGGGCTGTTGATTGGCTGAGATTTAAACCACGTGACCTGACTTAGTCTATAAATTTAAGTGGTTGATTGCAGCACGCCTTATATATAAAAATAATCCAACAGATATCATTTGAGAGCTGATCTCTAAGGGAAAAGGAAATAGCAGTAATTACTAAATATCACACTAAGTCACACCATCGTACATTGTAATTGCCTAGCTTGCCCAGTTGGCGTCCCCCAGGATTCGCTGACTGTATCCCACGCAGAAGGACATGACCCCGCCTCAAAAAATAAAAATGTGTCGTAAGTTTAATTTACCCAAATCCACCGGACGGAATGTGACACAAAGTCATTTTGTAAGTGGAGTAAAGAGGATTTGAATTTAGAGTCTTTCTTCTCCTAGACTGGTTGCCCAACAGAGGCTAAAGAACCCACCCAACCTTTTTTATTTAATCATAACTTGGGGGAGACTGGGCGGATTAATGCCGTTCCCAAGTCCATTAGAGCAAAGTGAAACGAAATCAGCCTCGCCCAGGATCTGAACTCAGATCTCCGATTATTTTTCTAACAGCGATAACCATTACGCTAACAGTACCATCTAACACAATCTAATTTTTCAACTGTCCCGCTGTTAAAGGGTTAAACTTACAAGACTAAAGATTCCAACCTGCCCTTAACTATTCTACGCAATAGCAGGGGGCCGAAGAGATCATCAATAAATCATCATCACCATCATCATCATGTTGAGCCGGTAAGCATGAATATCCATGACTCACCAATTCTCCCCAACCATGGGGGGTCCCTCTGTAAGAATCGAGAATTCGCACTGAACTGATCAATGTCATTTTTTACTGGTTGGCCTACACTAGTGTCTCTTATGTGTTGCTGTCCACGGGAGAACTTCTCATATGAGCTCGCCCTTGCTTCTCCAAGCCGTTCATTATTTAGCTGAGAGGGCAGCACTCAATAGAAATAGGATTCGGTTGATAAGCAACACGCAGATTAATTAGGATAACATTTTTGGCATTACATCTTGGACTACGATTTGACGGTGTCCATTTTTAAACTCTGACGTTTGGCAAAATGATAACGGTCGAACAATTAAGGAACACGAGTTACAATATCAATAGATTTTGCACTCGAAGACGCTGAATTCACTTTGTCCGCCATTACTTTGCTCGTGTGTGTACATCTTAAATTTGCGGAAACTTCTTTTCTCTAACCTCTTTAATTATATATATGAATATATATAATATATATATACTATATATATATATATGTGTTGTGTGTGTATGTGTTGTGTGTGTGTGTGTGAGTGGCATTTTGAACATCTAATTAATATGTTGTGGAATTTGAACATCTTCACCTGAATGATATGCCTGGCAATGAAACCACATGGTCGTGAATGTTCTTTGTCAGCTAATAAATAGATATGTAAAACTTTATTAAATCTAATTTTAATTATATATTATATTACATTATATATAATATATATATATAATATAATATATGTGTGTGTGTGTGTGTGGTGTGTGTGTGTGTGTGTGGATTTGAACTCGAGACGCTGAATTTAGATAGAAATAGACTTCGAACCTTTGACCTTTCCTTTTGGCTAAGAAACTTGAATTTTACCCAAGTATATCCGGTTTACTGTATTATTTAAGCTCGGGTTTTACAAGTTTCTCCTTCAGCCAAGCCCATATTAATGTGGGTTACCAAGTGTATAGACGGGTGGATTAAACAAATATTTGTATGCATGTTCACTAGCCGTCACTTGAAATACCCGCACAACAGATTGCCGGAATGGCGAAGAAGATATCGGGAATTTTCTGTTTGTGTCGAGTAGAAAGTCACGTGGTTGTGGAATGACGTTTTTGTTTGGATTAAATGACAGCTTTATATATATATACTAGAAAAGGCTACCCAGCGTCGCCTGGGTAGAGGATATGAAAACCTGTTGTATTGATTTCTAACTAAATGTTGAAGAGATATTTTGTGGCTTGCCGCAGTCAGGCTCGTTAACCATAATTCCACGATGACTTCCACATTAAATAAATATTAATACTAATTGGGGAGTTGTAATTAGGGCCGGGTTGCTCAGTCGGTAGAGCGTTCGGCTAGAAACACAAGTTCGCTAGTTCGATATCCGCCTCGCCAACTCAGCGTTTGAGTAGCACAAAGATCTGTGCGGTAAAGTAAGGAGCTGATGGAGGTGTGGCGCTCCACATCAGACGCTAAAATAATCTCCTTGTCTAGCGCTAGGGAAAAGGGGATAGACTCCCTCGCTGCATGGCTGATACCGACATTAGGCGCCCCGACGACTTTACTTTTTACTTTTAGATTGAAGAAGAAAAAAAAGAAAGTAAATGTGTACAAGGGGCCGGTTGAGCTCAGTCGGTAGAGCGTCAGGGTGGGAATCACAAGGTCCCTGGTTCGATACCGGCCCTCGCCAACTCAGCGTAATGAATAGCACAGGGACCAGTGTGATAAAATAAGGAACTGATGGTCGGTGTGACGCTCCATTAAGACACTAGAATAATCTCCTTAGTCTAGCGATATTGAAAAGGGGATAGACTCCCTCGCTGTATGGCTCATACTGACATTAGGCCGCCTCGATGACTATAGGTGTTACAAAGAGTGACTTGAATGTTTAACGGGTCATAAGATTTAACGGCTTATATACATTTACCAACCCCTCCGCACGAGCAGGATGTGACACAAGGTCGATTTATTTAGCGTAGTTTAACAGGTTTGAATTCAGAGTTTTCCTTCTCCTAGACTGGTTACCTAACCATGGTTAAAGAGCCCAGTCTGTCCTGCTATTTACCCATAGCTGGAGGGAGATTAGGATTCATACCTTTCCCAAGGGTATTAGCGCTAAGTGAAATACAATTACCACGTCCAAGATTTGAACTCGGGGCGACGAGTCCGTTTCCCATGACTTTAACCATTACACCACGCGCTTCCTACTTAACGGCTTATAAGATACTCATTGACCTTATTGGAGATGCGGTGGTCTAATGGTCACGGTCATAGGAATTGGACTCGTGGATCGAGTTCAAATTCTGGATGAACCTACAGTTCAATAGCGCTAATTTCCTTGGGAAAGGTATGAATCCAACTACTCTCCCTCCAGATATGGGTAAATAGTAGGCAGACTGGGTTCTTTTACCATGGTTACGCAAGCAGTCTAGGAGAAGGAAAACTCTGGATTCAAACCTGCCTAATCCGCTTGGGGTGGTTTTTACTAGAATAGCACAGTCCTAATTAGTGGTCTATTTAACTAAATTTTAGAGACTTAGGGTTATCTGGAAAGCCTGGATAAGACTTGCAAGTTTCGGGTGAAACCTGTTTTTGACTGACAATATAAAAATGAAGGATTAATTTCAGGGTTAAAGACAAGCGTTTAATGATATTTACCCAAAACGTATTATTTTTACTCGAAAGTAGTTGTTGTCTAGACGTCCCTTCCGAATAGAAAAAGGTTTGTCAATAAGAGTTTATTGAACGATAGTTGGGACAATTTTAGAGATTGCTTTTGCGAAATTACCCAGACCTAGAAATCATTTTGTGAAAGAATATAGGATATAATAAGATAAGTGTTTAGAATCAATAATAATAAAATTTATGTATCACGTGTTATATTGCTGAATTGGATATCTGTTTGATGTCAACGTAATATCAAGTGTCATAAATTTCTATAACTTTTCAGCCGATTTTCGTACATATTGCTTAAATTCACTCGCATTTCGAGTTGTTCTCAAATCTAATATACTAGGTATACCCAATTGTCGGAAAATCCATCTTTTACAAAACAATTTTACGCCCCTCCCACACCTACCGCCAGCGTTTGAAAAAAGAAATTACCAAAGATCAGGGAATAAATAACTGATGCATTATAAAAATTCATTCATTGATAAATCAACAGTGAAAAGTTAATAAAAAAGTCGGATAATTCCCTGATTTTCAGTTATTATTTTTCAATCGGGGAGGGGTAAATTTATTTTGTAAATACCATCTTTTAGACAGCGTTAGGGCCATATTTGATCAAAATTGACCGAAAAATTAGTTTTAAATGTATTAAAAATAAATTACATATGGAATACTATTTTGCCTTTTTTTTTTTTTTTTTTTTTTTTTACTGATGCCCATTATGTTACTTCTTTCGGGATTTGATCTTAATAATCAATTTAACTAATTCTAAGTCGTTTTTAAAATGAAAATCAGACGAAGAAATTGGTATGCCTATAATACACACTTTTACTCAGAGATAATGTGACCCCTCACCAAAAAATCTTTCTTATTTATAAATTTCAATGCAAATGCATTGTTTTGCTACGTCGGTCACACTACTAAGAGTTGGAGTTAGAGTGAACAATAACATACTTTCTACAATCGGAACCAATAACTTAGACTGCTCTTCAATATGGAGCAATGAAAATTAGTTCTCCGCCACCACGTGAAACCTATTGGACAATCTTGCCATCGCTGGTGGTTATAAACCCTCAGTGTTTACCACCCGGGAGGCCTCAAATAACACGCTCTTTACAAATGTCGTTATGATCCAAAGGAAAGACAAAAAACACCCCCCCCCAAAAAAATAACAAACAAACAATTACTTGTGAGCAATATCTCATCTACTGAAAACGATGTCAACAAGGAAAGGCATGGACTGCTATAGACAGATTATTTGTAGGAAGCGCGTGGTTAAAGTCATAGGAAATGGACTCGTCGCCCAGAGTTCAAATCCTAGACGTGGTAATTGCCTTTCACTTAACGCTAATACCCTTGGGAAAGGTATGAATTCTACTCTCTCTCCAGCTATGGGTAAATAGTAGGGCAGACTGGGCTCTTTAACAGTGGTTAGGCAACCGGTCTGTATAAATGCCTTATTATTGGCGTTTTGGAAGTGGAGCGCTAGAAACTTTTGATAACACTACTTTCCTTACTGCCTTTCAATGTCTGCAGAGATTGAAGTCTCAGAGTACTAGTTTACTTGGTACTAGTAGCAGGTAAAATGGAAGACCTGTCTTGTTCTGACTTGACTCTGGTTTTCTGTATAAATGCCTTATTATTGTACAAGGCGTTTTGGAAGTGAAGTGCCAGAAACTTTTGATAACACTACTTTCCTTACTGCCTTTCAATGTCTGCAGAGGTTGAAGTCTCAGAGTACAAGTTTACTAGGTACTAGTAGCAGGTAAGATAGAAGACCTGTCTTGTACTTACTTGACTTCTGGCTTTCTGTATAAATGCCTTATTATTGTACAAGGCGTTTTGGAAGTGAAGTGCCAAGAAACTTTGATAACACTACTTTCCTTACTGCTTTCAATGTCTGCAGAGGTTGAAGAGTACTATTTACTTGTACTAGTAGCAGGTAAGATGGAAGACCTGTCTTGTCCTTACTTGACTCTGGTTTTCCGTATAAATGCCTTATTATTGTCAAGGCGTTTTGGAAGTGAAGTGCCAGAAACTTTTGATAACACTACTTTCCTTAGTGCCTTTCAATGTCTGCAAAGGTTGAAGAGTACTAGTTTACTTGGTACTAGTAGCAGGTAAGATAGAAGACCTGTCTTGTCCTTACTTGACTCTGGCCTTCTGTATAAATGCCTTACTATTGTACAAGGCGTTTTGGAAGCGAAGTGCCAGAAACTTTTGATAACACTACTTTCCCTTACTGCCTTTCAATGTCTGCAGAGGACGGTATCTCAGAGTACCAGTTTACTAAGGTATAGTAGCAGTGTGATAGAAGACCTGTCTTGTCCTTACTTGATCTGGCCTTCTGTATAATGCCTTACTATTGTACAGGCGTTTTGGAAGGGAAGTGTCAGAAACATTTGATAACACGACTTTTCCTTAGTGCTTTTCAATGTCTGCAGAGGACGAAGTCTCAGAGTACTAGTTTACTTGGTACTAGTAGCAGGTAAGATGGAAGACCTGTCTTGTCCTTACTTGACTCTGGCTTTCTGTATAAAGGCCTTATTATTGGGGTTTTGGAAGTGAAGTGCCAGAAACTTTTGATAACACTACTTTCCTTTGCCTTTCAATGTCTGCAGAGGTTGAAGTCTCGGCGTACTAGTTTACTTGGTACTAGTAGCAGGTAAGATGGAAGACCTGTCTTGTCCTGACCTGACTCTGGTTTTCTGTATAAATGCCTTATTATTGGCGTTTTGGAAATGGAGCACCAGAAACTTTTGATAACACTACTTTCCTTACTGCCTTTCAATGTCTGCGGATGTTGAAGACTCAGAGTACCAGTTTACTTAGTACTAGTAACAGGTAAGATGGAAGACTTACCTTGTCCTTACTTGACTCTGGCTTTCTGTATAAATGCCTTATTATTGTACAAGGCGTTTTGGAAGTGAAGTGCCAGAAACTTTTGATAACACTACTTTCCTTAGTGCCTTTCAATGTCTGCAAAGGTTGAAGAGTACTAGTTTACTTGGTACTAGTAGCAGGTAAGATGAGAGACCTGTCTTGTGCTTACTTGACTCTGGCTTTCTGTATAAATGCCTTAGTATTGTACAAGGCGTTTTGTAAGTGAAGTGCCAGAAACTTTTGATAAACTACTTTCCTTACTGCTTTTCAATGTCTGCGGAGTTTGAAGACTCACACAATCAAATCGAAATCAATGAAACAACCGAAGAAGAAGTTGTACGGCAAAAATAAGACGTCTAGCTCGCGATTGGTGAGTAATATGAGGCACGAGGTTCTAATGATTCTCCGGAGTTACAGGATTTATCCCTGTTTTTTTGCGTCTTTGCTTAAAGACACAGACTGGCTCGCGTGAGACTCGGAAAGTGTGCGTTAGATTAATGGTGGCTTAGGATTGCTTAGTAAATGTGTTGGGTGTATTTTCGCCCTTGATGCATTTGCAAATAAATGAAATAAATAAATACAGAGAAGAATGAACGGACACTGTGAGATAAGCATGTGATATTCTAAGTTTGTTAGAAAGAGAAAAGAAAAAACAGAAAGAAAGAAAAGAAAGAAAAAGAAGTAAAGGGTAAACATAGCAAACAAAAAAAAAAAAATAAACAAGAAAGAAAGAAAGAAGAAAAATAAGAATATCGAATAAAAAGGAAAAAGAAACGGAAGAGAAAAATAATGACGAGAAAGTTAGAAAAAGAAGAAAGAAAGAAGAAAGAAAGAAAGAAAAAAAAACAAAAAAACAAAAAGAGAAAGAAAAAGAAAGAAGAAAATAAGAATATCGATAAAAAGTGAAAAGAAACGAAGAGAAAAATGATGAAGAGTAAAGTTTAGAAAAAGAAAGAAAGAAAGAAGAATGATATATTAATCGTGCTATTATTGTATTATCAAGAAGAAAAGGCGAATATAAAACAAGGTTGGTAATTAAAAGAAAGAAAAAGAAAAGAAGAAAGAAGAAAAATAAGAATAGAAAAAAAGGAAAGAAACGAAAGAGAAAAATAATGAAGAGAAAGTTGAAAAAGAAAGAAAAAGAAAAGAAATGAAAGATGAACGGGCATGAGTCAGAAGTCAAAGGAAGAGAAAGCGATATAACAGGTTGTATTAAAAAGAAAGAAAGAGAAATGAAAGAAAGAAGAAAAATAAGAATATTCGAAAAAAAGGAAAAAGAACGAAGAGAAAAATAATGAATGAGAAAAGTTAGAAAAAGAAGAAGAAAGAAAAGAAAGGAAAGATGAACGGGCAATGAGTTCAGAAGTCAAAGGAAGAGAAAGCGAATCATAAAACAAAGGTTGGTATTAAAGAAAGAAAAGAGAAAGAAAAGAACGAAGAAAGAAAGATAAACATACGGTTTGATAATACAAGAAAGAAGAAAGACAGGAAAAAGATGAAAATAATTAGGAACACGAGAAAGAAAAAAACAGAAAAAAGAAAAAGAAGTAAAAAGGATAATGCAAAAAAAATAACAAAAAAAAGAAAGAAAAAGAAAGAAGAGAAATACGAATATCGAAGAAAGAAAAAGAAACGAAGAGAAAAGTTAGAAAAGAAAGAAAGAAGAAAGAAAGAAAAAAGATGAACTGACATGAGTCAGAGTCAAAGGAAAGAAAGCTAATTATAAACAAGGTTGTATGAAAGAAAGAAAGAAAGAAAGAACAAGAAGAAAGAAAGAAAAAAAATGAAAGAAAGATAATTAAGGTATAGGTTTGATATACAAAAAGAAAAGAAAGAAAGGAAAGCAGGAAAAGAAATGAAAATAATAGGGGAACCATGAAGAAAGAAAAAAAAACAGAGAACGAAGGAAATGAAAAGGAATGAGTCAGACGTCAAGCAAGAAGAGCGAATGGTAAAACAAAAGTTGTTATTCAAAAGAAAGAAGGAAGGAAAGAAATGCAGAACAGAAAAATAACTAAGTTTAGCTAACGTATTAAAAATTCAAAGAATAAAGAAAAGTAAAGCAAAAAGCAAAAAAAAACAAAACAAAAAACAAAAGACGAGAAAGTTTAGAAATAGAAAAAAGAAAAAAAAAAGAAAAAAGTTAAAGAAGAAAAGTTTAGAAAATAAAAAAATAAAAGGAATGAAAGAATGGAGTAGTTGGAGAAAATAAGAACGAAAAAAGAAGAACAAAGAAAAGAAAAGAGAAAAAGAAAAAGAAAGATAAAGCTAGAAATGAATCAAGAAAAAATGAAGAAAAATAGAGAAGAAGAAAACGTTATTTAAATGAAGAAAAAATGAAAAAGAGGGAAGAAAAAAGAAAAAGACAAGAAAAGAAAAGAAAAAGTTAGACAAAGAAGATAAAGAAAGGGGAAAATTGAAAAGAAAAATGAGAAAAAATTAAAGAGAAAGAAGAAAACGTTTTAAAATGAAGAAAGAAAAGAAAAAAGAGGGAAGAAAAAGAAAAAAAACGAAAAGTTTAGACAAAGAAGATAAAGACAAAGTAAAATTGAAAGTTAAAAAAAAAAAACAAAGAAATAAAAAAGAATGATGAAAGCTAACAAAAGGAAAAAGAAAGAAAGAAAGAAAGAAAGAAGAATACGAAAAAGAAGAACGTTCAGAAAAAAGAAACCGAATGAAAGATAATGAAATAAAATAAGAGTCATGCTAAAGAAAGAAAAAAAGAAAAGAAAGAAAAGTTAGAAAAAGAAAACGTTAGAAAAAGAAGAAAAAAGAAAAAGAAAGAAAGAAACAACTGATACGAAAAAGAATAAGAAAAGAAAAGGTAAGGAAAGGAATTGAATAAAATAGGGAGGGAGGGGGTTATAATCAAAATGAATAGAAATTTAAAGACAGAAAAGGGTCGATCTAAAATAAAACGAAACGTATAAATACAACACGAAAGAAAAAGAATCGCCCAATATGGTTAAAAAAGAAAAAAGAAAAAAAGACCCCCCGACCATAAAAAAAAAAAAAGAAAGACAAATAGCAAAAAGAAAAATTGTTGTAGTCTGAATTGCAGCCTGGCTCGCTATATTAATAGGGCCGCAAATAATGGTTGCGAATTTCTTTTTTTTATTCATAAACCATCTTTTAAACATAGGGCTCAGCCTCCGTTCGGATGGCGGCCGGACATCGTGGAGCGGCCATAAAAATGAGGCGAGAAAAGACTCAAAAAAATATTAGCGAGAGAGAGAGAGAGAAGAGAGAGAGAGAGAGAGAGAAGAGCGAGAGAAGAAGGGAGGGGCAGCGAAGGGTGTGATTGGGGGAAACTGGAGAGACCATTGGCCAGTCAAGGGAACGCAGGGTCGAATGGGAATCATTTTTATTCATGAACTATAAATTTGTTCAAGTGGTAGTGGGTGAAAGTTGCTAGAATAGTTTTTTTTTTTTTTTTTGGGTGGGGCTTGCTTTTGCTTTGAACACGCGATAGTAGAGACCATTTGTAAATCATTTAGCAAGATGGGGGGGGGGGGGGCAACGCATGTGATGGTGTGGGTGAAGGCAATTTTCGGACTGGTCATTCGACGCAAATTTTCGCGGAGACAATTCTAACAAGAGTTCTCTCCCCCTTCCGCGGTGAGTGAGTGTAACGTGTGTTGCGAGCACAAACAAAGTGTTTAGGATCTTTTTTTAAATCTTTAAAATGGGATCTTGTGCGTAGATTTATTAGGTATAGAAGCACCTCCGGCGTCGCCTGAGGTAGAGGTCTAGAATAAGGGAGAGGAACAACAAAGTTAATCCTAAATGTACTGGATATTACAATCTAATATTCATTTCTCTGACATAGAGTTGGGTCCGAGGATGACGCATGAATGCCTATAAAAATACCACCCCATGTTAAAAATGACCAGGCTGAAACGCTCAAAATTTTTTTTTCTTTTCCAAATATATATGAAAAATCTCATATTTTTTCGACCCACAGCAAAAGTAAGCCTAGGTGATAGTTAATAATTTATATATATATATATATATATATATATTATATATTATATATATATATTAGAAAGGAAGGTAAAACTCACACCAGCGTAATTTCCATAATTCCCATTAATAAAGACGCAAAATTGGGGCCTAAATAAATCTAAAGTTGATTAATATAGCTCCACCAAATCCAGTCTCATGCAGATGGAAGCATCAGGTATTTGAATTGCATAACTGAATAATTTTTAATCTCTCAAAAAAATTTTAAAAAATAAAATTTAAAAGAAATACATTGTAAGACCTGTACGCGAGGTGACAGGAAGTCAATGAGAAAATAAGGATAACTTTTCAAGTTGTGAGTTTTCTTCTTGGGTGGGGTAAGCGACAAATAACCTATGAATTAACTAATTGAATGAATACTGAAACAAGTAAGAGAAGAATAAAACAAAAAAAATTATTTACTAAAAAAATAATAATACAAATAAGAACAAAGAGATAGATACAATCAGTTTAAATACAGATAAATTTATACGGAAAATTATTTATTTTCTTGGTCTTAAATAAGAAAATTATTTTTTCTTAGGGCACTCATAGAGATTAGAGGAATCACACAAAAGGAAAAATAATTAGGACTCTAAGATAAATATCATAATTGTTGCAGCCACAAGTATATACTATTATTTATTTACGATAAACAGGAAAAAAAAAAATAAGATCATAGCCCTCATATTTTTAACCAGCTACATCATTACATCACAACAAATAGTTACAAAACAAAACACAAGTTTTGATATACCCAAATCTAGAGGACACAGATATCATGTCATATTATATATCATACAACAATATTTATTCCTGACATAGTAGAGTAGAAAACACCTACAAAATGAAATAACATCAAATCAGAAATATTATTCTGGGACATTAGAGATTACATACAAAGAGACACACATCAACAATTAAATTTTTTTCATAAACATAGAGAAGACACATCTCAAGATGAGGAAGACGCGACACAATTCCTCAGAATAGACTTTTCTATAGAACAAAGAATCTTGAGATAGAGGGAAGGAGAGGGAAGCAGTGCATCAACAGGCAATATAGGAACACACATCGGACAATATTTTTCTACATAGAGGAGAGGACCCCCCTTTAAAACTCGCAGATGAGAGGAAACTCACATTCGAAAATATTTCTGACAGCATAGATTGGAGAGAATATCATAATTTTGTTTAGAGATGGTCAAAGAGTACGTATTCGTTTTTATGTTAAAACAGAACATAGCTCTAAATTTCCCCACACCAACAATCATAAAAATTATATCTCTGACAATATAGACAAGGTCACAACAACACAAAGGAGACACACATGATATCACCTATGGTTCTTGACATTAGAAGACAGCCCCTACTCCCTAAATTACCCAAAGGCAAGATTACACTTCGGAGAAACGTTATATATTTTCTTTCTTTGAACACATAGGAGGAGAAAAAATACACACACACTTCTGCACCAAAAAGAGAAAGAAATAAAAAGAATAAACATCATCGGCACAATAAATACTAAGAGGGATTGGCTTTATTTACCATAAAAAATACACAGAGAAGACCAACTTAAAACAAAATTAATTTCCAATCGCGCTCCGTACAATTTTTTAAAAATGCCTTTAGAACCTTTTCTCAAAGTCACGGACACACATTCCAAAAACTATTTTATTTCTTAGGCACACAATAGAGGAGATACACCAAAGAGACACGCAATCGAAAATATTGTTTTTTCCTGACATAGAAGAGAGAACCACCACCCAAGAGACAAACACAAACACCACACATCGAAATATTTTTCTGACACCAACACATAGCACAGAAGACAACAACAAAGAGACACACATCGACAAAATTTCCTGGACATAGAGAGAGACCAACATATACCAACACCAAACCAATATATATTATATATATTATTATATATATTAATAAATAATATTTATATACTCTGGTCTTATTGCTTAAAATTTCGGTAAAAGTTTACTCCCGGGAACATACATACATACATCACACATACAAGTGCCTTTATCTAATATAATAGAATATTATCACCCCAAGCCATTACCATGGGCTTAGATTGATACACAAGTGTGGGACACATCCCGAGGTTCGAACTGCATTCAGTTGCTTGTATTTATTAACAATTTCCATGTGTAGAATGAAGTACATGTTGCAGTGTGGGGTATCCAGCTAGGATCGAACTTGCTATTCATAAGTAAATGGATATGCGAAGAACATACACAATTTACATTCATAGAGACAATACACAACATAGAGACCAAACCAGCTCGAGAAAATTTTAATTTTTCTGGACAAAAAACGAACGACACACTTGTGTTCAGTAGGGAGGTAAAGAGGACCTCGATTATGTGGGTTAACTTATCACAAGCAGGATCACGATACCCCAGCGGGTAACAATTGGACAAGTGTTTCTGGTTATACAGAGACAGTCACACAGGGCGGGACAAAAGAAACTCTCTTAAACACAACTCAACAAGTAAAGAAAAGTATTTTTTAAGTAAACGAATAAAAGGAAATTAATTTTAGTGTCGATATATATGGTTTGTCTGTTGGTGACTATTCGTTATTTACACCATTTTTATCATAGATTAAAGAAAAAAATTTTGTTGTTATTAACACACAACAGAAGAAGCAAAATTAAGTATATTAGGAAATGTTACAAGAATCAAATATGTACAAAAAGGATTAAAAAAACATGGTGCAAAAGGAGAAAAACAAATGCTTAGTGGAACAAAGAGAAGAAACCACGCGAAAGAAAAAGAAAGAAAAAATTTTAAACATGAAAGAGGGCATAATATAAACAAAAAGAAGATCAAAGGTATTAAAAAAAAAGCATGGAAAGAAGGAATTGAAATAAGATAATAATAAGTAAAAATAGGAGAAAGCACAAGAGACTAGAAAGAAAAAGAGAAAGAAAAAAGAAAGAAAGAAAAGAAAGAAAAAGAAAGAAAGAAAAGAAACGGGCACTATATAAAATAAAAAAGGATCGAAGCGAGTGTAGAAAAGAAACAAAAATGTTTAAAAGCAAAGCGAAAAGATAAGAAACGCACAGCCAGAGAAAAGGAAGAAGGGGAATATAAAAACAAAAAGCTAGTTAGAAAAGAAAGAAACGAAAGCAGAAGATCATGTGAAACAGAACAAGAAGGCTAGTAAGAAAAAAAAGAAAAAAGAAGAAATGAAAAAAAAAGAAAAAAAGAAAAAGAAAAAGAAAGAATTGCCATATAAATCAAAAGAATTAAGCTTGTTTAGAAAAAGAAAGAAAAAGAAACGAAAGAAAGAAAGGAGACGGGGGGGGACCATAAAGATCTGAGAAATAAAAGAAAGAAATGAAACAGAAAAGAAAGAAAAAATAAGTATAAAAAGGAAAAGGAAAATCTAACGACACGAGTCACAATGAAGTGTATTGAGTATTTAAAAGGAAAGAAGAAAAGAACCAGCAAAGAATTAAAAGAGAAATTGATAACAAAAAAAAGAAAAAAAAAAACAAGAAAAAGACAAAGAAGAAAGAAAGAGAATAAGTCTGAAAGAAAAGGAAAAGTGCTAACGCAAAGAAAGAAAGAAAGAAAGAAAGAAGAAAGAATCAAAGAAAGACAAGAAAGAAGGTGGCGTATTAGAAAGGAAGTGGAAAAGGGAGAGAGAGTAGGGGAAGGGTATGATTAGGTATGGGTACTGTGAGGTTAGATATGAGGAGTAAATGATCCACATTATATGTATATATTTATCAGGGCGGGACGTTAAGGATGGATAGAAAGAGATAGAGGCGCGCGGAGAAAAAAGGTCAAGGAAAAAGAAGCAAAGAACGATGAAGAGAAGGAAAAGAAATATTATAGAAGAAAAGAAAGAAAGAAAGAAAGAAAGAAAATGTGAAAAACAGAAAGTGAGGCGTCGGTAAGAAAAAGAAAGGGAAAAAAGGAGAAAACAGACAAAAAGAGAGAGATAATAAAGATTATTAGGGGTAAAAGTCCAGATAAACAAAGGTAATATAAAGCTACGTTATGACTTTGAAAGAAGGAAAATGTTAAAGAATTTAGGGTAGAGAGGTAAGAAAGCTAAAGCAATTACAGAATTATATCTATAAAAAATAAAAAAGCGGTCTACGGGGCGGGTAGTAAGCAAAAGAAGAAGACCAAAATTAAGAAAGAAAGAAAAGAAAGACAGGATTGAACGCACACACGGAGGTGAGAGAGAATAACAGGCATAATCATCACAGCATAGCTCTATAAAAAGAAACAAGTAACAAAGAAAAACACGGTGAAAGCAAAAGAAGAACAAAGTTAGTAAAAAAAAAAGTGAATAAAAAGAAAACCGAAAAGTTCATTTTAAACAGACACACGAGATTTACACTATTTCACAAAGGAGGAACATAAAGTTATTATAAAGAAAGAAAGAAAGAAAGAAAAGAAAGAAAGAACACATGAAAACAAAAAAAGGAATGACGAAGACTAGTTAGGAAAATTTAACTAAAGAATAAAGGAAGAAAATGTAAATAATAATAAGAGCCACACAATCTTTAAATTAAATACGACGCCCACCGGCCGACTTTTTCCACCCATCCACTCAAAACAATGTAGAAATATATAGAAAAAATAATGGAAAAAGCAAATAAAAACGTATGAAGCAAAAGAATAGTAAAGAAAAAGAAAGGGAGCTCTATATAGCAATATAATATAAACCAAGGCCTCTTTCATAGGCTCTTCTCACACATGTGTAGAAATCCGTACCATTGGGATATTATTCTCTTATTGAGTATCACAATTTGATTCCAGCCAATTTCGAGCGCAACTATTCCTTCTCATCCAAGCAAGTTTTTTTTAAAAAATCTTTAGGAATAAAAAGATCCCCTCAGATGTTTTGACCGGTCCCTTTTGAATCCAGGATCCCTGATGCAATTAACTTGGATCATCAATGGTTCAACCCACCATTTATTACATTTAAAATTAATAAAAAAACTCAAAGAAATTTAATATATTAAATAAGTGTGCTTGAAGCATGAGGAGATTGAGAGAGATTGGACGGAGATTTGAGGAGACGACGAGCAGAGCGAGAAGCAGAATAGAGAGGACAGCGGCCAAGAGCGCGCAGAAATGAGAAGAAGAACAATATAAATAATGGAAGCAAATAAAAAAGTGAAGCAAAAAGAAGAAAGAAAGGAGACCGTGAAAACCATTCTTGATATGGCAGCTCGATTCATTTACGCCCATCATTTACGATGGTTATAAACATTGTTGCCTGAAGGAAGAATAAGTAAGTAATGACGAACTTGTATTAAAAAGTTACTGAGATATGGTATCGCAGTTAGAAGCGGACACACGCACGCAAGTAATGTGAGAAAAGAGGAAAACGATGAATGAGGAAGGCGGCTGGCGAAGGAGTCAGAGCGAGCAGCGGAGGATATCACGGGGAATATAGGGAGGACACGGAAAGTAAGGAAAAAAAACAGGAATACAAAATACAGAAAAGAAAAGAGAGTCAGGGTCTTTATCACAGAAGGAAAAGTAGCTAGAGGAAGGGATCCTGATATTATATGAGAAATCAATTGTGCATCTTCATAGAGAAATAGAAAGATAAAAATGGAGCGCAAAAGAATAAAGGGTATGTCGAAATACAAATCCAAAATCAAAAATCAAAAAAAAAAATACAAGTAAAGCCACGAGCTTTCGAAAGGCTGAATAAATTGCACTTTATTAAAAAAAGTAAATGTTATATGATGTGTATAGGAAAAGAAAAATGCAGAAAACTGGAGAGAATAAGAAAGCACAATATATAAGAAAAAAGACAAAAGAAAGAGAAAAAACGAAGAAAAAGAATAAGGGACAAAAAAGAAAAGAAGAGAAGACAACCAATAAAAAGTCCAACAAATGTCGGATGAGCAAACATAAGCGTAAGCCTGGTGTTTACAGATTGGATTTCTACTAGGGAATCAACACCGCGGTTGAGAAAACGAACCCAACTAAGATCATTGGTCATTATAATAGCGATAATGTTCTCTTTGCAAGGAGTGAGGCTACAGTTCGAAATACAAATAAGATCCGGGACCACTTATTCA
>CM042156.1:101239816-101244816 GCA_023376005.1 Doryteuthis pealeii
CAAAGTCCCAGAGAATTTTATGCGTTTCGTTCTCAGAACAGATTCTGGTTTATGCATATACCATTTTGTTGTATGGTCAAAATTTAATTGTTTGCATAATTCCCAGTGGATCACCTTCCCAACCCAGTCATGTCTAGTTTGTATTCTCGTTGTGCTAGTTTGCTACATTCGCAGAGTATATGGTTTACAGTTTCATCTCTATTACCGCAAAGTCTACATTTACTATTTTGTTGGGTCTATCGATTTTCGCTTTGATATAATTTGTCCTTATGGCATTATTTTGTGCAGCAATTATAAGTGATTCAGTTTCTCTTTTGAGGTTTCCCTTTCTTAACCATGTCCAAGTCTTTTTATGTGCAACTTATTATTATTATTATTATTATTATTATTATTATTATTATTTGAAAATCAAATCTATTCTTTCGAATGTTGAGTTGAATCGCTTAATTGAGCTTATGAAACATCCTGCTTGTGGCAGGAATGGGTAAATAGACATATCACCAAAAATCCAAATCTTTTAAGCAAATTTTAAAAATTCCTTTTTTTCCCTTTTAACATGTACTGAGTGAGGCTGTACCTGCGAGTAATGGCGATAAAGGGGTGCTCCACATTCCCCACAGCTCCAGAATTGCAACTTCCCATTAGATACATTAGATTGGAATATTTGATATCATATGTAAAAACTCTTAAGAAACAATTTCCATAACCACATAGCATAAAATAACCCAAGATGGATTGAAATGCCGTTAAACTTAAATTTGCAAATGAATGGGAATATAGTTATTCACTAAGCTTTACTTTGTTGTGGCAAAAGACCAGGCGTATGAGAGTACCCAGTGAGAAACCTAATTCACTAGTCTGCCAGTCTATCGTGCTGACTATTACACCATCGGAGGCGCCTAAATGAATGATACTATAATGGACAGAACTATGAAACACAAGCGAAAATCCGTGACTATAAATAAAAGTATTAATATTATAATGAATTAGTGATGTAATAAAAACACACGGGTTCCCGAGTCTTCTCGTAAACACACACACACACACACACACACACACACACACACACATATATATATATATATATATATATTATTATATATATGAGGAAAAAATGAGGAAAGAAAGAAATGTAGATGGATAAATAAATATTCACTCTGATGAAGGTCGTAAAAAATTTCACTGTGTACGGAATATTTTTACATTTTTCCTATTATTATTATTATCATTATTTCAACTCCATCTGATTATTTTCATAATAATAATAGCGTAAATCCGTATACATTTTGATAAACGGACCGAAACACATGTGTAAGTGATATCGATTAAAAGTGATATCGATAAAATTCATTTTTATCCATCTACATTTCTTTTCTTTACTCATTTTTTCCTCATATTGTCGGATTCAATGCCCTTTCCATTCTTATATATATATATATATATATATCGACGGCGGAGTGGCATATTCTCAGTATCAACCAGACACCGAGGGAGTCTATCCCCTTTCTTTAAGCGCTTGTCAAGAGAGATTGTTTTGTTTTTTCGACTGAGATGGAGCCCAACGCCTATATTTTTGATCATATATGTATATACTAGTTAGGAGAGGCAAGAGACAGATTCAATGGCGTTTGGTGACTGTCAGTTTCTCGCTTATGCGATCTTTAGACCAAGTCTCGGTCAGATGATAGCATAGGCGGAAACTGAGAGTCATCAAGCGCAGTTGACTCTGTGTCTACGTGTCATATGCTTCATCAACGATATTGTACACTCTTTATTCCTATAATATAACGAGATTCATTACACACACACATGCACTCAGATACACACATACACACCTACACACACACGCACACACACACACACACACACATATATATATATATATATAATATATATATATATATAGAGAGAGAGAGAGAGAGAGAGAGAGATAGTGAGAATTGAATAAGTGTGTAGCTTAATATTTATATCAACGTAGAGTTGAACCCACACATACACGCGCGTGCGCGCGCGCACACACACACACACACACACACACACACACACACATATATATATATATATATATATATATATATATATATATATATAAGTTAATCCACAGACACGTGTTTCGAGGTTTCACCTTTTATCAGTGTGACTACACTTTATCAGCTACCTCTGGCCATGATCGAGACCTGACTGAATTTTCGTCTGCCCAGTCTCTTACCCCTACGGCCATTAGCGGCAGTCAAATTTAGGAGAATATTTAATTGATACATTTCTAAGCGGAAATGAATTCACGAGAGTCCTCTAACTTTGTAAACAAAGTGAGGGTTAGCTATACGCCAGACGGTGAATTTACTATTAAATCAATCTCTCTCTCTCTCTGTCTCTGTCTCTGTCTCTGTCTCTATCTCTCTCTCTCTATATATATATATATGAAGTGGACAAGCAATCTGTTTGAGATGGCGATGGCCGACAATTTTTGGGAGATTATGTGCTTAATTGATGTCATACCTAATTTGTAAATTAATTAGTTGTAATTAAATGAATTAGGCGTGCATATCGGTTTAAATGTAAGGCGTAAACAAATCGAGAAAAAGTCAATCTCTGTATGTACATTTAAGCCTATTAGGCCTCATATATATATATATATATATTATATATATATATATAAGAGAGAGAGAGAGAGAGAGAGAGACAGACAGACAGACAGACAGACAGGGAGATTTCCGTCCGATGATTTAGCTCACTTGCATGGTTAGTATGGAACTTCCTGTAAAGGACTTCTGTTGTTCATAATTGTATATTTCTTGGCTTTTATACCTGCATCTACAATAGGAACGAGTAATTTTTCATGCAAACATTTCTTATTTGCATTCCTCTTATATATATATATATATATATATATATATATATTGAGAGAGAGAAAGAGAGAGAGAGAGAGAGAGAGAGAGAGAGAGAGTGTGTGTGTGTGTGTGAAGAGATTGAGAGCGAAAGAAAGAGAGAGAGAGAGAGAAAGAGAAAGAGACATATATATATATATAATAAGATAAATCTAATGAGTCAGACGAACCTACTAAAAGTTTCGCTTAATGCTCTTTCAGGGCTAAGATCTGAAGAGCATTAAGCGAGACTTTTAGTAGGTTCGTCTGACATTAGATTTATCTTTATTATTTGCTCTACTTAGGTATTGAGCACTTTTTACTTGTTAGCTTTAGTCTCCTGGCGGTTTTATATGAATATATATATCTTATATATATATATATGCATATAAATTGTTTTTTCATTTGGCCAAAATATTGTACTAATAGATTATTTTTTGTTGGTGCGATTATCTTTGTCTTTTCCTTGATGGTTGATGTTTGGTAGTATATTTTTACAATCAAACTACTTGCTGGTTTTTTTCTCACCGCGAGGATTTACCAATAAGTTTGGTATATTATATATATATATATATATATATATATATATATGTGTGTGTGTGTGTGTGTGTGTGTGTGTGTGTGTATATATATGTGTATATGTCTAGGTTTGTACCCATCTATTTTTCTGTTTAGTCTGTCCATATTTTTATGCAAATCTATAAAATACACAGGTATATAGATAAATGTACGAATACATACGCACCTGCGAGTGTTTCCGTGTGTTTGTACTCTAGTGTACATATGTGTCTCTATGTGTGTGTATTCTGTAAATTTAAGTGTTTGTTGCCGAGATTATGGGTCATTTCCGTTTCTGTTATCGTATCAGTTCGATTTTTTATATCAAAATAATAACAGGCAAATTTCAGCCCGAAGCTCGGCCGAACCGGCACATCTACCTTGTCATAAGATGCACAATAAAACAACCCCTGTCTTTCCTCGGAAAGACGATATTTTGATTGCGTCTTTTTCTCTCCGTCCAATTTCGAACCCCTGACCCTCCACCCTCCAATCACGTTTGCCTCTATTCCACGGGAGCGCAACGGACAAACAGTAACCTATATAATCGTCATTACTGTATTTCCTTCGGCACAGCCAACATGATTGAGGAGAAGCAGCAACAGAAGTGTTCGGTTTGGGGGCTGGGGATCGAAGAGCCGTTAAAGAGGCGGGGGGGGTTAAAACTTCGATGAGAGGATGGAGTCAAGAGAAGGAGGTACGAGCATGAAGAGGCGTTTGCTGGCGTGGGTGGCAAAAGTCGGGCCAGGTGGGGGCGTGGCGGCGTTTTATACAAATGTCTCTGGAAATGATGTTAAACATAGGTTTGCCGTTGGTGACCACTCGGACAGTTTTTATGGCCGTATGATACGTGGAGATCAGCAAACCCTTCACACAGCCCAACACTTATTTTTGCGGCCGACCGCCACTTACACCTATCCATAATTTTCTTAATGTGGCCAAACAGCAAACACCCATTCCTTCAAATAGCCATTTTGAGTGCGTATATAAACATGTGACGGGGTGGGCGTTATCCGGTGTCTTTTGCAGTCGTGTCAAAATTTGTGCTATAATCTTTGAAATGAGATACAAAACGGTAGAAATCTGTACGTCTGAAGCACATTGCCGGTGTGTGTGTCGCTTTGTGTGTCGCTTTGTGTGTCTCTGTATAACAGAAACACATTGTCGATTTGTGTCACTTGGTGTGTATCTCTGATAGTTTAAAAAAAGTTCGATGTGTGTCTCTTTCTGTCGGAAAATATGTTCGATGTGTGTCTCTTTGTGTGTCTCTTTTGTGTGTCTCTCTATGTCAGAAAAATATTTTCGATGAGTGTCTCTTTGTGTGTCTCTCTCTATGTCAGAAAAAATATTTTCGATGTGTGTCTCTTTGTGTGTCTCTCTCTATGTCAGAAATATTTTCGATGTGTGTCTCTTTGTGTGTCTCTCTCTATGTCAGAAAGATATTGTCGATGTGTGTCTCTTTGTGTGTCTCTCTCTATGTCAGAAAAATATTGTTGATGTGTGTCTCTTTGGGTGTTTCTCTATGTTTGAAACACATTGTCGAAGTGTATCTCTTTGGGTGTCTCTCTCTATGTC
>CM042156.1:101249816-101262316 GCA_023376005.1 Doryteuthis pealeii
ACCCAATACATTAAGACCCTCAGACACCGCCTGCTAGCACATATATGATAAACAGGGTTGGGGGGTTGCCATAACGACACTAGGGTTGGGATCATCATATAGGTATTGGGCTTGATATGACCATTAGATTGATCGCAGTGGGTCTCTCCGACCGCCCGTGTCGCCTAAGTAAGAGCAAACGTGTAGTGTTGCATTTCGTGGACTGCTCGGCTACCATGGTCCCATCTTGAATCATCACGAGTCGCCATCCACGAGGTCTTACCCCTCCCCCTGTAGAGGTGCAGGTGGTGCATATCTAAAGCCCCAGTCGGCAGGGTTGGTCAGAATAATAATGAGACATGCGAATAATAATGCGATATTATTCGATAGGCTGTGTTCAATTAAAAAGAAAACACTCTAAAGAAACAATTACAATTACAACAAATCTAAATATCAACGTACAATGAACATGATTCCCTAACCTCTGCGCATAAAATAACCCTAGATGACATGCCGTAAGCAATCCGAAACTCCACACAACGACTTCAGAAAAGAAATTCGCAGTGACCATTTTCAAATTGTAAATTAATAATTACAATATGTCATAATTGGCATGGCGGTGTTGTTATGGTTTTAGCTGACGGGTTGAGGACTAAAGATATAATAATTGACTGGTTAATTTTAACGGCATGTAAACCTCTGAGGTTAGGGAATTGCGTACATTGTACATTTATATTTATTTATGTGTATAGTTGTTTATTAATTGCGTGTGCGAGTATGTGTGTGTGTGTGTTTTGTGTGTGTGTGTGTCAGAAAGAGAGAGAGAGAGAGAGAGAGAGAGAGAGAGAGAGAGAGCGAGAGAGAGAGAGAGAGAGAGGGGGGGAATCAAAGGAGTGTATACTGTCAACATGCTTGTTCGATAATGATGAGGATGATAACGAAATAGTGTCCAACGTGACTTGTTAATTTTTGTATAATACCTAATCGGGATTATGAACAGCTTATATATATATATATATATATATATTTCGCAGGGATTGTTCGCTATGTACCGGCGGCCGAACGGATATGGTCTCTGACTATGCCTGTGAAGTCCCGGTTTCGATTCCTGTCGGAGGGGAGTCGTTAGTATACATCGCTGAAGAGACTTAAAGTCGAAACAGTCTGTACGGTGTTCTGCATAGCGAGCCATCCTTTGCCGGGATTCACTTGTCAAGATTATTTTCTATAATTATCGAATTTTATGCGATACATGCATTATAATTGCCTTCTAGCAAAATATAAATAATAATATATTTATATATTTCGATTTCGATTTCTGTCGGAGGGAAGTCATTAGTATACATCGCTGATGAGACTTAATAAAGTCGAAACAGTCTGTACGATGTTCTACACACCGAGCGATCCTTTGCCGGGATTACATGTGTTTGTGTGTTTGTGTGTGTGTGTGTGTGGTGTGTGTGAGAGAGAGAGAGAGAGAGAGAGAGAGAGAGGGAATCAAAGGATTGTATACTATCGACATGCTTGTACGATAATGATGAGAATGATAACGCAATAGTGTCCAACGTGACTTGTTAATGTTTGTATAATACCTAGTCTGGATTATGAACGTACAATGAACATGATTCCCTAACCTCTGCGCATAAAATAACCCTAGATGACATGCCGTAAGCGTCCACACAATGACCCCAGAAAAGAAATTCGCAGTGATAATTTTTCAAATTGTAAATTAATAATTACAATATGTCATGATTGGCATGGCGATTATGTTATGGTTTTAGCTGACGGATTGGGGAATAAAGATATAATAGTTTTCGTTTCAATTAATTTAAAGCAAGCGTGCGGGTAGCTGGGTGATTGGCATGTGTCATAGGAAATAACAATAGGGAATTTGATAAGAGAATTTAAGTAATTTAATGACGCGACAGAAAACAATCCCCGTAGATCGAGATAAAAAAAAGAAAGAAAGAGAGTTTAAACTGTGGGTAAAAGACGAGCCAAGACGAAAGGAACGGGTAAATACGCAATGATACGAGACGAAAGTTCCACCCTCTTCTTTTTTTGCGTAAGCGACGCGCAGCGGCCATTCGTGTACCGTTGACAAGTCGACTCGACGTTCCAAGCCACAGAAACGGGAACGTTGAAGATCTTCATCAATGTTCCCGTTTCTGTGGCGTGGAACATTGAGTCGACTTGTCAACAGTATACGAATCGGCGGACCTGAACTTTTGGAACCCCCCCATCTAAAATTTTTGTTTTTAATTTTTTTTTTCTTCTTTCAATGGATTATTATCGATTGCACACCAATCTATCAGAATGGGGAAAAAAATTCAAAAAAGTTATTTATTTTTTGAGTTTTCAAGGGTGCTCTGTCCCCCGTATAAGTTTATAGTAAATCGATCCCCCATATTGGAACAGCTCGAAAGGAAACTGGCGCAAAGGTGTCAAAGTTAGGGTGGCCCAGAAAAAACAGAACCCAAATTATTTATTATCGAGCGGTTCCGATATGGGGGATCGATTTACTATAAACTTATAGGGGGAAATGAGCACCCCTGAAAACTCGAAAAATAATTCTTTTTAGAATTTTTTTTTTACAATCTGATAGATTGGTGTGTAAACGATAATAATCCATTGAAGAAAAAGAAAAAAAATTACAAAGAAAAAATTATTTTCAGCGGTTCCGACATGGGGGGTCGGTTTACGATAAACTTATACGGGGTACTGAGCACCCCTGAAAACTCGAAAAATAAATAACTTTTAAATTTTTTTTGCAATCGGATAGATTGGTGTGTAATCGATAATAATCCGTTGAAAAAAAAAAAATTAAAAACAAAAATTTTAGATGCGGGGGGGGGGGTCTGAAAGTTCAGGTCGCCCACGAATTTACTACGTACTGAGACGGATTTTTACGAAGTATGTCAGAAATGTTCCAGGATTGGTGTCACAAAAGCGCTATTTTCAAACGCAAACTACAAACTACTAGTTTCACCTTCAAACCGGCCAACCAGCATGTCTACAAAGAGATACTGCGGCGTTTGCTTCCTTCAGTGCGCGAGAAAAGGCGAGAGATATTGCAGACCAACTCGTGGGTGCTTCATCATGAAAATGCACCTGCCCCAACTGCCCTGAGTATCCGAGAGTTCATGACCCAGAAGAACATCACTGTGCTGGAGTAACCTCCCTACTCGCCCGAACTAGTTCCATCTGATTTTCCACTTCTCCAAGCTCAATGTGGCCATCAAGGGAACCCATTTTGAGGATATGCACAATATCTGAAAGGCTCATGTTATTATTATGTAGATAAGGTCGACAGTATAAATAATGTAAAACAATTTTATTAATAATTGAGGTTTAAATAAAAAATAAAATCATGGAGATTGTGACGTTAATAACTAAGGGAATTGTGACTTGAGTAGGGATATAGTTTTGGTTACAGACAGAAAACACAATCTCCATTATAATAACTAGCAAAATAAAAAAAACGCCCTCCTGGCGATTTAAAAATAAATTTTTGAAAGATATTGCTTGAGGAGGTGAAAGTTGAAAATTAAATGTCGCAGAGTTTGACCCATAAATCATGAAATCCTCAAATTTATTAAAGGAGTAAAAAAAGAAAAAAAAAACAATTTGAAATCGAAACTAAGCTCTATTAACTTTGAATATCTATTAAAATAAAACAAACTATATATAAATACATGATACTGGGGATGTATCTATTAAAACTTGTTTTAAAAAACAATGAGGACTGTCTAATGTTGCATGCCCAAAATTTGAGTGTATTTTATTCTATGTTATGACGATTTCGGGTATAGTGACGTAAGCAGTGACGGAGTTATTGTTACAGACAAAAACCGGAAGGGGATCTCCATTATTAATAGATAAGAAGAAGATAAAGGTTTGATTTACCTCTATTATTAGACATCCAAGGGGGATAACTTTTGTTATTTACTAAGCTTTATTTTGTCTGACACGCGCTTAATACTGAACAGGTTCATAACCGCTAAACCCGGAATGGTTATACTTGTTAGGAACCCATCTATATGTCTAGTAAATCTATTTGCGAATTATTTGTATTAGATCGGAATACTCGATATCCTATAACAGTATACAAAACTTCACAAACTGAAAACGTAAATTTACCAAAAAAAAAAAAACTCATGTATAAAATAATCTCAGGTTGGTTGAGATGCCGATAAAACCATTAATTCAATAAATAAATAAATAAAGGACACTTTCCTGCAGGGTTTATCGAATCCTCAGTAGATCTTTGCAAATTATTTGCATTAGATAGGAATACTCGATATCTTACAACTGTGTACAAAATCTCTTAACAAACTACACAAAAATGTAAATATAAATGCACAATGTACACCATTAACTAACATCTGGGCATAAAATAACCCCAGACAGATTGAGATGCAATTAAAATAAATCTAACGTACTTTATTGTAGGGTTTATGATTCGGGGGGGGAACTGGTCGGGTAGAGGATATTACAAAACACGGCCTTCTGGGATTGGACTGACTTACATTTTTAAGACCACGAGCTGAGACATAAATGCCGTGTGAACTAAATGGAAATGATCAGATTGTGTGAATGATGCTTTGAATTTAAATGATCCTTATCCAAATTATAGACAACAAAAAGATGAATATCTTTACACGATGATTTTATCACTAATCAATGGTTGAAAGGAAGTCTAAAGCGATGTTTCTCAATTAGTCATGTTTATTGAAAGCTGTCAATAAGCAATGGTTACGCTGTTGCTGTTGGTGAGGGCATAACCAAAACGGGTTACTAGGGTGATCATCAGGTGGTGGGAAAAGCTTGTTAAATTATATATACTAGCAAATATATGCACCCTCCGGGTGCAAGTATTTAAGTTTAAATGTAATAAAATATTAGATTAAATCAGAAAGGCTAATGAAACTAATTAAGAATTCAGATAAAAAGATTTGAAACGGAGTGGGTATAATCGGAAAATAGAACAACTGAAACTTACTCTTTCATCACTTCCGTTTTTCAATGCTAAATTTTCCTAATTTAACTATTTAGTTAAAATAGGAAGTAAAGAATAAAATTACAATTATTTCTTCTTGTTAATGAATTTTTTTTAGGATTTATTGAAGAGATTTTTGCTCATATTCATTAAGATAAAACCAAACAATTAGAAATCAATAATACCAAGCACATTTTTATTAAAATCAGTTTTTTTAATATCAATATGCAAATTAGCTTTACGTTTACACAGAAAACTGGTATTTTGTTGTATATATAAATACAATTGCATGTTATTAGAATTTAGGTAAGGCCAACAGTATTAATAATGTCAAACAGTTTTATTATTAATTGAGGTTTAAATAGAAATAGAATCATGGAGAATGTGACATAAATAACTAAGGGAATTGTGACTTGAGTAGTAATATAGTTTCGGTTACAGACAGAAAAACATACAATCTCCATTATAATAAGATATATATATATATAGCTTTGCATTTATAAAGCACGTTATATTATTATGTGGTTCATATAAAACTAAGTAAAGTCATCGAGGTGGCCTAAAGTCGGTATCAGCCAATCAGCGTAGCATTCGTTTCATTTTTCCTCTGTGTATGGAATCAACTGCCTTGGAGAAATCTACGTATAGCAGCGTTGCCTCTAGACTCTTTGCTCGAACCCCTTCTATGATCCGTCGCATAGTCAGGACTTGAGATTTCTGCGGAATCCGTTTTGGTTTTCCTTGAGGATTTTTTCTATTTCAGGTCGGATGCGATTAAGAAGAAGGGTATTATATATCTTGGCTGCAATGGCTGTAAGAGTTATGCCTCTGTAGTTTTTTGCGATTCCAAGGTCTCCCTTTTTGGGGAATGGGAGGGCGCAGCCTTCGTCCATTTATCTATTCTGTTTTGTCTATATACTGTATTGCATTTATCTATATACTGTATTGTCTATATACTGTATTGTCTATATACTGTATTGCATTTATCTATTTTGTTTTGTCTATATACTGTATTGCGTAGCCTATTGAACTGTCCCATTTTCGATACCTCGGGGGGTATTTCGTAAAGACCTGCAGGTTTTTACCTTTTAGCTTCTTTAAGACTTCGTTGTATTCTATTTGTTCTTTTTTGTATGTTTCGGTTAGGTATATTTGAGCTTTCTTAAGGTTGCGTAGATTAGTGTTTAGTTGGATTCGTTTTATTACGTTGGGCTGCTTTTTTTATATTGTTTCTTTTTTCGCTAACTGCTTCTGTCTCCAATGGGACAGAGTGTTTGGATTTTTGTTTGATCGGTACGCACTCAGCTGCTGCTTCTAGGTGGGCACTATATATAGAGTATACAGGTTGCGATAGTTTTTTTTATCTAAGTCATAACAATAAGTTATATTCTTTCACATGAGCAAATTTCGTAATGTTAGCAGATTACCTAATAGTTTAATAAAGTAAATGTTGATAATAATGTAATTTGGAGTAATTATATACGTGCTATTTTAATATTCTTTATAAGTAATACTAAATTGAATATGAATTTATCGACACTTAACTTATTATTTAATTAACTATAAACATTACAGCCAATCTTTAGCTTATTAAATATTAGTTATTTGAGTCCCCCAACTAAATAACTAATATTTATTATATTAGAGAAGTTTGCAAGAAAAAATGCTCGGTATTACTACAGCAGAGCAGGTATAAAACTCCATGTTCGCGCTAACTAAATTTAGATATAAATGCTGTATCCATGATATTGAGCGCTATTTACTTATAGATATGGCACCCATATTCTCTCTCTCTTTCTCTCTCCCTCTCCACACACACACACACACACATATATATATATATATATATATATATATATATATATATATATGTGTGTGTGTGTGTGTGTGTGTGTAATATAAATTTTTGAAGGCAATTTACAATGCAATATGTGTTGAAAATTATATTTATTTAACTTTTGTTTCGTTTTTCAAAAAAACTAATATTTTCGGAAGTAAAATTCCATCCTCAGAGTTATTGAAAGTACTAGGTGTTTTTTTATAGTATATCTGTTGTTTAAGAAGTTGAGGAACGCCGTATATTGAAAAATTTTTCCGTGATGTTAAATCGGCTATTTCAGTGATGTTAAACCGGCTCGGCTGTGTTCTGTTCGTTTTTAAATTCTTTAAATTTTTTATATAAAATAAAGTTTTTTTTTTTATAGTATCTTTGAAGCATTGTGTGTATGTGTAATATAAAGATTTTTGAAGGCAATTACAATTTAACATCACGGAAAAATTTTTCAAATATACGGCGTTCCTCAACTTCTTAAACAACAGATGATTACAATATCGCTGAAGGATAAGTACTATAAAAAAAACACCTAGTACTTTCAATAACTCTGAGGATGGAATTTTACTTCCGAAAATATTTAGTTTTGAAAAAAAAAACAAAAGTTAAATAAATATAATTTTCAACACATATTGCATTGTAAATTGCCTTCAAAAATCTTTATATTACACATACACACAATGCTTCAAAGATACTATTAAAAAAAACTTTATATATATATATATATACCACGCGACGACCACATTATCACGCAGATTAACACTACACTTATCTGATTCCAGCTCCATTAATCAACACCTTAAAACACATTCATGCCCCCCCTCTACCTACCGCAAAATTCTAACCGAAAATACACGCACACTACATAAAGAAAAAAACAAACAAAAACTTCAAATAATCGAAGCTTTATATATCAAAAAAAAAAATCTACCTTAAACAAAATAAACTTTGAAATAAGTCAACATGTTCTCAAATGCTTATAATTTTCCGCATATCCCCCTTCCACTATACCTCTCCCCTTCTCACAACTTGTGCCCCCCTCCCACAAAAAATCATTACTGCATTGTTCGATCGAACCACTACCATTCCGATAACCTCCCACTACCAATTGTTATTACCTCCCACTTCTAATTCTTTGCTACTACTCGTTCTCGTTAAAAACGAGAACGAAACCATACCATTGTTTCCTACCTGATGATGGCAAACTGTATTGCCGAAAGCGCTCGTTTTGAAACCTTTGGTGGACTGTTACACCAGTTCCACCCCGACACCAAAAAGATGGCCCGAAAATTAGAAAGGATCAACCAAAAACTTGTCCGACAAGAATTGTCTGTACAGTTCAACAAAACTTGTATATATATATATATATATATATATATATATATATATGTGTGTGTGGTGGGGGGTGAGATTATGTGCTAGTCACCCAAAAAGTGCGACATACATATCGGTTTAAAAATAAACGAGAAATTCTGGGGAAGCCAGCTAGTGTAATGGTTAGAATGTCCGTCTGTCAGCCTGACAGGTAGGGTTTGAATCACGCACAAAGCATTGTCCTGTCTATAGCTCTGCTGATGAGGCCTAATAGGCTGAAATATACATACAGATCGACTTTTTCTCGATTTGTTTACGCTTTACATTTAAACCGACATGCACGCCTAATTCATTTAATTATAATTAATTAATTAACAAATTAGGTATGACTTTAATTAAGCACATAATCTCCCACAAATTGTCGGCCTTCGCCATTTCAAACACATTGTTTGATCACGTCATATATATATATATATATATATATATATATATATATATATATATATATATCAAGTATATGTTATTAAACAACACGGAACATTTCTTCTTCGTTATTTGAAGTTGTATCTTTTCCAGTCTTCTGGTGATCTTTCTGATGTTAGGGCCTAGTTGTCATTAGGAAAATTCTCAGCGAAGACACCAAAATTATCTATAAAAATGACAATAAGAAACGCCTACAAATTCTTGAGGCAATATGCATAATAATAAAAAAAACTAACATTAATAAAATAGCATTCAACGTCGGTCATAACATATTAACTATCTTTAATAACTAATACACTAAACACGCGACCCTCTAAAAATAATAGACTCTCCTAATTTAAAAACAAAAAAAGATAAAAGAACTAATGTTGCATAGCCTTCTTTACCGGCACTATATATCTATATGTTATATACTTCTCTTTCTTCTTACTCTGTCGTCTATTCTTCCGGCCTGGTATATCTTCTAATGTTCGTCTGGTCTTCTATTGAGGATTCCGTGTCTGGTTTCTGTTGGGGATCACTCTTATCAGAAGCCTTGTGTCATTGTTAGCTTTTAGTAATAACCACAAGACTTCGATTTACGATGATGTTACTTTATTCGTAGTTTCCCCAGACCAGACAACTGCGCAGTGAGACTCACATCTTGCTGGCTTGGCTTCTCTTCTAACTCTAACTAACTGAGTTGCTTACTCCTTAAAACCGGAAGGGCCTTCTATCGGCTTCCGATTCTCACGATCATCCCCAGAACGCAAGCTCAGAGTGAGGTCAAACGCTGTCACTCACTCTCAAGGCCATCAGCTGCACTAATATGATTTCTACATTATTGTCATAATCATTAGGTATCTAATGATTATGTAACACTAACAAACGAACTAACACCAAATCATATACCCCATGATGACGACTAGAGAAGTAGTCGAAAGCGCTCGGGCAGACCGTATGGGAAAAATCTTATTTCAACTGGACCCTAACGTCAGAAAGATCGCCAGAAGACTGGAAAACATACAAATTCAAGAAGAAAAGTTCCGTGTTGTTTTAATAACACCTGCTTAAAAAATAACTTGCTGCCAAAATATATATATATATATATATATATAATATATATATATATATATATATATATATATTTACGTCAATGACATTTTTTAAGCAGGTTGTTATTAATACAACAACGGAACTTTTCTTCTTGTTGAATTTGTAGTTTCCCAGTCCTTCTGGCGATCTTTCTGCGTTAGGGTCAGTTGAAATAAGATCTTCCCATACGATTGCTCCGAGCGCTTTCGACTACTTCTCTATGTGTCATCATGGGGTATTATTTGGTGTTAGTTTCGTGGTTAGTGGTTACATAACAGTCATATAGAATCCTAAGATTATGACGAGATAATGGTGAAATCAATAATTAGTGGGCGCTGATGGCCTTGCGAGAGTAGCAGTGAAGCGTTTTGACCTCACTCTGACTTGCGTTCTGGGATGATCGTGAGAATCGGAAGCACGATAGAAGGCCTTCCCGGTTTTAAAGGAGTAAGCAACTCAGTTAGTTAGACGTTAGAAGAAGAGCCAAGCCAGCAAGCTGTGAGTCTTCACTGCGCAGTTGTCTGGTTGGGAAACTACGAATAAAGTAACATTCATCGTAAATGAAGTCTTGTGGTTTATTACTAAAAGCTAACAATGACACAAGGCCTTCTGATAAGGAGTGATCCCAACAGAAACCAGACCGGATCCTCAATAGAAAGACCAGACGAAACATTAGAAGGAAAGGATCACAAAAACTTGTCCGACAAGAATTGTCTGTACAGTTCAACAAAACTTGTATATATATTATATATATATATATATATATATATATGTGTGTGGGTGGGGGGTGAGATTATGTGCTAGTCACCCAAAAAGTGCGACATACATATCGGTTTTAAAAATAAACGAGAAATTCTGGGGAAGCCAGCTAGTGTAATGGTTAGAATGTCCGTCTGTCAGCCTGACAGGTAGGGTTTGAATCACGCACAAAGCATTGTCCTGTCTATAGCTCGGCTGATGAGGCCTAATAGGCTGAAATATACATACAGATCGACTTTTTCTCGATTTGTTTACGCTTTACATTTAAACGCGACATGCACGCCTAATTCATTAAATTATAATTAATTAATTAACAAATTAGGTATGACTTTAATTAAGCACATAATCTCCCACAAATTGTCGGCCTTCGCCATTTCAAACACATTGTTTGATCACGTCATATATATATATATATATATATATATTATATATATATATATATCAAGTATATGTTTATAAACAACACGGAACATTTCTTCTTCGTTATTTGAAGTTGTATCTTTTCCAGTCTTCTGGTGATCTTTCTGATGTTAGGGCCTAGTTGTCATTATGAAAATTCTCAGCGAAGACACCAAAATTATCTATAAAATGACAATAAGAACGCCTACAAATTCTTGAGGCAATATGCATAATAATAAAAAAAACTAACATTAATAAAATAGCATTCAACGTCGTCATAACATATTAACTATCTTTAATAACTAATACACTAAACACGCAACCCTCTAAAATAATAGACTTCCTAATTTAAAAACAAAAAAAGATAAAAGAACTAATGTTGCATAGCTCTTTACCGGCACTATATATCTATATGTTATATACTTCTCTTTCTTCTTACTCTGTCGTCTATTCTTCAGCCTGGTATATATTCTAATGTCTCGTCTGGTCTTCTATTGAGGATTCCGTGTCTGGTTTCTGTTGGGGATCACTCTTTATCAGAAGCCTTGTGTCATTGTTAGCTTTTAGTAATAACCACAAGACTTCGATTTACGATGATGTTACTTTATTCGTAGTTTCCCCAGACCAGACAACTGCGCAGTGAGACTCCACATCTTGCTAGCTTGGCTCCCTCTTCTAACCGAGTTGCTTACTCCTTAAAACCGGAAGGGCCTTCTATCGGCTTCCGATTCTCACGATCATCCCCAGAACGCAAGCTCAGAGTGAGGTCAAACGCTGTCACTCACTTCAAGGCCATCAGCTGCACTAATATGATTTCTACATTATTGTCATAATCATTAGGTATCTAATGATTATGTAACACTAACAAACGAATAACACCAAATCATATACCCCATGATGACGACTGGAGAAGTATCGAAAGCGCTCGAGCAGACCGTATGGAAAAATCTTATTTCAACTGGACCTAACGTCAGAAAGATCGCCAGAAGACTGGAAAAGATACACATTCAAATAATGAAGAAGAAAAGTTCCGTGTGGTTTATAACACCTGCTTAAAAAATAACTTGCTGCATATATATATATATATTATATATATTATATATATATATATTATATATATATATGTTGTATATAAACAATCAGAATCTAAATGGATTCTAAATTACAAACGCACGGGAAGGGATTAAACGCAGATATCGGAATTCTCCGTTATTACAAAATTTCACAAACGCTGCCACTGTCGATAACAAGAGACAAAAAAACGCGTTGAACAGTAACATTTGACAAAGGGTATCTAACGAACCTGAAAATTTATGAAAAAAATAATTAAAAAGTAAGTGAATCCAATACTCCATAATATCGAGTTCATTCATTTATTTATTTTTAATGCTTTACAATAACGCCTAATTTAAAAAAATGTTTTTAAATATATATATATATATATATATATATATATATTATATATACATTATATATATATATTAGTATTATCTGAGTTATTCGAACTATTGTCCCCATCTTCATTGTTATTTGTACAACGTTTCGGCCGATATGCCCCGGCCTTCTTCAGGTATTTTTTGTCGGACTCGGAACCTTCTCGGACTCGGGAACCTTCTTTTCGAACTCGGGAATTTCTTGTCGTAATCGGGAGCCATCACGGAA
>CM042156.1:101267316-101279816 GCA_023376005.1 Doryteuthis pealeii
TTGAGGGGAAGGGAAGTTAGAGAGAATTTGATTGAACAGAGAATAACTATCATATAAAATGGAGGGGGAAAGTTCAAATGATAGTAGTTTGTATGTGAAGATGAGATGAGGAGGCTGCTAGGTGCTTGTTGGGAAGGGGGTGGTAGGGATATGTGGGTTAAAATTCTTGGTTAGGAGAGAGTTTTGATTTATTGCATGGAGATGATATGGGGGATGGTGATATTAGGTGTCACAAAATTAGGCCGTCAGTTTTATGGTGGGTTCGGATAGGAATTTTGATTCTTTGTGAGTGGAGGGAGAAGAGACCAGATGAAATGGGGTAGGGTAGTCAATATTTATGTAGGTAAATGATAGTTATTCTCTGTTCAATCAAATCCTCTCTAAATTCCCCTCCCCCTAATTTCACCAAAAATTCACTTTCTCTTCTATAAATACAAATATATGTACTTTGTTTTGAATACAGTTAGACTGATGAAGTTCTTCGCGTAAAGAAGAACGAAATATTTCTCTCCTACTTTTACTTGTTTGAGTCATTGTTTTTTGTCCACATTTCCTTTTACCTTACCTCATACTGTCGGATTTTACTCCAACCCTCCTATCTTCATATATATACATATATATATGAAAAGTGAATGGAAATGAATCCGACAATATGAAATAAATATTTTTAGAAAACAAAAACAAATAAATGATGTTATAATTCGCTGACAGAAATCTGTTTCGACCTTTTATTAAAGCGGTCTTCATCAAGAGCGAAATGTTTACGATAGAAAGACGGTGTGAGTAAACCGTTACAAACAAAAGTGGTACAAACGAACGTTCAAGTTCGGAGTCGGAATTCTTTTTTGAATTATGAAAATGCATATTCTGTTTTTGAAAAATAAAATATAAAATAAATTTTATTTTATTTATTTATTTATTTATTAAAATCAGAAGCATTATAATCCAAAAAGAAAACTCAAAAGAGTTTGATGTAAATATATGTAAAAAATGTATAAAAAATTCATGATTCCAGCCACTGCAGACCACATTTATATATATATATATATATATGTGAGATTATGTGCTTAATTAAAGTCAAACCTAATTTGTTAATTAATTATAATTAAATGAATTAGGCGTGCATATCGGTTTAAATGTAAAGCGTAAACAAATCGGGAAAAAGTTGATCTCCGTATGTACATTTCAGCCCATTAGGCCTCATCAGCAGAGCTATAGACAGGGCAGTGCTTTGTGCGCGATTCGAACCCTACTTGTCAGGCTGACAGACGGACATTCTAACCACTACACTAGCTAGCTTCACCAGAATCTCTCGTTTATTTTAAACTGATATGTATATCGCACTTTTTTGGGTGACTTATGGCACGACAGTATGAAGTGTTCAAACAATGTGTTTGAAATGTCGAAGGTCGACAATTTGTAGGGAGATTATGTGCTTAATTAAGTCATACCTATATATATATATATATATATATATATATATATATATATATATATATATATTATATGTTGTGTGTGTGTGTGTGTGTGTGTAACATAAGATTAAAAGAAGTTATCAACAACCAGTTGTGAGACAAGTTTATGTCGTACGGTTATTCTGACATATTTCTTCTCTACATTTATCAGAGAATCTCACTAAAAAATTAAAAGATTAAAAAAAAACAAATAAAAAAATAGAAATAGAATAAAAGTGACTCAACTTAAAATACTCCCAAAATAATCTCGATGCAGACAAACACTTAATTATTGTTAGTAATATATTTTCCGACTGAACAGCATGAAATTCGAAATCACGTGACTGGCAAGCGATAACCGCTTTCAATTTTACGTTATATTTATATTTAGTAATGTAATATTCTTAGCAGGTGCTAAAGTGAAATGGTCGTGGCGTGCGAATAGATAAATATTTTTGTTTAAATCCATCAGCCGGAAGAGAAATTGGGTAGACAAATTTGATAGCCTGACCGGTAGGGTGAATGCAATAAAACTTGCGATAAAAAAAACACCTATACGTTATATCTAAAACTCTAACGTGAAAACTACAATTAGGATAGGATATGCGAAATCATTAAAACTTAATCAATCACCTCAGTCAGTGGTTCCCAACCTTTTTAGTACCATGCCTCACTTTCTTTATCCCAAATTTCTTCATGTACCCCCACCAGTTAATTGTTTAGTATGATATAACAATATCTGTTTTGAAGAAGTATAACATTAAAAAATTGTATCTTTCAAATAAACCTAAAGGGTTAACTTCAAATTTAATCAAAGAAAATCCATTTTATAATGTGTATAATTGCGGGGGAGGATATTTGTCTCATACCCCACTTGTATGGGCTGGGCACAGGCCTCGTTTTAACGTGGGCCCACCACAAGCCGAAGCTCTTGGGTGGGAAAGAACAAAAATTGCGTCGATCCCTTCGGCATTCCCCTTCAAGGGGGTGCCTCAGGCACTGGGTAATAAACCCAGCCCTGCCTCTTTAATTCAAGGGGGCAGGTATTGCCTGGGGGGATAGCCCCTGGGATCGATGCTATTATTTACAAAAACCTAATCCAGCGGCCGAAGCTCACTCGGTTGGGAGTTATAAAGTTAGTATAATTGCGGGGGGGGGGTAACAGATAAAGAACTGCAAAGTTAGACAGATCAGAAGCCATGCATATAGCTGGTCCAGATGCACGATAACATTAATGGGTGAACACTTGACTGTATTCCACAAGCTGTTTTGTTCAGCTAGGTTGTAATTACAATTTTACCCTATAAATGTATAGTTTTTTTTTACCCATATAGGGTAAAAGAAAAAAATGTTGATATTACTATATTTTTCATATTGCCCCCCTATTATTATTCAATTGCCCCACGTTCGCCCCACGTTGGGAACCACTGACCTAATTGGTCGTGAGATAGGGTCAAGTATCATCAACACAGACGGAAGGTGGGTCCGTTGTTCTGTGAACCCTCATAAAAAAAGTTCGATTTTTATCTCCAAACTCAACGGTAAGCCTCTAAAGCCAGTAAACAATTCACATACCTAGGTAGTAATATCCCATCCACAGAAAGCGAAGTTAATACGCGAATAGGAAAGGCATGGTCGGCTATAAACAAATAATAAGTCATATGGAAATCCGATCTCACTGACAAGTTAAAGCGAGAATTCTTCCAAGCTGTGGTTGTAACAGTGTTACTGTATGCCTGCACCACTTGGATCGTGAGGAGGCACCTTGTGAATAAGCTAGATGGGAGCTGCACAAGAATGCTGCGTTCGGTCTTGAACAAGTCGTGGAAATAGCACCCCACAAAGAATCAGCTGTACAGCCACCTGACCCCTATCTCACAAACCATCCGAATGAGACGGACAAGGCATGCTGGACAATGCCAGAGGAGCAAGGACGAACTCGTAAGCGACGTTCTTCTGTGGAAGCCAGCTATATGGCTGCACCACTTGGACCCTAACGTAGCGTCTTGAGAATAAGCTAGATAGGAGCTGCACAAGAATGCTGCGTGCAGTCTTGAACAAGTCGTGGAAACAGCACCCCGCAAGGACGCAGCTGTACGGTTACTTGCCCCCATCTCACAAAATATCCGAGTGAGACGGACAAAGCATGCTTGACAATGCCAGAGGAGCAAGGACGAACTCATAAGCGGTTCTTCTGTGGAAGCCAGTTATATAGCTGCACCACTTGGACCTAACGTAGCGTCTTGAGAATAAGCTAATAGGAGCTGCACAAGAATGTTGTGTGCAGTCTTGAACAAGTCGCGGAAACAGCACGCCACAAGGAAGCAGCTGTACGTCCACTTGCCCCCTCACATCTCACAGACTATCCGAGTGAGACGGACAAAGCATGCTGAACAATACCAGAGGAGCAAGGACGAACTCATAAGCGACGTTCTTCTGTGGAAGCCAACAGATGGACATGCTAATGTGGACCGCCCACCAAGGACCTACATTGACCAACTCTGCGAGGATACTGGATGCTGCACAGAAGACATCCCTGGAACAATGAATGATAGAGAAGGTTGGCAATAGATTGTCATGAATATCTGTACTAATTACACGACATGATGGTGATGATGATGATGATGATGGCTGGAGACAGGAGTGTTGTATATATATTTACCAACTCCTCCGCACGAGCAGGATACGACACAAGGTCAATTTCTTAAGCGGAGTTCAACAGGTTTGAAATCAGAGTTTTCCTTCTCCTAGACTGGTTACCTAGCCATGGTTAAAGAGCCAAGTCAGCCCTGCTATTTACCCATAGCTGGAGGGAGAGTAGGATTCATACCTTTCCCAAGAGTATTAGCGCTAAGTGAAATGCAATTACCACGTCCAGGATTTGAACTCGGGGCGACGAGTCCATTTCCCATGTTGGAAACAGGAGTGTTGTATAGCAGGATTTGAACTCGTCTCGTCGTGTCCATTTCATACGACGTTAACCATTATACCACCACGCGCCGCTATCTGTATATGCATATTTGATAGGGCACTTATTTATGTAAGCATTCGAGGTTCAAGCTTGATCCTGGAATTGAGAGAAAATGCAGTTTGATCCATGTCAGGTCGGCAAGATTTAGAGCCAGGGGTTATATAAAAGGGTTTAGTACAAAGACGACGACTTAATTCTTCCCTGTCGATTTTCTTACTGACATACCCCTAATTCCTTACCCTCTCTTTCCTTTCCTAGCCCGACACAAGATGTGGTCAGTGAAAGTGAAGGCCTAACTTAAAAACACCCCAACGTGACCTCGAATGCAGACAGAGTCACGGAGGAAGCGGAAGCACAAACTCTTGGATGTTCGGGAAAGTACACCTCTCGGACAGATGTAAAGATCGACAAATGGCCAGACTGTCTTTTAGGGAGAAAAGCAGGAACGTAGGCAAATTGACGGACATGGGATTTGCACGGACAATCTGGTCACTGAAAAACCAATGCTTGTCAGTAGAATCTGATTTTATTCGATTGGTCAGCCAGTGAAGGGTTCAAAACTGTCGATACAGATCAGAGCAGCCCTGGACAAGTAGCGGGATCTGGCTGATAAGAATTTTCCGAATTTTCAAAAGAAAATGCCATTTAAAGGTCAATAGAGCATACATAGTGTATCTACTGGTAAAACGCAGGCTCATTTTGGATTTACGTGAATTGATAAACACATACGCCTTTAAATATATATATATATATATTATATTATATATATTTATATATAATATATTATATTTTTGCTTGAAGGCAATTACAATGCATGTATCGCATAAAATTCGATACTTTTTTCAATAGAAAATGAACTTGACAAGTGTAATCCTGGCAAAGGATCACTCGGTGTGTAGAACATCGTAAAAGTCGAAACAGTCTGTACGATGTTCTACACACCGAGCGATCCTTTGCCGGGATTACACTTGTCAAGTTCATTTTCTATAAAAAAAAAGTATCGAATTTTATGCGATACATGCATTGTAGTTGCCTTTAAGCAAAAATATAATATACACTTTATTCAACAATGCTTCTAAAACAAACACCCAAAAAATCTTTTATATATATATATATATATATATATATATATATTATCATAATGGTACACAGTAATATCCTACTCGAGTGTCACCATAATGATCTTCAGGGTTAAATCCACTGGGTTGTAGGTAGGTTATTACTGTGTACCATTATGATAATAAATTAATATTTTGAAGGAATGACACAGCTTTTACAAGGATATTTTAGATTAGCTGGCTACAGTGGTCGCTGACGTTTTTATGAGTCGGGGGTGTTGATTTCTCGGCCTACTTTTAATGTCCATGTTCATTGGCGGGACTGGAATTGGCTGTGATGGGAGGGGGTAGGTATGTGGGTCGCTGGTGCTGTAGGTGTTAAGATATTTGTAAGCGTTTAAGTTACCTAGATATGAGTTTAACCAATGTGTGTGTGTGTGTGTGCGTGTGTGTGTGTGTGTGTGTGTTTGTGCGTGTGTGTGTGGGTGTGTATGTGTGCGCGCGTGCGGACGCAGACTCTCCACTTAGTTTCAGTGTGTTTGTGTTTTTGTTATCTATTATCATACATTTAAAATTTTCTAATGTGTGTCGCAGTTTATTAAGATTAAGTTATATGTTTTGCTATTGGGACGTATATATATACATTTACCAACTCCTCCACACGAGCAGGATGGGTCACAAGGTCAATTTCTTAAGCGGTGTTTAACAGGTTTGAATTCAGAGTGTTCCTTCTCCTAGACTGGTTGCCTAACCAAGGTTAAAGAGCCCAGTCTGCCCTACTATTTACCCATAGCTGGAGGTAGGGTAGAATTCATACCTTTCCCAAGGGTATTAGCGCTAAGTGAAATGCAATTACCACGTCCAGGATTTGAACTCGGGGCGACGAGTCCATTTCCTATGACTTTAACCATTACACCACGATCTTCCTATTAGGGCGTATAAGGTTTCCTATCTAAAAGCTAATTTATACTTATTGAATCTGAGTCTAAAGGTTATTTGGGTTTCCCCTGTGTATCCGCTGTGTTTGCATTTGGTGCAGTGTATATATATATATATATATATATATATATATATATATATACCAAACTTGTTTGTTAACCATTGTGGTAAGAAAAAAAACCGGCAAATAGTTTGATTGTAAAAATATAATACCAAACATTAACCGGGAAGAAAAAAATTTTTGCAAAAAGAAAAAGGCCAAGATAATCGTACCAAGAAAAAATAATCTATTAGCACAATATTTTGGCCAAAAGAAAAAACAATTTATATGCATATATATATATAAGATATATATATATATATACATATATATACATATATATATATATATATATATGGGGGGGGAATATGGAAATAAAGTAGATGGTATATAGAAGTATATATAAGAACAAACAACGCATTTCAAAATATTTTGTCTTCATTATAAAACATCTAACTCAAATTAGGCAACACCATACCCATCCAATTGTCTTGAAGATGCTTTGAAAAACCGAAACTTTTTAACGTCCACAAATATTGCCTCGCATGAAACCAATATGGTCCTGAATGTTCCTTTGTCAACTAATAAATAGATATGTAAAACCTTTATATATCTATTTTATTATATTATATAACAGCTCTATTTTATATTGAGCACTCTACCAATAATACTGCCTTTGGTACGCCATTCCAGCAAAAGCTGAGACAGTGACCATCCCACACTATATATATATATATATATATATATATATATATATATATATATATATTATTTCGAACATTTCGGAAATTCTCCGTATTTCAACCGATTTCATCTAAAACAATAAGGATTTACTCTGACGAGGGTCGCTATTTCTTTGTATACTAAACATTTCTGTAGTTTTTCCTATTATTGGTTATGTTATTTCATTTTCTATTTAAAATAATAATAGATAGAATGCATGTATGCATGGATAAACTCCTGACCGAAACATGTGTCAGTAAATAAAATAAAATAAACCCTATTTTATCCATTCAACATTTTCTTTCCTTTATTTTTCATTTCAACATGCCGTCGGATTCACTTCCATTTTCAAGTTACACCCCCCACACACACACCCACAACCCCCCACACACATATATATATATATATATATATATATATATATGTATGTATGTATGTATGTATATATATATTAAAGGTAAAATGGATATGAATCCTACAATATGTGTAGAAACCTTGTAGAAAAACAAGATGTTAAAATTTTTGGCTGACAGAAATCTGTTTCGACCATATGAAGAGGTCTTTATCAAAGCAACATTGTAAACGGAAAGACGAAATAAATATATCATTAATCACGAGGCACAGAACGTTTACAATGTTGCTTTGATGAAGACCTCTTCATATGGTCGAAACAGATTTCTGTCAGCAAATATTTTAACATCTTGTTTTTTTTTACAAGCTTCTACACACACATAAACACACACACACACACACACACACACACACACACACACATATACATATATATATATATATATATATATATATATATATATATATATATATATATATTAATATGTGGATAATTAATATTTAAAATTGTAATTAGGATAGGTAGTGCTTACCTGATTTAGCCAAGCGGTATATTAATATACATATTAATCCCCGCTTAATGGGGTGTAATACTAAATGAGAAATTTGGGGTAAAAATATCAGGCACCTCCTGTCAGTTAAGTAGGTTTTTTCACACCTTAATATTTATTTACATATAACACAAACTTGCTGGCTCCGTGTAGTGTTGTGGTTAACGAGCAAGGTTCGATTCTCACTGGTTGTCTCATATTTCTCTCTTAAGATTAGTAGATGCCTGCATATAGGTAATTTTTAAACGTTGAAAGAGTATCATTTTCACATATTTCAAAACCATTCATATATAGCTTGCTTGGTTAGTTGGTTGGTTGGTTGGTTGGTTTTACGGCATGTGAACCTTTGTTGGGTTATTTAATACTGAAGCATTTTTTAGAAATAAATAAATAAATAAAGTACGAAAAACAAGAACGAGGGTAATGGTAGCGAAGTAAAAAGAAACAAAATAAAGAAAATAGAAATAAAAATAAGTAAAAGGGAAAGGCAGTGAAGAGAGAAAGAAGAAAGAAAGAAAGAAAAGAATAAACGAATGGTGAAAAAGAAAAAGAGAAAGAAAAAAGAAAAAAGAACAAAAGAAATGAGTGAAGAAAGAAAGAGAAAAATACAAGCATAAAAGGAATGAAGGAGAAGAAAGAAAGAAAGAAAGAAAGAAAGAAAAGAACAAGAAAAAGGAACAGAAGAATGAAGGAAAGAAAGAAAGAAAGAAAAGAAAAGGAATGACGAAAGAAAGAAAGAAAGAAAGAAAGAAAGAACAGCATAAAGGAATGACAGAGAAGAATGAAAGAAGAAAGAAAGAAAGAAAGAATGAAGAAAAAAGAACAAGAATAAAGGAATGACAATGAAGAAGAAGAAGAAGGAAGGAAAGAAGAAAGAAAAGAACAAGAATAGGAATGACGGAGAGAAGAAAGAAAGAAATAAAGAAATAAAGGAAGAAGAAAGAAATAAAGAGAAAGAAAGATCAAATGAAGAAAGGAATGATAAAAAAAGAAAGAAAGAAGAAAGAAAGAAAGAAAGAACAAGAACAAAAGGAATGGCAGTAAAGAAAGAAAGAAAGAAAGAAAGAAAGAAAGAAAGAAAGAACAAAAACAAAAGGAATGACAGTGAAGAAATAAAAAATAAAAAATAAAGATAGATAGATAGATGGATGATAGATAGAACAAGAAAGAACGGAATTACAGCGAGAAGGAAAGAAATAGGGAAAAAATCAAGGAGGAGTAAAGAAAAAGAAAAAAAAGAAGAAAACCAATGTAAAGGCAGAAAGACAAAGATGGAATCGAAAAAGAAATTATAAAAATAAAATATAAACCAAAAAGAAAAAAACAAAAAAAACAAAATAAAGAAGCCAAAAAAAAAAAAAAAAAACAAAACAGTCGGAAAAGAAATAAAATAACGAAAAGAAACAAAAAACGAACATTTAAATGATAAGACTTCAACGAAAAACATATCCTAACCAAAATAGAGAACGGAAATCAAGAAACAGAAAAAAAAAAAAACCAGAAAAAATAAATAAATAGATAAAAATATCTACACAACCCCCACCCACCCCACCCCAAAAAGCCGAAGAAATATTGAATGAGCAATAAGGACATTAAAAAAAAGGTCAGCTCGGTACAAAACCATCCATTTTTACGCATCTTATACTTTATAACGGCTAAACAAATATGGCCGGTTTAATCAGTCGAGTTAACAGCGGCCATATTTTCTTCGTGCCCACATTCCTACAACCCCGCCAAAAAACGTCTTCCCCACAATCTTCAGTTACTCTTCATCTTAATCGTCTGCCTACCGCATTCCATCATTTTTTCTTCTAAGCATACATACAGCTATTGATACTTCTTAGAGAGAAACGGTCGCTGAAATTTTCAGTTAAATTTTCCTTTGTCACCAACGACCAAACCCGCCATTATTTTTCGTCTTCCGCTTTTTTTCGTACCCACAATCTTACAACCCCGCTAAAAACATCTTCACCGCAAACTTCAGTTACTCTCATCTTCGGTCTACTGTTGCATAGCGCCTTCTTTACCGGCACTAAATAGGTATATGTTATATACTGGTCTTTTCACGTTACCAAATCTTATTATAATGGAGATTGTGTGTTTTTCTGTCTGTAACCGAAACTATATTACTATTCAAGTAACAATTCCCTTAGTTATTATGTCACATTCTACAGGATTTTATTTTTATTTAAACCTCAATTATTAATAAAATTGTTTTACATTATTAATACCGTTGGCCTTATCTACATACTAATAACATACAATTGTATTTATATATACAACAAAATAGCAGTTTACAGTGTGAATGGAAAGGCTAATTTGCATATTGATATTAGAAATATGATTTTAATAAATATATGCTTAGTATTATTGATTTCTAATTGTTTGGTTTTATCTTAATGAATATTATCTAAAATCTCGTGGATAAATCTTTAAAGAAATCCATTAACAAGAAAATAACTGTAATTTTATTCTTTACTTCCTATTCTAACTAAATAGTTAAATTGCATTCTTATTTAGTTTCATTAGCATTTCTAATTTGATACAATATTTTATTACATTAAAACTTAAATACTTGCACCCGGAGGGTGCATATATTTGCTAGTTATATACCTTTCTTACTTCTTACTCTGTCGTCTATTCTTCTGGCCGGCTTTGCTTCTGATCGTCTATCATCTATCTTGGTCTGGTATATCTTCTAAGGTCTCGTCTGGTCTTCTATTGAGGATTCCGGGTCTGGTTTCTGTTGGGGATCGTTCCTTACCAGAAGCCCTGTGTCATTGTTAGCTTTTAGTAATAAACACAAGACTTCGATTTGGTTGATGTTACTTTATTCCAAATCCCCACCCAGACAATCTGCGCAGATGAGGCTTACATGTTGCTAGCTCGGCTTCTAAGTTTAACTGCTCTTACTTACTTAGTATCCTTATACGGAAGAGGGCCTTCTATTGCCTTCCGGTTCTCACGATCATCCCAGAACGCAAGGTCAGAGTGAGGTCAAACGCTGTCACTCACTCTCAAGGCCATCAGCTATACTGATCGCCATAATGATTTCTACAATACCTTAAAAATGTATTAGGGATCCAATAATTATGTAACACTACCGCATTCCATCATTTTTTTCTATAAAGCTATTGATACTTCTTACAGAGAAACGGTCGCTAAAACCTTCAGTTAAATTTTCCTTTGTCACCAACGACCAAACCCGCCACTATTTTCTCTCTCTCTCTCTCTCTCTCCTCTCCTCTCTCTCTCTCTCTCTCTCTCTCTATCTCTATATATATATATATATATATATATATGTGTGTATAGATATAGTGTATAATACATTTAAGGTGCAATTATTACCATTGGTTTCCAAGTAGCATGTTAGCCACTTTTCTTCAAGACAAAAAATGTTAAGAAATGCAGTGAATGTCAATTCATCTATATATGTGCGTATTTTTTGTTTGTTGGCCGAATCCTCTTATTTCTATGTGAAGAAATATCGACCTTCCTCAGAGTAAATCCTTATTTTTTGAAATTTACTCTGAGGAAGGTCGATATTTCTTTGTGGGCGGAACATTTCTACATTTTTTCTAATATTATTATTTCATTTCATTTTGTTATTTAAAAATAATAATAGATTGAATAATGTACACATGGATAAACTCCTGGCCGAAACACGTGTAAGTTAAATTAATTAAAATATCCTATTTTATCCATTCAATACTTTATTTTATTTTAAGATACTTCTTACAGAGAAACGGTCGCTAAAACCTTCAGTTAAATTTTCCTTTGTCACCAACGACAAAACCCGCCATTTTTTTTCGTCTTTCCGCTTTATCAGTACAAAACACACAAGCCGTACGAACAAACGAAGGAATGTTCTCTTCAAACTCCCGAACAGACGTGTAAGTATTCGTAAATAAACTTAACAGAGACAGACAAGTCAGTGAGTCGGGAGAGGAACTGAAAAGCTATCGGATAACTCAAAGGGATTTAACAAATTTTTTTTTGTTTTTTTTTATTTTTTATGATTTATTTTCGGCAATTCATTTTTCTTAAGGAGAATTTAAATGTAATAGACTCATAGCCGCCAAATATATTCCAATTATAATGGCTCAATCATTATTACAGTACCACTAATAATTAAATAAACACCTTTCTTCTAAAGCAAATTTACCATGATTGTATAATTTTTAATGCAACTTTCTTTAATAAAAACGGATGTTATCAGGTATTATTTTATTGCCGAAGTCTCCTCGGTGTGGCTAGGCATTTTGGTGAGCTACCTAGAACTGCGATAGAAATCCGGTCGATTCAGCATCAGTCGGACAGCTTAACCGCTCGGCTATCGTCACCCACTTTTTCATATATAATATATATAAAGGAATATGTAATGAAACGGGCAAGTAAGCTGTATTTCTTGAA
>CM042156.1:101284816-101294816 GCA_023376005.1 Doryteuthis pealeii
TGACTCATATTGCGTTTTCATTTCGGGACTATTATTATACTTTTTACTATTACTCGGACTAACAAATAACAATGAAGACGAGGACAATAGTCCGAATACCTTTTTACTTATGTAAGCTTTTTTACCTTGACTCATATTGCGTTTTCATTTCGGACTATTATTATACTTTTTACTATTACTCGGACTAACAAATAACAATGAAGACGAGGACAATAGTCCGAATAATACAGATAATACTAATTATCAAGCCTCATCTAAAATTCAGAGAGATAGTCCTACAATTTGTCTTTAACTTTTTGTTCTTAATTAGATAACCAGTCTATTCTTTTTCTTTTTTGTGTGTCTCATTAAAAGCCGCCCATTCTTCAAGTTTGAATACTTTGACGATTTGTTAAACAATATAATTATTTATTTTATTCTTTGAAGAGTTCTCATCAACAAAAGGAAGAAATAAAGAAACTGTTTGATGTGACGAATTAGAATAAACGAGAGTTTTCCATTGAACGTTTTGAAAAAAAAAGCCTTAAATTATACTCATTGTTTTGGCCGCCCTGTCGGTGGGGTCTTAGAATGCACCGACTGCATCTCTGCAGAGGGGTAAGACTTATATGGTTTACGAGATGAGGAGATGAAGAGAAATAACAAGACACAACTGTTTTGAAGTATAGATCAATACTTTATTAATTTGCCCGTTAAGTCTGGACGCTAGCGTCTAGACGCTCAGAACTTTTTATTTTATTTAAATCCCCACAGACTCCCCCAGTGGGGTCACCTGTTGGCCGTGGGTGGCGACCCGTGATGCTTAAGGATAGAACCCAGGTGGATGAGCAGTTCATGACTTGCAATACTCCACTTTGACCCTATCTTGGGCTAGACGGGCGGTCGAAGAGCCTCCCCCCCCCCGATCAATCGGCTGGTCACGTCAAGCCCTAGCAACTATATGATTTTCCCAACCCTATTGCCCTTATGGTAAGCCCCAACCCCTCTTTATCATATGGGTGCTAGAAGGCGGTAACTGAGCGTCCACATGTCCTGGGAATGACGTTAAACTCTATCTGATGGTGAGGTTCCAGTTCTGATAGTCTGGGGAATGTGGAGCACCCCATTCATCACCATTGCTCCCTGGTCCACTCTGACCCGGAGTGGTAGTACCTGTTAGGGTCCCATCTATGGGTTGAATAGAGTTTATAAAAAAATTGTATTATCCATTAAGAATTGATTTATTTCAAAACTTTATCGGCATTAAATGACCCACTGAGGTTGATATGCCGTAAAACAAAACAAACCAAACCAAACCAAATCATTTGAATATACTCAGGGTGTGTAAGCGTAAAGTATGGAGATTGAATCCTTATGAGTAATTCCATGTCCAGGGCATGTCATCCCCCCTTCAATTTTGTGCATGTGTGGACTATGTTAAAGTTAGATAATCCCCATAATTTGAGCTTCCAATTCCATGAATTGGCGAAGTTATGTCGATTTTTAGCTCTCCAAATTTGAGGAGGGGTTGCGAAAAATGGCGACTTTTTGAATATATTTTTGTCTGTAAAATGAGTTCTAGAGCTTTCCTACTCCTAAGAATTGGTTTATAAAAGTATTTTTTGCCCAAGAAATCCAAAAATGCTATCAAAAGCGTCCTTAAGTTAATCAAAGTTAAAGCTCAAATTTTTGGGATTGTCTGTAAAATAAGTTCTAGAGCTTTCCTACTCCTAATAATTGGTTTGTAAAAGCATTTTTTGCCCAAGAAATCCAAAAATGCTATCAAAAGCGTCCTTAAGTTAACCAAAGTTAAAGCTCAAATTTTTGGGATTGTCTGTAAAATAAGTTCTAGAGCTTTCCTACTCCTAATAATTGGTTTGTAAAAGCATTTTTTGCCCAAGAAATCCAAAAATGCTATCAAAAGCGTCCTTAAGTTAACCGAAGTTAAAGCTCAAATTTTTGGGATTGTCTGTAAAATAAGTTCTAGAGCTTTCCTACTCCTAATAATTGGTTTATAAAAGGATTTTTGCCCAAGAGAATCCAAATCGTTATCAAAAACGTCCTAACGTTAACCAAAGTTAAAACTCACTTTTTGGGATTGTTTAACATCAACATAGTCCACACCTGTGCAAAATGTCAGAAAAATTGAAGTGGGTATGGAACAATTTCACTTTTTTCTGGATGATTTGACATGGAAGTAGCGAAGAAGGCCGCTATATAACAGTATCAACAATTCAAGCACCAATTTCATTTTAAAAAGGAATACGAATTAATTTAACTGATTATTCAAGGTCAAGTTTCTGTTTTAGTCAAAAAGTAGTAACATAATGAACATCAGTAAAAAAGAAGCAAAATAATATTACATATGTAATTGATTTTTTAAACATTTTAAACTTAAAATTCTGCCAAAATTTTTACGAAAACGGGCGCTTTGTGTGAAGTAAATTACGTACTTAATAAAACACTTAAAACAGTTTCTTCTTAGAAATCAATAACAAAAAAATTAAATAAACTATGTACAGAACATTACTAAACAGCAGAGGTGTGGTCGGTTTATACTACAGCCTCAGCCGATAGAGTTAAATAACAAAGGACACAAGTTTAATTACTTTGTTACTTTTTAGGGGTAAAAAAGAAAATAAATAAAATTAATATTTGTATAACTTTAACGCAATAAGCAATTAAGAAATGAATTTGAGTTTTTGTCTTATGTACTACGCAGTTTTTAGAAAAATAGATTTTGTATTCCCAAACATTCAAAAGTTAAGGATTACATATTTAAAATAATATTTTAAATGTAAATATAAAAAATAATTCCAAAAATAAACATTGTAATATACATATTCTCGGTGATGTTTTTAATTCTATAAATTATTTTCCTCTTATTCTCTCTCTTACCCATTCACTCCCTGGTGTTCTTAATTTTTTTAGTCCGGTCATGGATCGAGTACTTTTGCTAATATATATATATATATATATATATATATATATATATATTTGAGATATATTTGTATCTATGTCCGTTGTTGGAAATACATATACCAGGTTTGGGCATAGGTGTGAAGCTTTAACGTACTATATTATGCTAATGTTGTTACCATAATATGTTAGTCAAGGAATAAATATCAGAAAATTCTGTAGTTTTTTTTTAGTTTCTTTTATTTAGACGTAGTGGTAACACTTCTTCCTGTCAGTATCACTACTACAATTCACGGTCGGGAAGAAGGGATGTCACTATCCTGAAAATTTACCACTACGTCTAAATAAAAGATACTAAAAAAAATACGGAATCTTCTGATATTTATTCCTTGACTAACATATTATGGTAACACATTAGCATAATATAGTACGTTAATGCTTCATACCTATACCCAAACCTGGTATAAGTATTTCCAACAACAGTTACAGATACAAAATATATATGCAATAGAGAGCATACAACTATAATATATTATATATATTATATATATATATATATATATATATATATATATATATATATATGAAGGCAATTACAATGCGTATATCGTATAAAATTCGATAATTATTGAAAATAATCATGCAAACTTATATATATATATATATATATATATATATATAGAGAGAGAGAGAGAGATAAATAGATAGATATAGATGTGTGTGTGTGTGTGTGTGTGTGTGTGTGTGTGTGTGTGTGTGTGTGCTCACGCGCGTGTGAAAGTAATTCTGTCATTTCAGTTGATGTATCGCGTAAATGCAGTATGAACTCTCTCTCTCTCTCTCTCTCTCTCTCTCTTTCCTCTCTTTCTCTCTTCTTTCTCCACGTCTCTCTCTCTCTCTCTCTCTCTCTCTCTCTCTCTCTCTCTCTCTTTCTCCGCGTCTCTTTCTTTCTCTCCTCTCTCTCTCTCTCTCTCTCTCTCTCTCTCTCTCTCACTCTCTCTCTCTCTATATATATATATATATATATGTATATATATATATATATATATTCCATTGTCTTTTATATATAAGTAGGAGTTTTAATGTGTTCTTAAACGCATGCCTGTGATACGAGATGTTTATGTGTTTGACTCTGTTAATTAATACTAAGTTGTAAACACAATTTGAATACTTTGCGACATCCGTTTTTTCTTCTTTTTCTTTTCTCCCTTTCTCCACAAGGACAATTAGCCGATTTAATTTCATCGGGTAGAAACACACTGTATTTTGTCTCCAACTCAATGCATTCTTGTTTATCTACTTTAGTTCTGCAACACTTGTACAACGTCAACGGTGGCCAATGGAAAACTCTTTTTTTTCTTTCCTTTAAAAATGTTAATTAAATGATAAATTCTCGTTGTTGTTGTTGTTTTGCCCACATGAGAATTTCACATTTTTAAATGGCAAATGATATAATTAATTTTGATTTGTGCCAGCAAGAAAAAAATTGCGTCTTTTTTTCCTATTTCAACATGATTTATTTCAGTTCAGCATCGACCAAATTATGTACATATTTACCAACTCCTCTGCACGAGTAGGATGTGATACAAGGTCAATGTTTTAGTCGAAGTTTAACAGGTTTCAATTCAGTGTTTTCCTTATAACACGACAGTGGGTGCAAGCATGTGTGTGTGCATATAAATACATAGCTAGTTAGATACATAAGTAGCAAGACAACCCATAGCTATGTATAAATATATATGTAAAAACATATGATGTTTGTTATGTAATTGCTGACAGTACTGTTTGGACCAAATCGATAAGTTGGTCTTCATCAAAGAGCGATATCTTCTCTTCCCATCTATGTCGCTCTTTGATGAAGACCAACTTATCGAGTTGGTCGAAACAGTACTGTCAGCAATTACATAACAAACATCATATGTTTTTTCATAATGTTAAATTTCATACTGTCGGATTAATTTCCATCTATTTTTCAAATATATATGTGTGTGTGTGTATGCATGTATTGTATGTGTAAGTAGGTGTATCGTTTGTGGGTGTCAATAGTTCAGTCTAATCATAAAACGAGATTTGATAGCGAGAATTGAGGAATTCTGTGAAATTTAAAAAAAGGCAAGGCAGTTAGATCTCGGGAAGCGAAGCAGTAACATCTGCCTTAGAGACTTGTAAATATCATATAAGTTAACTTTAGAAGAAGTCCTTAAGGGAACAAGAGGGGGCCTTGTGCCCCCTCTCGACAGACAGAGGAGAATGAATGCGAACTATATACCTCATCTCTGACCATTTTGATGTCTCACCTGAAATTGTCTTGTCTTTTCTCTCTTGTAATAATTGTTGTTCACCTTTCGGCGGGAGACCGCGGGAGCATTTGACGGGCACAACAGGTCCTAGCTAGACGACACGTAATTAACGGCCAGAGAGAAGCAGTGCAACAATATGCAGAGAGATGCAGAGTTGAAGTGCAATAGCGCCCAGCCCGCCGGAGGTGTTACATTCTTCTCTTAGACTGGTTGCCTAACTAAGCTCAGTCTGCCCTACTATTCACCCATCGCTGGAGGGAGAGCTTGTGGATGCATATCTTTCCCAGTGGTGTTAGCACTATGTGAAATTTAAGAGACTCGTCTAGAATTTGAACTCGGGTCGGTGAGTCCATTTCCTACAACTCTAGCTGTTACATCATCGTATTTACCCGACCTTTTGCCACGGGTAGAATGTAACACAAGGTCATAAGTATGGTGCAACCAGCGAGGATCGAACACACTAGTCCGTAGCGAAGATCGAACTCGCTGATCAGAAGTAATTGATCTGCGAGAATAGCTTGCTAACCATTGCACTTATGGGGTAGCAAAAGGCTTTGTATGTTTTAAGGTTTAAAGGTAGCTGAATATTCTTTTTCTCTGAATGTTTGAGATGAGGCTTGAAGATTAGTATTATCTGCGTTATTCGGACTATTGTCCCCATCTTCATTGTTATTTGTACAACGTTTCGGCCGATATGCCCTCCGGCCTTCTTCAGGTATTTCTTGTCGGACTCGGGAACCTTCTCGGACTCGGGAACCTTCTTTTCGAACTCGGGAACTTTCTTGTCGTAATTGGGAGCCATCACGGAACTTTGAACCTAACCCTTTATTTATTCCACGGGGGTATCCTGTTCTCATTCCGCTAACCATAGCTGTGTTAATTATTTTTCTAACTGCCTCTACTCAGGATTGAACTCGGGATGCAGAGATAACTGTCACTTAGAACTGTCTTAACCTAACTACCTTATCCACTAAGTCATGTGTCCAATTGGACAAAATAATTAACACAACACCTACCCCAGCTATGGTAGCGGAATGAGAACAGGATGCCCCCGTGGACTAAATAAAGGGTTAGGTTCAAAGTTCCGTGATGGCTCCCAATTACGACAAGAAAGTTCCCGAGTTCGAAAAGAAGGTTTCCGAGTCCGAGAAAGTCCCCGAGTCCGACAAGAAATACCTAAAGAAGGCCGGAGGGCATATCGGCCGAAACGTTGTACAAATAGCAATGAAGATGAGGACAATTACTTTTGCACGCCCCTATATTTAAAAATAATCTAGTCAAACATATTTTCAGAAAATCTACGGCCCATTTTTTTTTTCATGTAAAAACTTTAGTTGGATTTTAAAAGGAAAAATAACTATTTGTAAATCAGAACATATGAACTTTTAGGCACCCCATTTGCTTTACTGATTCATAAGTACATTTTTTCATTAACACCGTCAACATTCGGTTATTTGTTAGGGGTTAGGGGTAGGGGCTATGGTTAGGGGTTAGTTTTATAATTAAAAAAAACCTCTAAAAATCGTCTGTTAACAAACAACCGGATGTTGACGGAGGTAAATGAAAAAAAATGTACTTATGAATCAGAAAAGCAAAAGGGGTGCCTAAAGGTTATATGTTCCGTAAAATCAAATTTCAAGGAAATAATTAGGTGAGGTTACGTTATGTTCTATTTATTAAAATGTTTAATAAGATTAGTTAAGTTTTTTTTTTTTTTTTTTTTTGAATATTAGAAAAAAAGATTTTTGCACAAAACCAACAAAATATAGTCTTCTTGCTCTTTTCAATCACATTTTTCATTCAACCTCTTTGACGTAAGCGACCTTTTGCCTCCGAACTTGCATTTGAAAAATAAACGAGTTGTCGAGACTGAAAAAATAAAACAATCGAAAACGCGGGAATAAAGTTGATTTGACGTGAGCACAAAAGACGTCTTGACGGTTATAAAAACAAAACAAACAAACAAAGCTCAAAAATCTATTAAAAAAAAACGAGCGTGGAAATTCAAAGAAAGAAAGAAAGAAAGGAAGAAAGGAAGGAAGAAAGAATAAAAGAAAGAGAGAGAGAGAGAGAGAGAGAGAGAGAGAGAGAGAGAGAGAGAGAGTGTGTGTGCTACGACTGAAAAGAATGAATTGGAGAGAAAGCGAAGAAGAAGAAAAAAAGAATCTTACAAGTGGGGCATTGACTATTGACTGATTATCTAATAAGAGGGAATTGACATGTTGATAAATAACGAGTGGGGGAGAATGGGGGTGGAGTGGCGTAGGAAAGGAAGATGAATTAATGATGGAAGATGGTTCGGTGGTGGATTGCTAGGGCGAGGGCGTTGGGCGGTGGGCGATGAGACGGCGGAGTGTGAGGGTGGGGGTGGAACCCGGGATTTGAAAAGGAATCACTTCTCGGCACTTTAACGCTACCGCTTTATAAATAAATGAACAAGTTGTGTCAATTTCCCGTTTCGCGTTGACAATCTCCGTGGAGAAAAAAAAAAGGAAACGGTAATGTCTGATTTGTCGTCTTGTGGGTAAAAAAGGAAAAAAGAAAAAAAATATTCCCCTCGCTCGGAGACAACTGTGTGTGTGTGTGTGGGGGGGGTTATGGGGATAGGTAGGGGTTGAATTTCTCTATCTATACTTCGATTCTTACGTCACTAAAACGACGACTTACCTGGATTTTCTTGCACGTTTTTTTCAAAAAGTCATTTGTCTCATCCAGTGCTTTTCTTGGATAATTACAGGGCCGGGTTAGCTCAGTCGGTAGAGCGTTCGGCTAGAAACCACAAGGTTCCTAGTTCGATACCCGGCCTCGCCAACTCAGCGTATGAGTAGCACAGGGATCTGTGCGGTAAAGTAAGGAGCTGATGGTAGATGTGGCACTCCAGCTCAGACGCCAAAACAATCTCCTTGGTCTAGCGCTAGTGGAAAAGGGGATAGACTCCCTCGCTGCATGGCTGATACCGACATTAGGCCACCCCGACGACATTACTTTTACTTATATATATATATATATATATATATATATATATATAAAGATAAATCTAATGAGTCAGAAGAACCTACTAATAGTTCGCTTAATGCTCTTCAGGGCTAATATCTGAGTCAGATCTTAGCCCTGAAGAGCATTAAGCGAAACTAATAGCAGGTTCGTCTGACTCATTAGATTTATCTTTATATACATATATATATCTACATATATGTATTTATCTTTATATACACATATATATATATATATATATATGTATATAAAGATAAATCTAATGAGTCAGACGAACCTACTATTAGTTTCGCTTAATGCTCTTCAGGGCTAAGATCTGACTCAGATATAGCCCTGAAGAGCATTAAGCGAAACTAATAGTAGGTTCGTCTGACTCATTAGATTTATCTTTATTATTTGCTCTACTTAGGTATTGAGCACTTTTTACTTATTAGCTATTCTCCTAGCAGTTATATGAATATATATATATATATATCTTATATACATATATATACATATAAATTGTTTTTTCTTTTGGCCAAATACTGTACCAATAGATTATTTTTTGTTGGTACGAATATCTTGGTCCTTTCTTTTTTTCAAAATCTTTTTTCTCCCCGGTTGATGTTTGGTAGTATATTTTTACAATCAAACTTTCTGCCGGGTTTTTTCTTACCGTAAGGATTCACCAACACGCTTGGTATATAAATTATATATATATATATATATATATATATATATATATATATATATATGAATAGGTTTTTGGTACGGGAGAATTTGTATAGCACTAAAAGTGGAGGAATCATATATAATTCGGGAGATAATATTTTATTATGGAATAAAATATAAAATAAAGGGGGATATACGAATGCCTTTTCGACTGGTACTTTACAAGTATATACACCGGCGACGAATAAAAGTCAGATTGTTTAAGAAATTCATAAGAAACGAATAGGGGTGAGCCCGAGGGGGGCAAATAATTAAAAAAGGGGAAAAAGAAGAGAGGGGTATGTATGAACCCTAGGTTGAAACAGGGTTAGAAGTGTCTCCCAATAAATAGAGAGAGGCTTTGGGGTTTGTTTGCACAGAGTAGGTCGAAAAGTACATATATATATATATATATATATATATATATATATATATATATACGTTTATTATGTGCTCCCAAAACCCGGTAGAGATCTCTAAGGGTGAATTAAATTAGCTTTTACTGCCAGCATAAAGAGATGATCGTCTGTTTACAGATCGGATCTCTCTGGTGATCGTAAAATATATAAACAAATATATGTATTTGATAGTTTAAACACCACCCTTTACGGCAGCTGTCAAATGACCGAGAGGTTAACGAATCGGGCAGACGAAAAATCAGTGTCTGTTGTGTCTAGCCACACTGAAGAGACGTGAAACGTCGAAACACGGTGTCTGTGGATGACATATATATATATATATATATATATATATATATATATAAGCCCTATTATTACTGTTACAGCGCACGCCTCCATAATCTATATACTTACCAACTCATTCGACCGAGGAGGATGCGGCACAAGGTCAATTTCTTAAGTAGAGTTTGACAGGTTTGAATTTTGAGTTTTCCTTCTTCTAGATTGGTTACCTTGCCAAGGTTAAAGAGCACAGTCTGTCCTACTATTTACCATATCTGGAAGGAGGGTAGCTGGATTCATACCTTTCTCAAGGTTATTAGCGTTATGTGAAATGCAAACAGCCAAGACCAGGATTTGAACTTGGTTCGACGAGTCCATTTCCTATGACTCTAACCATTACACCATGTGCTTCCATGGATAATTATATAGCATGGAATA
>CM042156.1:101299816-101304816 GCA_023376005.1 Doryteuthis pealeii
ACTGTACACTACTACAAATGAACTTATCTGAGGAATAAATAGAAATTGATTACACCTTCTCACTCCAGTGGGTCTAATACTGACAGTCTGGTGAAAGTAAGGAAACTAAAGTTGTTGTTTTAATTAAATAGTAGAAAGGTGTAATAGGAGAGGGGAGATGAGTAATTGGAAGGAAAAAAAACTTACTTTATAAAAACAGACCAAATTGTACAGTACATTTAAGATGCGATTGTGACCATTGGTTTGTAAGCAGCATGTTAGCCGCTTTTCATCAAGACAACGCGCCTGTTAATTAACACTTTGACTGAAACCTCTTGACGTTTTATCTACTGCTCTATCTAACTTTATCCTCAGATGGGGAAGCAGTAGTTCCGCCTTTTACCGCCTGGTGATATACTGCAGTGGATGAGGCGCAATGAAGAACGTAAAGTGATATTAAGTACATGAAAACTGTAATAAGTTGAATATCAATAGCACTGAAAAATATTTATTATATATGACAAGTAACTGGAGGTCCATAGTGCAAGTCGGTAAGGGTGGGGGGAAGTTGCTATGGCACAGCCAGATCCTGAGTGTTATGAAGTAGAATGATTTGAGCAAACTTTGAGTGAGTAGAATTAAATCTTATAGCGTCTGAGATTAACTGTGATAAATTAACGGCACAGTAGTCTCTCTAAATCATGTGATATCTGATGTCTACAGCATGTTACAGGCATCCGATATGTTTTTTTTTTCTTTCTGAATTCTGAGTAGAGCTTCTGGTTTATTATTATTATTATTATTATTATTATTATTATTATTATTATAGTTTTTCACACCAACATTAGCTGACAAAAAGTCTCCTCGGGTTTCCAATTGGTATCAATTTCCTGCGCTTATTCCACAGGGTTTTTTTAATTTCCAATTTGTTAGGTAGGTCCAAGTATTTGTCTATCTTTTCATTTTCTTTCGTCTTCACTCTGGGATATGCTGGGACTTCAAAATCTACTAGATAACAAGTTCTCTTTTTTCTTGTAAATCAATACTAGGTCTGGTCTTCTGGCTGGGATAGGGTGACCCGTCTTTATGTCAAAATCCCAATGAATTATTATTATTATTATTATTATTATTATTATTATTATTATTATTATTATTATTATAGTTTCTCCCACCAATATTAGCTGATGGTATTTAACTGGAGTCTGAGTAACAACATGTCTCCTCAGGTCTCCAGGACTCTTCTGAGTATTCTAACTGATTGCAGCAGTGTAGTAGTCTGGATGGTCTCAATTCCTCCTCTGATTTCCAGATCCTTCAGTCTTTTTTCCAAGTTTATTGGGACCGTTCGAAGTGCACCAACTGCAATTGGTATCACTTTCACTCTCATATTCCGCAGCTTTTTCAATTCTCTTGCAAGGTCCAGCTATTTATCTATTTTTTCGTTTTTCTTTCAGCTTCACCCTGTGGTCTGCTGGAACCGCAAAGTCCACCAGTTGACACGTTCTCTTTTTCTTTTCTTTTCTTTTTTTATTTCTTTTATTTGTTAATCAAAACTATGTCTGGTCTCCTAGTCCTCAGGTCTCCAGGACTCTTCTGGGTATTCTAGCCGATTGCAGCAATGCAGTGTTCTGGATGGTCCCAATTCTTCCTCTGATTTCCAGATTCTCCCGTCTTTTTTCCAAGCTTTTTCGGACCGTTCCAAGTGCACCAACTACAATTGGTATCACTTTCACCCTCATATTCCTTAGCTTATTCAATTCTCTGCCAAGGTCCAGGTATTTGTCTATGTTTTTTTTCCTTCATCTTCATCCTGTGGCCTGCTGGAACAGCAAAGTCCACCAGTATTTCACTTCTTGTGAGATTTTACCACCATCGTAAGCTGAGTGCCTTTCACCAGAGTCTAATGACAGCAATTCTCCTCGGGTCTTCTGGACTCTCCTGAGTATTCTAGCCGATCTCAACAATGCAGTTGTCTGGATGGCCTCAATTCCTCCTCTGATTTCCAGTTACTCTATTTTGTTTCCTAGATTTTGGGGACCGATCCAAGTGCGCCAATTACAATTGGTATCAATTTCCCGCTCTTATTCCACAGGGTTTTTTTTTCAATTCTTTAGGTAGGTCCAAGTATTTGTTTATCTTTTCATTTTCTTTCGTCTTCACCCTTGGATATGCTGGGACTTCAAAATATCCGACTCGACAAGTTCTCTTTTTCTTGTAAATCAATACAAGGCTTGGTCTTCTGGCTGAGATAGGGTGACCCGTCTTTATGTCAAAATCCCAATGAATTATTATTATTATTTACTCCTTTTGAGTTTTCACATCAGTGTTAGCTGATGGTCTTTCACTGGAGTCTGAGTGACAACAAGTCTCCTCAGGTCTCGAGGATTCTTCTGAGTATTCTGGCAGATTGCAGCTGTGCAGTGTTCTGGATGGTATCAATCCTTCATCTGATTTCCAGACTTTCCAAGCCCTTTTCCAATCCTTTTGGGATCGTTCCAAGTGCACCAACTACAATTGGTATCGCTTTCACTTTCATATTCCATAACTTTTTCAGTTCTCTGGCAAGGACCAGAAATTTGTCTATTTTTTCATTTTCCTTTAGCTTTACCCTGTGATCTGCTGGAACTGCAAAATCCACCAGTTGACAAGTTCTTTCTTTTTTGTTTATCAACAATAGGTCTGGTCTTCTTGCTGGGATAAGGTGATCTGTTTTTATTTCAAAGTCTCAGAGAATTGTATGCGTTTCGTTCTCAAGAACAGATTCTGGTTTATGCATATACCATTTTGTTGTATGGTCAAAATTTAAATTTTTTGCATAATTCCCAGTGGATCACCTTCCCAACCCAGTCGTGTCTAGTTTTGTACTCCCTTTGTGCTAGTTTGCTACATTCACAGAGTACATGTTTTATAGTCTCATCTCTATTACCGCATAGTCTACATTTACTATTTTGTTGGGTCTTATCAATTTTCGCTTTGATATAGTTTGTCCTTATGGCATTATTTTGTGCAGCAATTATTAGTGATTCAGTTTCTCTTTTGAGGTTTCCCTTTCTTAACCATGTCCAAGTCTTTTCATGTGCAACCTCTTCGATTTGTAGTTTGAAGTGTCCATGTAATTGTTTTTCTTCCCATTTCTGTTTTCTAGTCTTTGTTGTTTTTCTGTTTGTCCATCTGTCACTTCTACTATTGTTGGTCGCCATAAGTAATATGTCTTTGCTCTTTCTTGTGTAATCTTCAAGTTGTTGGATTGTGGTTTCTACGCAAGACCTCTTCCTTTCCCCCTTCCTTTCTTGACACATATAATCTATCTCTATCGTCACTTATTATTATTATTATTATTATTATTATTATTATTATTATTATTATTATGTGAGTTTTTCAAACCAGCCTTAACTTATGGTTTTTCACTAGAGTCTGAGTAACAACAAGTCTCCTCAGGTCTTCAGGACTCTTCTGAGTATTCTAGCTGATTTAAGCAATTCTTTTTTCTGAATGGTCTCAATTCTTCCTCTGATTTTCAGTTCTTCCAGTATTTTTCCAAGCTTTCTGGGACGATTTCTAGTGCACCAACTACAATTAGTATCACTTTAACCCTCATATTCCACATATTTTTCAGTTCTCGGGCAAGGTCTAGGTATTTGTCTATCTTTTCGTTTTCCTTCATCTTCATCCCGTGATTTGCTGGAACTGCAAAATCTACCAGATGACAAATTCTCTTTGTTTTTGTTAATCAATACTAGGTCTAGTATTTTGTGCTTTTCATTCTCAAGAACAGATTCTGGTTTATGCTCATACCATTTCGTTGTATTGTCAAAATTTAGTGAGAATTAAGTTCTCTAAGCTTGGTCTGCTGACATAGTTTTTGACCATTACACCAGGAAAATTTGAATAGAAAAATAGTTTGCAATACATTTCTATAATAAAAATTTTCCTTGTATTTTAAAATAACATTTTCCTTGTGAATTCTATTGTAAAAATCCAGTGAGAATTGAGCTCACTAATAATGGTTTGCTTGTTAACCATTACACAAGAAAAATTTGAATTGAAAAATAGTTTGAATTTCTATAATAAAAGTTTTCTTGTATTTCTATAGTAAAACTAGACAAAACGTGACCGTTGGGTCACCCATTCAGCTCTGGGTAGATAAGTGAGATTAGGTAAAAGGGAGTTAGCAAAACGAATAAAAAATATTCTAAAATAAATACGGCCCGATGAAACCTTAAAATCATTATCAATATGCTTTCTAAGAAAGGAAATGTTTGACCTCATTTAAGCTACGGGTTGCTGGTTGTGAAATTTAACATAGAAATACATTTCAAATTCTCCCATCTCTCACTCGTTCTTTTCTCCAGAGAAACTAACATTATATAATGAGGAGGTAGTCAAGAGATACATAGAGGGAAAGAAAGTGATAGACAGAGAGTATAGTAAGATATGGGTCGGTTTTTGACTTTTTTTCAAACATAATTCAATCCTAAAAGTAAGGAATAATTTAGTATAATTTTCGTGTCATTAAACTAAACAGTAAAAAAGCCTTTAGAAAGTATAAGCTGATTAACTCAGTTTTATTATAATAATAGATGATGTGCAATGCATTTCTTTAGTAACGTATTTTCATTGCATTTATATGAAAGTTTTCATTGAATTTTTATAGTAAAACTTTCTTCATATTACTATTGTGAAAACTGAGTTAGCAATGGTCAACTGGCATAGCTTGTTAACCATTACACAATGAAAATTTAAATCCTATGATAATTTGCAATGTTATTCTATAAAAATTTCATTATATTTTTATAATAAAATTTTCCTTGTAAATTCTATTTTTGTCCATACGTGCGTGGCTATCTGAAGAGACTGATCTCTTTTTATAAAGAGACCAGATGAAAAAAAATTAATTTATAATAGCCAAATGACGTGTTTTCATTTCTATAGAAATGCACACACACACACACACACACACACACACACACACATATATATATATATATTTATATATATATATATATATATATATATATATA
>CM042156.1:101307316-101314816 GCA_023376005.1 Doryteuthis pealeii
TTTCATACTCATATTGTCGGATTCATTTCCTTTCTTTTAACTTATATATATATATATATATATATATATATATATATATATATATATATGTGTGTGTGTGTGTATGTGTATATAAAAATGCGTATTCTATGTTAAAATAAAATAAATTTTATTTTTAAAAATTATAAGCATTTTCATCATTGAAAAAGCTCAAAAGAGTTTGCAGTAAAAGTGTATATAAACATCAAAAAGTTCAGAAAAATGTTCCGGCTACAAAAGATAAAGACCTCTTCATATGGTCGAAACAGATTTCTGTCAGCAAAACTTTTAACATCTTGTTTTTTCTATAAACTTTCTACACATATTGTCGGATTCATATCCATTTTACCTTTCATGCTGTCTTACAGAAAAAACAAAATTGGAATTGTTTAAATTATATCACCGGAGGCTAAAATTTCGAATATAATAAAGATCCCGACACTACGAATTTGTCATCATTACAGATTCCTGAAATTTTTCATCTTCATCTATTGTACTGTAGGACTTATTATATCTTTTAAACTTTCTTTTATAGCCGGAACATTTTCCTGAACTTTTTGATACTATATATATATATATATATATATATATATATATATATATATATATATTCATCAAAAAAGTTGCTACCCTGTTTTCATTGTAGTAGCATTAGTAGTTAATAAAAATGGCTGTATATATTTCATAGAATATTGATTGGTTTGGCTTGGTTTGTTTTACGGCATATCAACCTCAGTGGGTCATTTAATGCCGATAAAGTTTTGAAATAAATCAATTCTTAATGGATAAGACAATTTTTTTATAAATACATTTTTCTATTTAACCCATAGATGGGACCCTAACAGGTACTACCACTCCGGGTCAGAGTGGACCAGGGAGAAATGGTGATGAAAGGGTGCACCACATTCCCCAAACCTCCAAAACTGGAACCTCACCATCAGATAGAGTTTAACGTCATTCCCAGGACATGTAGACCCGCAGCCACCACCTTCTAGCACCCATATGATAAAAAGGGGTCGGGGCTTGCCATAAAGGCAATAGGGTTTGGAAAATCATATAGGTGCTAGGGCTTGACGTGACCAGCCGATTGATCGGAGGGGGCCTCTCCGACCGCCCGTCTAGCCCAAGATAGGGCCAAAGTGGAGTATTGCATGTCATGAACTGCTCATCCTCCCGGTCTCTATCCTTAAGCATCACGGATCGCCACCCACGGCCAACAGGTGGCCCCATTGGGGGATTATTACCCCTCTGCAGAGGTGCAGTCGGTGCATTCTAACGCCCCAGCCGGCAGGGCGGATAGAATATTGGGCATCTATAGTTGTATTAAAAAGTTTTTCTCTCTACGGTTTCTTGGCTTATGGTTTGGTTTCTTCAGCGGGCGTCAAACCCAGAATATTCTTCGCAGCATATCTATCTATCTATCTATCTATCTATATATATATATATATATATATATATATATATGATAAGTTGTAAACACGGTATGTTTGGAATGGCTTTTTTGCCGACAATTTTTGGGAGAATATGTGCTTAATTGGAGTCGTACCTAATTTTGAAAATTAATTAATTAATAATGAATTAGGCGGGAATGCCTATTTAAATGTATGGCTAAACAAATCGAGAAAAATCAATCTCTGTATGTACATTTCGGCCTATTAGGCCTCATCAGCAGAGCTATAGATAGGAAGGCCGCCCTGTACTGATGAGGCCTAATAGGCCGAAATGTACATACAGAGATTGATTTTTCTCGATTTGTTTAGCCATACATTTAAATAGGCATTCCCGCCTAATTCATTATTAATTAATTAATTTTCAAAATTAGGTACGACTCCAATTAAGCACATATTCTCCCAAATATATATATATATATATATAATATATATATATATATATATATATATATAGATAGATAGATATAGATATAGATATATAGAGAGATAGATAGCACCAGTGCTGACAGCATATTGTAGATTATTATTCAAGAAAAAAAAAAATAACGCTCGGGTTGAGCAGACATTGTGCAGATGTGGCCAACAGACACTGCACAGGTTGTGGCCAGACGTCTCCGAGTCTTCCCACGTGGAACACGTCTTATCATTAACCGAGTTGATGAAACCGTTCGCCTGCACAGTGTCAGCAAGAGACCCGGGCAGCTGTATCTCATGCAAAGATTATTGCTGCTGTAGACCGTGTTACAAATAAAAGCAGGGAGATGTAATAGGGTCTGTCTTTTATCAGCTCGAATAAAGACTGGGTCGCTGGTTTACTGTAATACGTAGAAGCTGCTTCATAAAAATCTTACACTGTCTCTCTGGATGCCGTAACTTGGCTTTTGTCGTGGGAATCTTTATTTTCATGCTGCGAGTTTTAGTTTAGACATGAACAGCGTGGCGGAGCCCATCCCTCTTCAGAACTATAATAACTATAGTAAAGTAAAGTCGGTCTAATGTCGGTATCAGCCATGCAGCGAGGGAATCTATCCCCTTTTCCCTAGCGCTAGACCAAGGAGATTATTTTAGCGTCTGAGGTGGAGCGCCACACCTCCCCATCAGCTCCTTACTTTACCGCACAGATCCCTGTGCTACTCATACGCTGAGTTGGCAAGGGCGGGTATCGAGCTAGGAACCTTGTGGTTTCTAGTCGAACGCTCTACCGACTGAGCTAAACTGGTTTGAATTAAATTTTCCTTCTCCTAGACAGGTTGCCGTAAAAGTAAATTTGGCTGAGTGGCCGATTGTCGGTTTCAGGGAGTCTATCCCCTTTTGGCCTGTATCAAGTAGTCTATCCCTTTTTCGCTAGACTAGGCAAATTGTTTTTGCTGAGGTGGAGCGCCTCATCTACCATCAGCTCCCCACTTCACCGCACAAATCTGATTTAGTCGGTATCAGAGGAGTCTATCCCCTTTTTATCTAGTGCAAGACTAGGGAGATTGTTTTTGCTGAGGTGGAGTACCTCACCTACCGTCAGCTCCCCACTTCACCGCACAAATCTGATTTTGTCGGTATCGGAAGAGTCTATCCCCTTTTCGCTAGCACAAGCCTAGGGAGATTGTTTTTGCTGTGGTGGAGCGCCTCACCTACCGTAAGCTCCCCACTTTACCGCACATATCTGATTTTGTCGGTATCGGGGGAGTCTATCTCCTTTTCGCTAACGCAAGACTAGGCAGATTATTTTTGCTGAGGTGGAGCGCCTCACCTACCTTCAGCTCCCCACTTTACCGCACATATCTTATTTTGGCGGTATCGGGGGAGTCTATCCCCTTTTCACTAGCGCAGGACCAGGGAGATTGTTTTTGCTGAGTGTTACGTTTTTAAGGGTCATTCCTTGGCCTTAAAGCAGAAGCGCTTATCTGGTGGTATTGGATCTTTGATAAAGAGTCCGTTGATAATGTGAATCCTTTGGTTACTAAAGTGTTCTCAGTTACTGGCAATAGTATAAGTCCTTCGAGAGTATTGGTAAAGATCCGGCAATCCTATGTGTGTCCGTCGTCAAAGAGTGCAGTTTTAATTATGACCGATGTGGTGGGATTTAAGTATTCTATCAGGCCAGAAGTATTGCTAGTGATTGGTTACAAGAACAGCCCACGTGACCTTGGCTAGTCTATAAATAGAGGTGAGGAATTAAAGCACGCCTTATATCGAAAATAACTCCAACACTGAGTGACAAAATTGATTGATTTCATATTATTAAATTATATCCCTCAATAAGTAAAAATCAAAAATTAAATTTTGTACTTTTACTTATAATAAGTATGTTAAAGTGTTTGCATCATTTTAATGCTCAACGATATATCTTATCTGAATTATAAGCCGACACGTACCTGGCAAAACAGACGCGACTCCTTTATATAAAATATATATATATATATATATATATATATATATATGTTTGTTTGTGTTTGTGTGTGTGTGTGTGTGTGTGTGTGTGTGTTGAAAAGAGAATTAAAGGAAAGAAAGTATTGAATGTATAAAATATACTCTGAGGAAGGCCGATATTTCTTTGTGTGCTGAACATTTCTACATTTTTTTATTATTATTATTGTTATTATTATTATTTCATTTAATTTTGTTATCTAAAAATAATGATAAATAGAATAATGTACACATGGATAAACGTCTGACCGAAACACGTGTAAGTTAAATTAATTAAAATATCCTATTTTATCCATTCAATACTTTCTTTCCTTTCTTTCTCTTTTCAACATACCGTCGGATTCATTTCCATTTTCATTTTACATATATATATATATATATATATATATATATATATATATATATATATATATATAATCCAAAAGTCCAGAGAATAAATCTTCCTTACGACACAAGAGTTTTTTTAAAAACCTGTCGCAATTCGAGAGCTCAATGTGTGCTCTTAATGTTAGAGTCACAGAGCAGAATTATAAGTAAAGAAATAACAGAACACTTAGAGATTTAACTTATCTCCCTGAAATAGACTATAAAAGCTAAATCTCCAAGTCTTTTGTTATTTGTTTACTTATCGTTGTAAGTGCCTTCAAGTAAAAATTTAATATACTTTATCCGCAACGTTTCTAAATAAACAAACATCCAAAAATCTTATTCACTTCGCCGAAGGGCAAACGGTCTGTTTGTTGTTATTATTCTCTCAATAACGCCCCCTTACCTATTATGGTAGAGGCGTGAGTATCACTTGACAAGCTTAATTTCGCTAGGATGGTCAGCTGTGTACTGTGGCCGAGGCGATAAGGTGTTTCACTAGTGTTTCACTGTGTCTGCTGAGGTACCGGTTTCGATTTCTGTCGGAGGGAAATCGTTAGTATATACCGCTGATGAGACTTAATAAAGTCGAAACAGTCTGTACGGTATTCTACACATCGAACCATCCTTTGTTGGGATTACACTTGTCAAGTTCATTTTCTATATGAAAAAGTATCGAATTTTATGCGATACATGCGTTGTAAGTGCCTTCAAGTAAAAATTTTATATATATAATATATATATATATGAATTTCGATGAAAACAGCAGCTAATACGCATATTTCAGATCAATTTTATTAAATGATTGATTTATTAGCTTATCTTAATAACATGTCAATTCCACAAGGCTATTTAGACATAAATTCTTCTCTAAAACTGTTGATAAATTAATATCAAAAAGTATCAAGAATTTCAAATCATCACTTTAAAAGTTGATCAACGGTGCACATTTGTATTTAAGTTAGGATCCCATCTATAGATGGGACCTTAACAGGTACTACCACTCCGGGTCAGGCTAGATGCGTTTGGTCTCCTATTCATCTGTAAGGATTAATGTTCCAAATGCAAAACAAAACCTTCACAAAACGTTTCCATCACGTCGGGGTATCACCAGTTGTAAGATTCAAAGTGATAATACTTGAAGATAAAACTCCGACAAAGGTTGATAGACAAAACATGTTATATACAGCACAAGAATCAACAGGGTATATAATACATAGGTGTACATAAACATACATACAAAAGTAGTATAAATACATATACGAGAGTAGAGATAATGACACATTCATGAATGGTAAAATACAAGATATTTAGGTATCAAAGAGATACCTAAATGTACATAAAAACGTAGTTACGTATACATGACTAAAGAATAGTCACATATCGTACATGAGACTTACTAGCAGTGAGTGGCCAGTGTTAAGGGCCGAAGCCCCAATGAGAAGGGGGTAGACAGAGTCTAACCTATATGTCTCGTAGGTCGAGCAAAATGAAAAGAGAGAGAGAGAGAGAGAGAGACGTTCAAATCAGCCGCTTAAATATCAAAGGCCCCTAGCGGGAACCAGCGAAAGTAAACGGGCAGACAACTCCCCAGGCAAATCCGAAAAATAACGCCACATATCCATAACTGAGGTAGGTGGGGTTGGTTGGATTCTTGTCCAAGTTTTGAAATTGGTTCGTTGGGTGAAATAAACCCGACGAACCATTATCCAATAATCACCTATTGTTCTATTATACTAAGGAATACAAGAAAGAACATGTCGAGGAATAAGGTGGTTTAATATGATTAAACAGATATATATTTTCCTATTAGTTATATTTTTTTTCGTGATTTTGTTTTTGAACCATTATTAAGAGACATTGAATAATGATGACTTATGGTAATGTCACGTTGAAAGTTAATCGGCGATGAATATGTTCAGTTCTGAAATCGTCGATCACTTTGGACAACAGATTCTGTATGCAACCTATAGTCTGCTTACTGGACGAGGGACATTTTGATTAAATAACAAAATATTAAAGAGTGTAGTTTTGTGCCACATATCACTTAAATAATGAGAATTATGAAATGTTCTAGAAAGTGATGCCTGAGGGTCTGTCCTGGGTATGACCTTAAACTCTATATGGAGGCTCGTGGTGTAATGGTTAAAGTCATGGGAAATGGACTCGTCGCCCAGAGTTCAAATCCTGAATGGGGTAATTTCATTTCACTTAGCGCTAATACCCTTGGGAAAGGTATGAATCCTACTCTCCCTCCCTAGGGCAGACTGTGCTCTTTAACCTTGGTTAGGCAACCGGTCTAGGAGAAGGAAAACTCTGAATTCAAACCTGTTGAACTCCGCTTAAGAAATTGACTTTGTGTCACATCCTGCTCGTGTGGAGGGTTTGGTAAATATATATATATATATGGAGGTGCGTGATGTAATGGTTAGACACGTAGAAAATGGACTCGTCGACTCGAGTTCAAATCCTGGACGTGGCCGTTTGCATTTCTCATAGAGCTAATGCTTTTGAGAAAAGTATGAATCCAACAACTCTCCTCCTGGCTATGGGTAAATACTAAGGCAGACTAGGCTCTTTAACCTTGGCTAGGTAACCAACCTAGGAGAAGGAAAACTCTGAATTCAAACCTGTTTAACTCCGCTTAAGAAATTGACCTTGTGTTGCATCCTGCTCGTGCGGAGGGGTTGATAGATATTTTTATGTGATGATGAAGTTTCAATCATGGAGCTCTGGAGAATGAAGAGTGCTCTTTTTTTCACCATTGTTCCCAGGTACACTCTTACCCGGAATGGTAGTACCTGTTAGGGTCCCATATGTGGGTTAAATACGAAAAAATGAGTTTAAAAATTGAGTAGTCATGAAGAATAAATGAAACAAAACTTCTTGGGTATAAAATAACATCCTGGTAACATGTCCTGGGAGTTTATTAGCATGTCGTCGATGATGGTGATCTTCACCAATTCAAGAACTTATTCATCAATATTGAATTATTAACAGGACACAGAATAATTTGTCTCCTATTATGATCCTTAATATATATATATATTTTTGGGAGAATATGTGCTTAATTGAAGTCGTACCAAATTTTGAAAATTAATTAATTGATAATTAATGAATTAGGCGGGCATACCTAATCATATGTAAGGCTAAACAAATCGGGAAACAGCTGGTGTAATGGTTAGGGTCCCCGCCTGTCAGCTTGACAGTCCGGTTTCAAATCACACACAAAGCAGTCTTCCTG
>CM042156.1:101319816-101329816 GCA_023376005.1 Doryteuthis pealeii
CATATAAAACCAAAATCATCTGGGTACGAGAGCCGCATATTGTAGATGAAAGCTTGCTCTATCCTACTGTGTGATTGTGTTCCTTCTTTCTGTTTCAAAATAAACATTTACATTTACAATTTAAGTTAGAAATGAATAGGATTTTTTTTTTTACTTCATTTTACATTCCGAAACGATGAAGAAAGATAAAAGAAACAGAATTTTATTTAATCTTTTTTTTTTCGCTGACTGATACTTTTATTTTTGTCGACACCTAAGATGAATCAAAGATCTTCGAAAAAGAAAGCGAGACGTGTTGGTATTTGCTGCGTTGGTGCAAAGTTGATGTAATAAAAATAAATGTGAAATAAAATCTGTTTATATCAAACGAGAAAAAAGATGAAAATAGATAAACTTAAGGAGAATTCAATAACAAACTACGATTGGAATTTCACAACTTCAAAATTTAAGATAAAAAGCGAATCTATCTATATAAGCTAGACACAATCACAGATCTACACACACACACACACACACACACACACATATATATTTATGCGTCAATGTGTAAAATGTATATATATATATATATATATAATATATATATATATATATATTTGTAAATGTATAAGTAGTAACTTACCGGTGGGTATGAGTACGATCGCTGGAAGCGCACAGTATCCAGAGGTTAAGATTGAGAAAAAACAAATACAAAGTGCTCAATACAATGTAGAGCAAAAATTTATTTTAACAACGGAAAGGAGTAACCTACTCGAGTTTCATCGATTGATTCTTCAGGGTTACTTTAATTAAATTAATCGAGTTTTCGATTAATCTTAGATGGTATAATACATGCCCGTTGGAATGGTTCCTTTACTAAAGACAAGTCCCATTCCAGCGGGTATGTATTATACCATCTAAGATTAATCGAAAACTCGATTAATTTAATTAAAGTAACCCTGAAGAATCAATCGATGAAACTCGAGTAGGTTACTCCTTTCCATTGTTAATATATATATATATATATATGCTTACACTAAGGGCCCGGGTTAGCTCAGTCGGTAAAGTGTTCAGCTAGAAACCACAAGGTTCCTAGTTCGATACCGGTTCTCGCCAACTCAGCGTATGAGTAGCACAGGGATCTGTGCGGTAAAGTAAGGAGCTGATGTTAGTTGTGGCACTCCACCTCAGATGGAAAAACAATCTCCTTGGTCTAGCGCTAGTGAAAAGGAGATAGACTCTCTCACTGATTGGCTGATACCGACATTAAGCCACCCCGACGACTTTTACACTCGCACTAATTTTCATACATCCAGCGAAAGCGACCTTCCGTTTTACACACACACACACACAAACACACACATATCGCCCAGCGAAAGCGATTATATATTGACATTTACACACACGCTCTCACTCTCTCTCTCTCTGTCTCTCTCTCTCTCTCAAACACACATACACACACACACACTTTAAGAGAATGTTTTGTGTCATCTTCAGAACCGTTTGTCTCTGCGTTTCATAATTTCAAACAATCTAAGAACGCTAATTTTTCACTCAGCATTTTTAGGTTGATTTGATCAACAAAAGACTCTCACAATCTCCTTATTATCTGTGATAAATTTATGTTCCTTAAAACAAAAGCCCTGAAGAAGATCTACTAAACAGATTTAAAACATTGCAGCATTGGCTGAATAAACATCACTCATTTTATGAACCTGTGTTTTTTCAATTGTTCACTTTATTACATACCGTCGGATTCACTTCCATTTATCTCTTCACACACACACACACACACACACACACACACACACACGTGTATATATATAATTTTATTAACACTGATGATATAGTTAACTCATTAGTAGTGAGTGCTCAATATCATTGATAGAACATGTTTATCTAAATTGACATGAAGCTGACAGCGCTATGCAACTGTCAGTTTCTCTTCTATGGGATTTTATACTCTATCAATGTTATATTTGCTCATGAATATAGCAAACTATATATATATATATATATATATATATATATATATATATATATATATGTTTCAAATCCAAACTACTTTTACATATTGAACTATTATTATTATTACTAGCAAATATATGCACCCTTCGGGTGCAAGTATTTAGGTTTTGATGTAATAAAATATTGTATCAAATTAGAAACTATTTAGAAAATTATCAACTGAGGGGTATAATCGAAAAATAGAACAGCTTTAGATTTAACTCTTCTATCATTTTGTTTCACTCCCGTCTTTCATTTTTCCTAATTTATCTATTTAGTTAGATTATGAAGTATTTAATAAAATTACAGTTCTTTCGTCTTGTTTATGGATTTCTTTTAAGATTTATCCCCGAGATTTTTGCTCAGATTCGTTAAGAGAAACCAAACAATTAGAAATCAATAATACTAAGCATATATTTATTAAAATCAAATTTTAAATATCAATATGCAAATTAGCCTTCCCGTTCACAGTGTAAACCGCTATTTTGTTGAATATATAAATAAAATTACATATTATTAGCTCGTAGATATGGTCAACAGTATTAATAAGGTATAACAATTTTATCAATAATTGAGGTTTGAATAAAAATAAATTCATGGTAAATGTGATGTCAACAACTAAGGGAATTGTGACTTGAATAGTGATTTAGTTTCGGTTACAGACAGACAAACACACAATCTCCATTATAATAAGATTATTATTATTATTATTAACCTGCTAGTTAACTATTATTTTTCGCTCCTTTTGAGTTTTCACATCAGCATTAGCTGATGGTCTTTCACTGGAGTCTGAGTGACAGCAAGTCTCCTCAGGTCTCCAGGACTCTTCTGAGTATTCTGGTAGATTGCAGCAGTGCAGTGTTCTGAATGGTTTCAATTCGTCCTCTGATTTCCAAACTTTCCAGAACCTTTTCCAATCCTTTTTTGACCGTTCCAAGTGCACCAACTATAATTGGTATCACTTTGACTTTCATATTCCATAACTTTTTCAGTTCTCTGGCAAGGTCCAGATATTTGTACATTTTTTCATTTTCCTTTAGCTTTACCCTGTGATCTGCTGGAACTGAAAAATCCACCAATTGACAAGTTCTTTATTCTTCTTCTTCTTATTATTATTATTATTATTACTAGCAAAAATATGCACCCTCCGAGTGCAAGTATTTAAGTTAAATTTTATAATAAAATATGATATTAAATTAGAAAGGCTAATGAAACTGAATAAGAATGTAGATAAAAAGATTTTGAACAGAGGGGGTATGATTGAAAAATAGAACAACTTTGAAACTAACTCTTCCATCATTTTCCGTTACTCCCGTCTTTCATTGGTAAATTTTCCTAATTAAACTGTTTAGTTAAAATAGGAAGTAAAGAATAATATTACAGTTATTTCTTCTTGTTAAAGGATTTCTCTTAAGATTTATTGAAGTGATTTTTGCTCATATTCAATAAGATAAAACCAAACAATTAGAAATCAATAATACTAAGCATATATTTATTAAAATCAATTTTTTAAGATCAATATGCAAATTAGCCTTTCCATTCATACTGTAAACCTCTATTTTGTTGTATATATAAATACAATTGCATGTTATTAGTATGTAGATATGGTCAACAGTGGCTTCGGCCTCTGGACCATTGATATAATTAACGGCGTCGATCCCAGGGGGCCATCCCCCCAGGCAACACCTGCCCCCTCGATTTAAAGGGGCAGGGCTGGGTTTATTTCCCAGCGCCTGAGGCGCCCCCTTGGGGGAATGCCGACGGGATCGACGCAATTTTCACCCGCCACCCCATGAGCTTCGGTTTGTGGGTGGTCCCACATAAATAGGGCCTTGTGCCTGACCCGTACAAGTGGGGTACGTGGAAAATATCATGTAGATATGGTCAACAGTGTAAGTAATGTAAAACAATTTTAATAATAATTGAGGTTTAAATAAAAATAAAATCATGGAGAATATGATGTAAATAACTAAAGGAATTGTGACTTGTATAGTAATATAGTTTCGGTTACAGACAGACAAACCCACAATCTCCATTATAATAAGATTATTATTATTTGAGTTTTCACATCAGTGTTAGCTGATGGTCTTTCACTGGTGTCTGAGTGACAGCAAGTCTCCTCAGGTCTCCAGGACTCTTCTGAGTATTCTGGCAGATTGCAGCAGTGCAGTGTTCTGAATGGTTTCAATCCTTCCTCTGATATCCAAACTTTCCAAACCCCTTTCCAATCCTTTTGGGACTGTTCCAAGTGCACCAACTACAATTAGTATAACTTTCACTTTCATATTCCATAACTTTTTCAGTTTATTATTATTATTATTATTATTATTATTATTATTATTATTATTATTATTATTATTGTTTGCTTGTTGTTGTTTTTTACATATAAGTTTTGGGGAGCGGTCTTAATTTTTATGGCTTTTTGGAGATGATATATTGGGATATAATCTAATTAGAATAGCGTTACTTATCACTTGTAATTAATTTTTTACTGAAAACTGTCATCGTGCAATTTTTTTTATGGTTTGCACTCAGAGATAGATGTTAAAACCAATAAGAATACAACTTATTTTATTTTCTAAAAATGAAAAAAAAACAACATTAACATTAAATCGAGAATGGAATCACAGAAAAAGACTTAAAGTATAATTTCCTCTCCATCTCCATTAAAATGAAGCAAAAATGGTTTTAAGTTTCGACTTATTCATTAGTTTTTGCTTGTAAAAAAAAAGAAAGAAAGAAATATATGTCATCTAAATGGGGTGTGTGCATGCTGCGCAAATTGTTAATTATGCTGAATTTAATAAATGAGTCTCAATGAAATTTTACTTTTGACTGTTAAGTGTTTATTTCTTGTTTAATTAAGTAAGCAAATATAAAAGATTTTCGGCTATGATTGTATAATCAGTTGTCGGGAATTTATGTATAGGGTGATCCCAAGAATAGTCTTTTTTTTGAAAGTCACGTCTGTTTTTTGGTTTTATATATATATATATATATATATATATATATATTATATATATATATATATATTTCTGTAGTTAGGATCTTTCCACGTGTGATTTAATCAAGCTGATGCTGGTAGTCCATTAGGGGAGCTCAATGTGCCTAATACCAGTGAATGGAAGGACAGAGCAAGATATTCAGTAAATGAAGGAAAAATTCTAAACTTGCTTCATTACAATAATTTTTTTCAACCGTATTAATACGGCATCTTCAGGTAATCACAAGAACATGACTCTTATATATATATATATATATATTGCCCTCCCTTAACAATCGACATGGATTTTTTAATATATCCCCGTTTCTAGCTAAAATAGTCTTAAATAACTACAAAATACCAGGCTTCATTTAATTATTTAGTTATCATGCCCACTTTGTTCCCTTTGTTCTCATAAAATAAGTCTATTAATAATTTTTCTTGTCTTTTGTTGAATGCATTTCTTCGAGTTGCGTCACGCCTCATGACATCTTCGCGTGTGTGGGTTGCGACTTGTCTTTCAAAAATTATAACGCTGAACAAATACATTTACACAACAAAAAAGATTTTATAAACATTTTCATCTCCTGTCATCTATAAAACATCCATCATTTTCTTCACCCCAAGATACATCCTGATGAAGGTTTAAAGAAACCGAAATGTTTAAACATCGATAAATAAATTCATCCTATTTCGGAACACTTTTTTTCAAATTTCTTAATATTGTCGGATTTATTTTCCATATTTACTCCCATATATATATATATATATATATATATATATATATATATATATATATATATATATATATATATATATATATATATATATAAGGTTTTACATATCTATTTATTAGGTGACAAAGGAACATTCACAATCATATTGGTTTCATGCGATGCATTCATCAGGTGAAGATGTTTCAAATGTCATTTGAAACATCTTCACCTGATGAATAACATTTGAAACATCTTCACCTGATGAATGCATCGCATGAAACCAATATGGTTGTCAATGTTCCTTTGTCACCTAATAAATAGATATGTAAAACCTTTATATATTTATCTTATTATATTATATAACAATATTATAATCTTATATTGAGCACTCTACCAATAATACTGTCTTTGGTACGACATTTCAGCAAAAGCTGAAATAGTGACCATCTCACACTATATATATATATATATATATATATATATATATATATATATATATATATATATATATATATTTCACTACTACAGTATGACCCGATTCTTACTTTCCTAAATGCCCTCCTTAATCAACCCCTACCACCTCTTACACATCCACCCCATATTAGCTGGATCTACACTGGACAACGATGACCACTACCATCCACACAGTCGCGTCCAAAGATACTCATCACTGACAAAATAGAATTGAAATCTCTGACACATGATCTCAACGCACGTCCAAAAGAAGGTGATAAAGATCGACACGTTATAGCATCGACATTATAACCATCATCTTAACATTTTAAGTCTGATTATTGCAAGTACGCATGAAACTGTACTTACGGGTTATTATATACATGATATTAACCTTTGATTTATATATATATATATATATATATATATATATATATATATATATATATATATATTAGACAAAACGTGACCCATTGGGTCACCCATTGAGCTCTGGATAGATAATTGAAATTAGCGAGAAGTGAGTTTGCAAAGCGAATTACATTTTTTTAAATAAATGTGGTCGGACAAAACATTAAATCATTTTGTAAGATTTCTAAGAAAAGGAACGTTTGACATAATTTAAGCTACGGCTTGCTGCATATGAAATTTAACATACAAATACATTTCCAAACATCCTATCTCTCTCTCTCTTTCTCTACTCTCCCAGTAAAAATAACATATATAATGAGGAGGTAATCAAGATTTAAAGTAAATAATCTGTAACCGGAAGTAAGATTATTGGTAATGTTTCTTGTGTAATATAAATATTATAATCGTTATTTGTTAATTTATTGACAAAATAGACCATATATACATGTGTATATGTATATAGATACATGTATTAATATATGTATATATATATATATATATATATATATATATATGTGTGTGTGTGTGTGTGTGTGTGTGTGTGTGTGTAGAGAGAGAGAGAGAGAGAGAGAGAGAGAGAGAGAGAGAGAGAGAGAAATTATACACATAGAAGCAGAACAAATGAAAGGGTGGAAAATAGATAGAAATACACACACACGCATATATATATATATATATATATATATATATATATATATATATATATATATATACAAACATGTATATATATATATATATATATATATATATGTTTTTTTACCCAAGGTACGATAAGTTACGAGAGCACAAACTGCGAATAATTCAAATATGTGCCGCTCCACCCTGTGAGCCAGACTGCAAACTTCAGAAAATGTATTACTTTGAAATAGATGATGAAAACAATACCCAAGGGTTTGTAAGTCTTCTTTATTTCTTGTTCAAATACACTTAAGTCGTTGGTAAATGAATCTTTATACATAATTACTTGAGCACACACACACATATATATATATATATATATATATATATATATATATTAATTTGATGCTTCAAAAGAGTCTAATAATACATGAAATAAACATTCCATTGGGAACTCCTCTCTCAAAAATGTTTTTTTTCATCCTTTATTTTCTTTTTAATTTCATTTTTTTTTTAAATTTTGAGAGTGTTTCCTTGGAAAAGATTTTTAATTTATACCACTCATCTCATTCATTTTTATTTCATTCATTCATTAATTAATTTTGCCATTAATTTTTAAATATACTAGCAAACATATGCACCCTCCGGGTGCAAGTATTTAAGTTTTAATGTAATAAAATATTGTATTAAATTAGAAAGGCTAATGAAACTAAATAAGAATACAGATAAAAAGATTTAAAACAGAGGGAGTATAACAAAAGATTTTAAACAGAGGGAGTATAATAAAAAATGGAACAACTGAAACTTACTCTTCCATCACTCTCGTCTTTCATTGTTATTTTTTCTAATTTAAGTATTTAGTTATAAGAGGAATAAGATTCATTGAAGAGATTTTTGCTTATATTCATTAAAATAAAACCAAACAGTTAGAAATCAATGATACTAAGCACACATTTATTGAATTCGATTTTTTAATATTAATATGCAAATTAGCCTTCCCGTTCACACTGTAAACCGCTATTTTGTTGTATATATAAATATAATTGCATGTTGTCAGTATGTAGACATAGTTAACAGTATTAATAATGTAAGACAATTTTATTAATAATTGAGGTTTAGATAAAAATAAAATCATGGAGAATGTGATGTAAATAACTATGTGAATTGTGACTTGAGTAGGAATATAGTTTCGGTTACAAAAACACACAATCTCCATTATAATAAGATATATATATATATATATAAGTAAAGATAAATCGAATGAGTCAGACGAACCTACTAAAAGTTTCGCTTAATGCTCTTCAGGGCTAAGATCTGACTAAAGAGACTAGGAGCAAACACATTAAATATAGTACTTACCGCCGTGATTCAAATAATTCACATAAATTAGCATAAACTAAAACGACCAATAGAAAAACAACAAAAACTAAGAACACTATTAAAACAATATTTTATTATATGTATTTAATTTTTTATATATATATTTTTTTAATTATTTTTATTTATCTCTTTTTTTCTTTTTTCTTTTTTCTTTTTTTAATTATTATTTTTCTTTTTCTTTTTCATCTTATATTTTTAAGCAAATTTGAATCTACTACATTTGTAGTATATATATATATATATATATATATATATATATATATATATATATAGAGAGAGAGAGAGAGAGAGAGAGAGAGAGAGAGATTAGCATAGAAACATATATGAAGAGATGATTTTGTAGTTATGCAATAACTTATATTTTTAAATATTTTAAAACTTTTTTATCATATATCTAATTTTATTTAATTTTAACACAATTTTGCTTAATATTCCCTTCGGTTTTTCATGGGTATATGATGAAACTCTTACGTGGTTAAATGATGATAGAAAATAGAAAACACATGCCATGTATCTGAAATCAACAAAGATGAAATATTAATTGAATTGATTGTCTCTGTTCGTTATTCACCTTCCCAATATATTTCCTCACATACACACACACACGCATATATATATATATATATATATATATATATATATAAAGTATATTTACACACACACAAACACAAACACACACAGACATACGCATATATATGTATATATATATGTATATATATATATATATAAAGTATCTTTACACACACACACACAAACACAAACACACAGACATACGCATATATATATATATATATATATATATATATATATATATATATGTATATATGTATATGTGTGTGTGTGTGTGTGTGTGTGTGTGTGTGAAGAAAAGGAAGTGAATCCGACGGTATGTAGTATATTAAGAAAGAATGAAAAAACACAGGTTTAAATGAGTTATATACCAACAAATGCCCTGAAGATGATCTAATTAATAGATCGAAACACTGCAGCGTCGGCCAATAAACTCACCACTTAATCCATTTAAACTCACCACTTAACTCATTTAAACCTGTGTTTTTTCATTCTTTCTTAATATACTACATATATATGTATATATACATATATGTATATGTGTGTGTGTGTGTGTGTGTGATTGTGTGTGTGTTTGTAAAGATACTTTATGTCGTTATTACCATTTACATGCTCTATCAAGACTATTGAGCACTCTTTTTTAATAAATATAGCTAACTGTATCATCATTATTATATATATATATATATATATATATATATATATATATATATATATATATATATATATATATATATATCGCGTGTGAGTGTTTGTCATAGTTATGTGTCTATATTATGGTCACTATATATTTCTATGCTTTGTTATATAAAAATATTTGTTTGTGCGTGTGCAACGAAAATATTACTTGGTTTATGTAATATTTATAAATGTGCTTAAATGT
>CM042156.1:101337316-101339816 GCA_023376005.1 Doryteuthis pealeii
CTATCTACCTAACTTAGTTCGTTCATATCTATCTATCAATCTATTTTAGTCTAATTCACATCTATGTATTATCTATCTATGTATCTATCTATCTATGTATCTATCTATGTATGTATTCTCATATTTATTATCTTATCTAATCCTAATCTATCTATCTATCATCTATCTAAGTTCGTTCACATATATCTATCAATCAATTTTAATCTATTCACATCTATCTATGTATCTATGTATCTATGTATCTATCTATTCTATCACTGTATCTACCTATCTATCTAACTTAGTTCGTTCACATCTATCTATCAAATCTATTTTAGTCTATTCACATCTATCTATGTATCTATCTATCTATTTATCTATCTATCTATCTATCTAATTTTGTTCGTTCACATCTATCTATCAATCTATTTTAGTCCTTTCACATCTATCTATGTATCTATCTATCTATCTATCTAATTATCTATCTATCTATCTAACTTATTTCGTTTCATATCTATCTATCCATTATTTAGCTATTCACATCTATCTATGTATCTATCTATCTATCAATGTAATTTAGTTCGTTCACATCTATCTATCAACTATTTAGTCCTTTCACATCTATCTTATGTATCTATCTATCTATTAATCTATCTATCTATCTACTAAATTTAGTCGTTCACATCTATCTATCAATCTATTTTAGTCTTTTCACATCTATCTATGTATCTATCTATCTATTTATCTATCTATCTATCTATCTATTAGTTCGTTCACATCTATCTATCATCTATTTAGTCCTTCACATCTATCTATGTATGTATCTATCTATTTATCTATCTATCTATCTAAATTAGTTCGTTCACATCTATCTATCAATCTATTTTAGTCTATTCACGTCTATTTATGTATCTATGTATCTACGTATGTATGTATCTATCTATCAATCTATCTTAATTCATAAATCGATCTCTTAGTTTTATCATGTATCAGTTAATCAGTCTATCTATCTATCTATTCTATCTATCTATATATTTAGATCATTCACATCTATCAGTTTTCTATCTATTAAACTATTTATCTTGGTTTGTTCACATCTCTGTCACCATCTCTCTCTCTCTTCTCTCTCTCTCTCTATATATATATATATATATATATATATATATATATATATATATATATATACTAATAAAACGTGCACCATTGGGTCACCCATTCAGCTCTCTGTTAGATAACTGGGATTAGGTAGGCAGATGATATTCAAATCCGTTATTCAACAAAAAAAAAAAAAAAAAACATTACGCCATCCACCCACCTACGATTGAAAAAATACCAAAAATCAGAGAATTGTCCGATTTTAATGAAATTTTCAGTGTTGATTTATCAATGAATGTACTTTATAATGCACCATTTATTTTATTTCAAAACTTTGAGTTTTTTTTCAACTCACTTAATTTTGTCGGCAAATTATCGGTAAAAGGGAAACTAATTACAGTATAAATAAAAAGACTAAAGACTGACGGTGGGCATAGAAAAAAATGTTTTAGATGGTCTTATTTTTCTGTTTAGACAAAAAAGAAAAAGATATTTCATTTAAAAATTATTCATTCTTCTGTAATGAGTGTATTTATTATTTTTTGTTATTGATTTCTAAAAATAAATTTTTATAAGCCTTAATATACCAAATAATGTCTTTTATTCCGTAAATACATAAAAGAATAGAATTGATAACTTTTAAATGAAATATTATTTTTCTTTTTGATCTAAACACGCAAAAAATGACGATTTAAAAAAATTGTGAATCTGTTACGAAAAAGAAATGACTGAGATAAAATGTAACATGACCTATCTTTGTATGGGAGGTAATTGTTGATGATTTTTTTTCAAAAATCTGGGAATTATCTGATTTTGATAAAATGTTATGTGTTGACTTATTAAGCAACGATATTTCAATGACTGAATCGTTTTAATCAAACTATCGAAATAAATCGAAATTCTTTGAAATAAATATCACCACTGCCTTCTACTATAATAGAAATAATTATCATACGTATTTAATAGATAAAATTCATTTAAAATTTGCAACTCCCTATTTTAATTTTCCATTTTCATATTTTTAGATAAAAAATTCAATAACTACTTTAGTTTATTATTGCTATATGTAGAAAACTATATTGAAAATTTAGAAACTATATTGTAAATAAGAAAAAAACAAAGTATTCCAAAATAAAATTTATTTGTAGATAGTGTAGTTAGTCGACGATAAAACATTTCGGTTTTTATAAAACCTTCATCAGGAAAATTGGATGAGTACGGTGTTGTCAACCTGAGTAAGAATTCTTTTCAAAATGAAATTTAAAACTAAGAAAATATTAGGGAAACATATTTTTCCTTTTGTTTTTAGCTGGGGAATTTATCTTGAAGAAAATGTGTAATTTTTTATATTTCTACATAACATCGAAATTATTTCCTTAATTACCATCTATATATCTATGTATCTTACTTTATTAACATTGACCTA
>CM042156.1:101359816-101389816 GCA_023376005.1 Doryteuthis pealeii
GCCTATCTACAGCTCGAATACATGGTCAATTAACTATTTAATCGCCGATCCTGAAAGCTGTTCATTTGCACGTATTCGACATTGACGTACAACCTGCAAGCAAGAACTTTGCTCAAGCAAAGGATTATACCCAACACTAAGCGACACCAAGGAACAATCAAAGGATTCTTCACTAAAGATCAGCCCCTGCTTAACACAAGGAATCTCCACTGTGAAGTGCTCTTTACTCGAAGCCTAAAAAGGGCCACAAAATCATAACAGAAGGTTCTCAGCATAGCATCTATTATCCGCACAGAGCTGGTCGATGTAAGTTTTTGCTGACCGACCCCCCCCCCACTTGAGTGTCCATGTGCAGGTATCCACATCAGAACGTCACTTATGAGCTCATCCTGGCTTCCTGAGTCGTATCTATTATGCACAATTAGCACAGCTTAGGTAATCTGATCAGTGCAGTAACGTGGGGAGCTGACGGTAGGTTTGGCGCTTGACATCAGCAATGCAATATCCCTGAGTAAGCACTAACGAAAAGTGGATAGACTCTCTCATTGCCTGATACGGGTATTAGCCATCTCGGTCTACTTTACAATATATATATATATATATATATATATATGTATATATATTATATATATATATATTTGTGTGTGTGTGTGTGTGCTGTGTGTGTGTGTATGTGGGTGTGTGTGTGTATGTGTGTGTGAGATAGAGTTATGTAAAAAGGGAATAACGAACACAGACAGTTACATACAATTGATATTTCGCCTCTGTTGGTCTTAGAGGGTTCATCTGAATCTTTTATTCTAATGAAGCCTTCAAGACCAACTGAGGCGAAATATTAAATGCATAAAACTTTCTGTGATCGTTATTCACTTTTTCCATAACTTTTCATCACATTTTGTAAGATTTTTCCTTGTCTAATCTTTTCATATATAACTCATTTAAACCTGTGTTTTTTCGATTTTTTATTATACTACATACCGTCTGATTCACTTACTTTTATTCACACACACACACACACACACACACACACACACACACATATATATATATATATATATATATATAATAAACAAAATAATATATATAATATATAATATATTTATTAAACAAAAAGTAAGTTACAAACACATACACACACAACCTATCAAATATCAGAAAGTATACATGTACATATTCATATTCTGCCAAATATGGTTAATTAATGCCTGAAGAAGATATCAGAAGATCTGAAACACGTATCAATATGTTAAGATAATAATAAGATTTTTTCTAATCGTTTTTTGCGAACCTTTTTTTTTTTATAGAATATCTAATTTTCTCCCGTTGGATAACAAACTTTAATATATATATATATATATATATATATATATATATATATTGGGAGAATATGTGCTTAATTGAGGTCGTACCTAATTTTGAAAGTTAATTAATTAATAATTAATTAATTAGGCGGGCATAAATATATTAAATGTAAGGCTAAACAAATCGAGAAAAATCAATATCTGCATGTACATTTCGGCCTATTAGACCTCATCAGCAGAGCTATAGACAGGAAGACTGCCTTGTGCGTGATTCGAAACCTGACCGTCAAGCTGACTTCAATTAAACACATATTCTCCCAAAAATTGTCGTCTAAAAAAAAGCCATATCATAAACACATCGCTTGTGTAATTTACTTCTCATATATATATATATATATATATCTTCTTATTATAATGGAGATTGTGGGTTTGTCTGTGTGTAACCGAAACTACACAAGTCACAATTCCCTTTGTTATTTACACACATTCTCCATGATTTTATTTTTTATTTAAACCTCAATTATTAGTAAAATTGCTTTACATCATTAAGACTGTTAACAATATCTACATACTAATAACATGCATTATATTTATATTTCAACGAAATAGCGGTTTACAATGTGAATGGGATGGCTAATTTGCATATTGATCTTAAAAAAATTGATTTTAATAAATATATGCTTAGTATTATTGATTTCTAATTGTTTTGGTTTTATCTTAATAAATATGAGCAAAAATCTCGGGATAAATCTTAACAGAAATCTATTAACATAAAGAAATAACTGTAATTTTATTCTTTTCTTTCCTATTTTAAACTAAATAGTTAAATTAGGGAAATTTACCACTGAAAGACGGGAGTAAGGGAAAATGGTGGAACAGTTAGTTTCAAAGTTGTTCTATTTCCGATTATACCCCCTCTGTTCCAAATATTTTTATCTGAATTCTTATTCGGTTTCATTAGCCTTTCTAATTTAACATGATATTTTATTATATTAAAGCTTAAATACTTGCACCCGGAGGGTGCATATATTTGCTAAAGTATATATTATATATATATATATATAATATATAAGGTACCAGCAGGCCTCTTTGTTCTCCTTGTTTATCATCTCACCCCACCCATTAGCATAGCCTAATTTAGTATCTAACTTTCTCTCCAATCTACCCTTCTCTACAATCTGCTGTTGGTATCAAAAGTACCGGAAGTCATCACTAAATTCAACCTGCCATAACCCAAAAGTGACAGATGGTTTGTAAACAAACTGACGCGACTTACATATACACCAGCAGAGCGCATGCGCCAGAGTTTTTAAAAAATGGCTTCTTTGTTTAGCTAAGCGGAAAATTAACAGCCAATTAATATGTTTTGGGCTTTCAGCCGTGACGATTTTCGGAACGGTCTCCCCTCCCTCGACACTCACTTTTTTTTTTCTGTCGTTGGTTGATTTCATGTTTATCACGTCATCATCGTACGCCAGTTTATCAGAACCAGCAGCCTTTACAAAAAAACAAAAACAAAAACAAAAAAAACCAACCGCCCTGTCGGCTGGGGCGTTAGAATGCACCGACTGCACCTCTGCAGAGGGGTAAGACTCCCCCAATGGGAGTCTCCACCTGTTGGCTGTGGGTGGCGACCCGTGATGCTTAAGGATAGAGCCCAGGTGGATGAGCAGTTTATGACATGCAATACTCCACTTTGGCCCTATCTTGGCCTAGACGGGCGGTCGGAGAGGCCCCCTCCGATCAATCGGCTGGTCACGTCAAGCCCTAGCACCTATATGATTTTCCAAACCCTATTGCCCATATGGCAAGCCCCAATCCCTTTTTATCATATGAGTGCTATAAGGCGGTGGCTGCAGGTCTACATGTCCTGGGAATGACGTTAAACTCTATCTGATGGTGAGGTTCCAGTTTTGGAGGTTTGGGGAATGTGGAGCACCCCATCATCACCATTGCTCCCTGGTCCACTCTGACCCGGAGTGGTAGTACCTGTTAGGGTCCCATCTATGGGTTAAATAGAAAAATGTATTTATAAAAAAAATTGTATTATCCATTAAGAATTGATTTATTTCAAAACTTTATCGGCATTAAATGACCCACTGAGGTTGATATGCCGTAAAACAAAAAAAAACAAAAAAAACAGCCAAACTGTATATACAGTTGTGTGTAATGGGGACAGTCGTAGCAAATGGACACGGTGAAACGAGTTCAAATCCTGGACATGGCTGTTTAAATTTCACTTGGTTCTAATACCTTTGGGAAAGGTATGAATCTAATTATTCTACTCCAAGCTATGAGATATGTATATATATGTGTGTCTGTGTGCGTGTGAAAATAGAGGGATAATTGGGTATAACATCACAACAACTAAATTCAATTAATTTAAAGGCTCGGGATTTTTGACAAAGCTTCACTAAATACCGAGGTGAAATATCAATTGAATTTACTTGTGGTGTTATATCCACCTTTTCATATATTTTCAACCACATTTTTTCGGAATCATTCAGTTCCTCACTTCCTCATATATATATTATATATTATATATATATATATATACACGCACACACACACACACACACACACATATATATATATATATATATATATAGTTCAATGACATACTGATTAGGCTTTGCAATGCAGTATATAGCAATATATATTATATTGCAGCCCAGATATAATAATGCCTTCTTCTTAATCGTATCCGACCGAAATAGAGAAAAAACCTTAGAAAAAAACAAAACGGATTCCGCAGAAATCGATCCACAACCTCTCAGATCTGACTATTAGATGAATCATTGAAAGGGTTCGCGCAAAGAATCTAGAGGCAACACTGCTATTCGTAAGATTTCTCCAAGGCATTTGATTCCATACACAGAGGAAAATGGAATAAAATACTTCTAGCATATGGTCTCGAAAGAAACAGTTGCTGCTTATAATGATGCTCTACAAAGACACTAAAGCAATGGTACGCTCACCTGATGGCGATACAGATTCTTTGATATCGCCGCAGGAGTCCTAAAGTAGATACATTGGCACTATTATATTTAATGATATGCCTAAGACAATGTACTTCTGAACTCAATTAGATACCATAAAAGAAAAGGTTTCACACTAAGAAAGGCAAGAAGCAGGCGATATCCCGTACGAACAGTCACAGATGCAGACTATGTTGATGACCTCGCACTTCTTGCAGATAACCGGCACGGCTGAGTCACTTACTGCATAGCTTGGAGGAGGCATGCATAAGATTATTGTCAATCCCCTGTATTTCTGAAGGGATGGCCCTTTTCATGTCACTGGTGGTACTTTCCATGGAATATTACAGAAAAGCCGCGAAATACGTGAAGTCACGCGGGACCTGGATGGGAGGCAGTTCCAGCTTGTACGTCAGGCAGAGAAGGCATATCTGCTTTAGCTGGGGCTCACTTGCACACGCGCACTGAGTTTAGTTAGAGAAAGATGTTTAGTTAAGTAAATAAAAGTTTAAATAAATAATATGGTTTTGTGGTTGATGAATGTCTTGGCACAAGACTGACCTAGAAGAAGAATGAACTCAAGGACGACCAACCACAGCAAGAACAGAGAAATAGAAGTCATAGAGAAGAATAGAAACGACTAGAGATCACCAATGGCCAAAGAAGTAAGTTATGCATCTCTTATCTGATAAATCAATCTATGCATAGATTATTGTCAACACCCTGTATTTCTGAAGGGATGGCCCTTTTCATTTCAGGAGCAGGACTTTCCATGGAATATTACAGAAAGCCACGAATACGGTAAAGGTCACGTGGGACTGGTTGGGTTTCAGTTTTCAGCTTGGACGTCAGGCAGATAAGATGTAACTGCTTTAGCTGAGACTCACTGCCACGGCCGTACGCGCGCTGTGATTAGTTAGAGAATATGTTTTAGTTAAGATATAAAAGTTTAATAATATATGGTTTTGTGGTTGATGATGTCTTGGCAACAAGACTAAACCTAGAAGACCAGATACGAAGTCCCCCAAGACTAGGGCCAGACGCTGGAAGATGAACGTAAAGATACAAAGATGAGAAGAATAATAGAAAAAAAGAAGGGTATACAACATTTCTACCTGTGTCTATCTTCCCCCTCTCTCCAGTAAAGATACTTGTGTATGTAACCAACACGGGTATATGTGTATGAGTATGTAACACAACATGTAAGTTTTAGTAATTATAAATAACTAGCAAATATATGCACCCTCCGGCTGCAAGTTTTTAAGTTTTAATGTAATAGAATATCATATTAAATTAGAAAGACTAACTAATTAGAATGAAAAAAAAAGATTTGAAACAGAAATATCGAAAAATAGAACAACTGAAACTTACTCTTTCTTTTCAATTACTAAATTTTTTTAATTTACTATTTGTTAAAATGGAATAATGAAAATAAAAATTCAGTTATTTCTCTTTGTAAATAATTTTCTTTTACAGTTATCGCCCGAGATTTTTTTATCATATTCCATTTAAGTAAACACTAAACACATTAGAATCAATAATATTCAAGCAGATAGTTTATTAAAATTAATTTTAAAATATCAATATGCAAATTAGCCTTCTGTTCCAAACTGTCAACCGCTATTTTGTTGTATATATTATACAATTACATGTTATTAATTCGTAGTTATGGTCAACAAGTAATGTAATACAATATCAATTTTATTAATATGAAGGTTTAAAAGAATGAAATCATGGAGAATGACGTAATAATTTAGGATAATTGCTGACTTGAGTAGTGATATAGTTTTCGGTTACAGATAGAAAAAACACTATCTCCATTCATAATAAGATAGGAAAACAACTTCAATTCAAATCACCTGCCTGAATATTATAGTCGACAGTAATCAAACTCGAAAAAAAACCGCTTCTTTTATCAACAATCGCTTATCTCCTCTAAAGACCTTTTCGCTAAATCTGCTTTAGTAGCAATCTAATCACTTATAATGTGTGTCTTTACCCTCCCACCACACCACCCTTCCGCCTCGACCGCCCCCAGCCAACACACGCAAAAGGCATACTCACCCACCAGACACCACTCAGCCACCGGCTTCAACGCCAAATCAGTTTGTTCATATTTTGATTTTCCTTAGTTGACATGGCCTATCGCCCGCCGCTTACAATCTCCGACGCCTTCGCCCTGCGTCGGCGTCAGGTGCAAACGCCCTGTGCGGTGCCATGCCACCCAAAACCGGCCGCGTTTCAAGGATATCAACCAGTTTGGGATAAAATTCGCCCTTTCATGCCGGATTCTGATCCTAGTAACGGCGCCGAACCGCGGCGCGAGATAATTTGATGCGCGATCGCTTACAAGATCTGCAGATATATAAGACGAATAAGAGTCTAGGTCGGTTAGAAGAACCACAATTATATATATGTATTATATATATAATTATATATAATATATATAATGTTGTGTGGTGTGTTTGTGTGGGTTTGTTTGTTCTGTGGTGTTATATATATGTTTTATATATATATTATATATATATTATATATTATCATAGTATATACGATGGTAATATAGTTTATTATGTCTATTTATATAAATGAGTTATAGTATATTATAATATGATTATATATGCATTATCTATGTTAATACGCATTACATTGTATATATGTATTGTATGTACTATATGTATGTATGTTATCCCGAAAAAGCATCCGGGGAAATGTATATGGCTGGGTTTGGAAGACCCTGTGCCTTGTAGAACATATTGAGTTATAGATATTGTATGTTTATGTAGTGATATTTGGTATATACGTATACGATTAATATAAACGTTGAATTATATATAGTAAATACATATAATTATACATATATATTATATTTATCTTACTATATAATATAATACATATATATATGTGGTTGTCCTACTATTTAATATATATACGTACTATATATATATATAATATATCATACTATTATTCTTCATTATACAAATATAATAGGTTATATATATAACATATGTATATACTATATTATATAGTATATATTATATATACTATTATATGTATTTCCCCATTCTTTCCCCGGATGACTTTTCGAGTGATTTAGTATATATATACATACATCAACCACTACATTATACATATATCGTATATACTAATATTGCATATATATACCGATATATATACGTATAGATATCTTTAATATATATCATACTATACATTATATAGTATAATACGTAGTAATACAATACTATATAATATATATATTTATACACAACACACACACACCCACACATTAAACTATATATATATATATATAATATATTTATATATATATATATACTCCAAAAAAGGATCCGGGGGAAAGGAATTTGGATGTGATAAATGGAGAAATATATAGACTATCTAAGATTGTGGACGGACTAGAAGACGAAATATAGTTTCATCAGACCTTACGAAGTAATGCTAAATGCATCGTGATAAGAACCAGGCGACAACGCATAATGATTTTAAGATGAAGAGAAAGACCTAGTATGTTCCAAATATAACGCATGAAACAACTATTAAAATAGGATGAGCTTTCATAAAAAAATCCGTTACCCTTTAAAACCCGTGTTACCCGGCATTTGAGCTGCTACTAGAAGTAATTACCGTGAACCAAGTCTTTTTAATTCACACCGCGAGAACCCGATTTTTACATCGCTATTGCTAGCAATAAAAAGCGATCCCTGTACGGTTGTTAAGAATATGTTTTGAAACTCTTTATACCAGAAGGAGGGCGTGGTGTAATGGTTCTAGGTGTTGATAGGAAATGTGGACACGTCGACCAGACGTTCGATACCCGGCATGACGTCTATTTTTGTTATAATATATATATATTATATATATTTTATTATTATATATATATACTATTTGAGTATAGATAAAAGGAATGAAAACACCACAAAATCTGTTAAAGTGACAAAATGTTATATCAATATTATAGCTAATATTGAACATTATTTCTGATTTTTATAAGAATATTTCTTAGTCTAGAGTTTGTAGCATGTACGATATAGATTATTCTTCTTCATCTCAGAGCTTTTGTCTTCTAACTTTCCATATCTGTATCCCATAGTCGCGGAAGAAGGCCTGGAGTATAAACATAATGTTCATTGAAGGTGTATATGATTTTATTAAAATCGAATATTGTTTTTTCATATTTAGCTATGAATCATGATATTATTAATATAATCTTTTCATCTTTATCAAGTCAATATTATTGATGTTGTTTATTCATATCCTTTTTATCTATATCTTATAATTTCCCACCAGCTCCACGGATGAATTATTCCTTGTCGTGTCGTATAACTTAAATAAGTATTCTTGGGCAATAGCTTAGTTTATATTGCCGATTATCACCATAGTGATCTATATTACCCTCTGGGAAACGGTTATAAATCCCACTACACTGTCTTCACCGCGCTATTTGCGACGACTGCGGCTCTTTTGGCTGATAGTTTATCATAAGGGAATAACTCTGATTCAAAATTCCTGAGGCTCGTCGTTGATTGTGGTTTTTTTCAACCCTTGATGACCAATTCTCTCCTATACGAGCTGTGCCAACAAATTGCGGATTTTTCCGAACACAAGCCTATCACCACGTATAAACAATCAGCTGTGTGATGTCATTGTGATGCACACACTCATCGTCGATCGACGGGCAGAGTCCATCAATTTTATATATATTATATTATATATAATATCAGTATTATATAAGTTTAAAAGACGATAGGAATGAATCACGAAACAGTGTGATTTTGAGTTATGACAAAAAGATGTGTTAGATGTAGATAGATGCCCATCAACACATTGCCTCATTGGCACTAGAGATTAACAATTATAATCACCTTGTGCTATGATGTCTGAGTGATATTGATCTATTATATAATTCTTCGGTAATAATAATGCCTTCCTTCAGAGCCTCGTTTTACTTTTCGATGGGTTGTGTGTTTGTGAATTATTTTTATTCTCCCCGTGTTTCTTTTCTTTAGTTACGGCGGGTGATTTGAACAGTTTTGGGATTTCCCACTTCTTGCTATTCTCCCTGAATTTGCACATATATCACTCACGGAGTAAATTCGGAGACGCTCTTGAGAGAGTAGTTTTTGTTTAATATTCGAAGGGTATTTGGTTTTATCAGTCTATCACTATTGAGTTATGTTATATAGAAATTGTTTTACTCCTTATAAGAAGTTTACCTGTGAATATGTACGTCTTGGTGTTTCAAATCCTCCATACTTGTTCATTCGACTGATCTACCTAATGTTAATAATAGTAATTTATCTACTTGAAGTGTTTGGTTTTGATTATATTAAGTGGTTCGCTACAGGTGATGACTTGTATTATATGATATTAATTTACTTTGCTGGTGATTATGTGTCTTTAATGAGTCAAACTAATTTCTTGGATAAAGTCTAAAAGTATCACTTAAAGTGACGTTATTTAAGAAAACGCGTCAATCTTACTACTTTTTAAATTTATATAATAAGGTCTATTAAAATCGTTCAGAATATTCAATCCTATCTCTTGTCTGAAGTACATTTTCTGTGCTATCTAGGTAGATTATTTCATCCTTATTTTATATAGTTCTAATCCCGCCTTATTAGACTAATCAGTGTAATGATACCTTCAACTTTGTCAAAATCTATAAAAATTAGGTTTTACTTTCAAAGCACATATTCTCCCAATTATAGTCCGGCTGAAAAATAGCTATATTTGTTTACATATTATATATATCTTATTATAATGGAGATGTTGTGTTTTTCTGTCTGTATACACGAAACTTGAAATTCCCTTTGTTATTACGTCAATTCTCCATGATTTTATTTTATTTAAACCTCATTATTGATAAAATTGTTTAACATCATTAAGACTCTGTGAACATATTCACATACTAATAACATATAATTGTATTATATATACAACAAAATAGCGGTTACAGAGGGAATGGGACTAATTTGCATATTGATATCTAAAAAAAATGATTTTAATAAATATATGCTTAGTATTATTGATTTCTAATTTTTTGGTTTTATCTTTATTAAATTTGGCGCATCTCGTGTAAATCATCTAACCAGAAATCTATTAACATAAAGAAATAACTGTAATTTTTATTCTTTTCTTCCCTATTTTAACTACAATAGTTTAAATTAGGAAAATTCACATGAAAGACTAGACGAGGGAACAATGTCTGGGAACAGTTAGTTTCTAAAGTTGTTCTATTTTTCCTGTAAAAATATACCCCCTCTGTTCCAATATTCTTTATCTGAAGTCCTCTATTCAGTTTCATTAGACTTTTAATTAACATGACTTTATCTTAATATATAAACTTAAATACTATGCACCGAGGAGTGCCATATATTAGCTAGATATATAATATATATATACTATATATGGTGTGTGTGTGTGGTTTGTTTTGATGTGTGTGTGTGTGTGTGTGTGTGTGTGTGGTATCGTCCGCTTTGTAGTTTTTATATGTAGAAGATGTGAGACAGTGTGCTGTGACAGAGAACATATCAACGAGTGTTCTCTGGTCACGAAAAACCTAAATGTCAAATACCGAAATAGAATATGATAGATGCTATTAATTCAATGGTGTTGATCCTCTTTTCAGATAGTTTCTACATGAGTGACAAGGTAACTACTGAAAACGACGAAAAAAGGTTCTTCAAACGTTGGAAACTCTTTTAATCTTTCTCATTTAACATAGCGTCTGGTTGTGGTACTCGTTTAGCATGAATAAATATTTCTCTATTTTAAAATGAATTTACACACATTTATTACACATCACACACACACACACACCACACACACACACACACACACCAACAACACTCATCACAATATAGACACACAAGCACACACACATCATACTCACACATTATATGTGTATATAAAAACGCAGGAAGCGGGTGGTTTTAATGGTCAATTTTGATGGTCTCCCTCGGTTCAAATCCTGGACGGTGGTAATTGCATTTCATTTACGCAATACCCTGAGGAAAGGTATAGATCCTACTCTCCTCCTCCAGCTATGGGTAAATAGCAGGGCAGACTGGGTTCTTTAACCAGCGCAGGCTGAATCGTACAGAGATGGAAAACTCTTGAATTCAAACCTGTTGAACTCCGCTTAGAAAATTACCTTGTGTCGTATCTGCTCGTGCGGAGGGGTTGGTAAATATAATATTATTATATATTAAACACCCTTATGAATTAGTGGTTAGAATTTCTTCAACCTAGGACCTTTTTTTCCTCCATACAAATAATGTATGATAAAATGTACATGTTTTTTTTCAATATATATTAATTTTATATATACTATATTTTATATATATAGTGGTTAATTAACGGCTGAAGAAGATATCAGAAGATATGAAACACGGTGTCGCTAATATAAAAATTATATATAATTTTTTTCAAAATCATAATCCATTTTGCGAACCTTCTTTTATTTATATATCGGCGTTAGCTCAGTCAGATTTTGATTGGTTAAGGGATCGGTGTTTTGTGTAGGATTCTCAGCTTTGTTCGTAATTCTAATTTGGGTGCAGGGTTAATAGTTTACATTTGTCAGTGTGTAATTATAGAGCGTTCGCTAGAAATCCAGCAGTCCGTCGATAGCTGCACCTCGCCAAATTCAGTTAATGAGTAGCCACAGGGATCTGGTGCGGAAAATTAAGTAGGCTGATGGTTAGGGTGTAGCGCGTCGGCACGCTCGAGACGCTAAGATAATTCCTTGGTCTAGCGCTAGTGAAAAGGGGATAATCCTTCGCTGTCTGGCTGATACCGACATTAGGGCCGCCCCGACGACTTTACTTTACTTACTTTATATATATATAGTATATTATATATATAAATTTTGTTTGTTTTTATAGTGTGTTTGAAGCATTAATCATAGAATGTAATAAGATATTTTTTTGAAGGCAAAATAATGCAATTTATGTTGGAAAACATATTTATTTGAATTTTCTTTTTTTCCTTTTTTTTCTCTTAATATTTTCGGAGCAAAGTCCATCTTCAGAGAGTTGAAAAGTTTCCATATGTGTTTGTTAAAATCAACTGTGGTATTATTCCGTTGAATTCGCTGGAGATTTAAAAGTTCGGCAAAGATCGTCAAATTCCGTGTAGCTGTGATGTTTTGCGGGAATTTTTGAAATCATTTAAGATATATATATATTTTTCTTTTTTGTAAATACAATAAAAACAGGCCCGGCTCCGGGCATGTTGAAATAAAAAATTGTTTTTATAAAAGATTATATATATATATATATATATATATATATATATATATATATATATATATATATAATGGGTCGGAGCAAAAACAAATATTCGTACGCATACAATTTTTTTAATTTATTGTATTTCCAATTAATGAATAAACATACTTTTCATATAATTAACTGTTCTCCGATGGATAATAATTAAATATCTATAGAAAAGAAAAGAAAATGGTTTAATAGAAATAAATCCCATTTATCCAACTTAATGGGTGAAAAAAGTATTCGTACAATTTAAATCTCAGATTTCAAAAGTTTTAAATTACTTTAATATTATTCATGAATTATTATTTAATTATTATTAGGATCACTAACACAGCAGTCCTAGAGAGAGCTCAACTCCCCAGCCTGTACTCTCTACTGAGACAACGTCGTCTCCGATGGTTGGGTCATGTACGTCGGATGGATGATGGACGAATCCCGAAAGACATCCTGTATGGAGAGCTAACATCTGGTAAAAGACAGATTGGTCGCCCCCTACTGCGATTCAAGGATGTCTGCAAAAATGATCTCAGGTGCTTTGGCATTGTCCCTTCCAGCTGGGAAAATTTGGCTCAAGACCGCCCTCGGTGGCGGCAGAATCTCCATAGAGGCCTGTACACGTCAGAATTCACCCTGATACAACATCATGAAGCTAAGAGGTCCATAAGAAAGCAACGGCAACAAAGCATCGGAACATCATCATCTACAGGGACAACCTACAAATGCAAAATCTGTGGTCGTGAATGTTTCTCCAACATAGGACTTCATAATCACAGGGGGCGCTGCAACCTCAGGGGCACACAAAAACTTTTATCATAGTCTTTCGAGACTGAATTGCCAATGATTCTAGAAGGTTCAAATAATGTTATCAGTAGTTATTTTCAGTCATAGTTTGTTAGACAAAGTGTCACCCTGATGTCATCTGGAAGCACAGCTCTCATTGGCCTAGATGGGCGCGTGATCAGTTTACTCTGAGAATATTGATTAGAATTTAGTCATTTGGTGATGGAGCAACCGATTCGGGCAGACGTAGTTTTGTGTTTCTGCTTCTTGCGTTTGCGAGTCGGCAAATCGGAAAATAAGGGATTCGGTGTAAGAAAAGAGGAAGCACAAAAATATGCCTCTGTATTGTTGATAAAGAAAGTATTCGGATTACTTACAGAACCTGTGGTCACTTTATTAAGTATTGAACTAGCTCCTTGCTGCTTAATTTTATCAAGGAAGGTCGATCGCAAAACAAACGAAAAAAGAATAAGAGAAAAAAGAAAAGTAAGAAAGAAAAGAAAAAAAAAGAAAGTAAGAAAGAAAAAAAGGAAGGAAGAAAGGAAGGGAGGAAACTAAAATTTCATCTCCACTTAACAATTCTGAATGTCTTGTATCAAGGAAAATAGAATTCTCTAACATCTAGGCATACGATAAACCGAGACGGGTTTACATGCCATTACAATCTATTAATTAATCAACCTGATATCAGTTCTATCATCAGTTACTTTGACATTCAATTTCTATGATAGGAGTTGGCAGAACCCTAAGGCAGTACCACTCCCCTATGAGTACCTTACCATCTCAGGCAGTCGCAGAAAAAAATCCGATATCTTCATTATCAACTCAGAATGGTGATGTAATGAATGCTTCCATTAGACTATTTTTTTCGAGAGATACATAAAACACACGAATACACATGGATGAATTTAAAAATTAGTGTGACATAGAAGGAATAAATGATCCGTACTTGAAATATACCTGTTCTAACCTGATCGTTAAGGTTAAGTGAATTTCCGCTCCATTACTAGGTAAAAATATTCTAATAAGACAGTAACATCCTGAAATTAAAGGGATATTTATCTTTAAAAAAAAAAAAGAAAGAAAAAAAGAAAGACTTATTTCAAATAGTTTGAGAGTCATCCTTTTTCTTTTTCATTCAACTGTCTGCCAGTCTCATCTATCAGAGCTCAGTTACTATTCACAGGTGAACGAGTGCAAACCGGAAGACAAGTGCATATGCCATAACGTCAATCTGATAAAGGTTATTTTTTACAAGGTAACAAAACTATGTATTATTATTATTATTATTACTAGCAAATATATGCACCCTCCGGGTGCAAGTTTTTTTTTTATAATATCATGTTTTTGTAAATTAGAAAGGCTAATAAAACTAAATAAGAATGCAGATAAAAAGATTTGGAACAGAGGGGGTATTATCGAAAAATAGCTTTGAAACTAACTCTTCCATCATTTTCCATTACTCCCGTCTTTCATTGGTAAATTTTCCTAATTTAACTCTTTACTTAAAATAGGAAGTAAAGGATAATATTACAGTTATTTCTTCTTCTTAATGAATTTCTTTTAAGATTTATCCCAGAGATTTTTTCATATTTAATAAGATAAAACTAAACAATTAGAAATCAATAATACTTAGCATATATTTATTAAAATCAATTTTTAAGATCAATATGCAAATTAGCCTTCCATTCACACTGTAAACCTATTTTGTTGTATATATAAATACAATTGCGTATTATTAGTATGTAGATACGGTCAACAGTCTTAATAATGTAAAACAATTTTATTATTCATTGAGGTTTAAATAAAAATAAAATCATGGAGAATGTGATGTAAATAACTAAAGGAACTGTGAATTGAGTAGTAATATAGTTTCGGTTACAGACAGACAAACACACAATCTCCATTATAATAAGATTACTAGCAACAGAAAACACCCTCCACAGTTTCCTCAGTTCTCTGGCAAGGTCCAAGAATTTGTCTATCTTTTCACTTTCTTTTATTATTATTATTATTATTATTATTATTATTATTATTGAGAGTTTTTCACACCTGCATTACCTGGTGGTTCATTCATGTTTGGGTGACAGCAAGTCTCCTCCGGTCTCCAAGATTATTCTGAGTCTAATCTTAACAATGCTGTTGTTTGTATAATATAGATTATTCTTCTGATTTCCAATTCCTCCAGACTCTTTACCAAACCCGTGGGGACTGTTTCAATTACAATTGCTTTGACCCTCCACAATGCTTTCAGTTCTCTGGCAAGGTCCAGGTATTTGTTTATCTTTTCGTTTTCTTTCATTTTCCCTCTGTAATCTGCCGGAACTGCAAAATCTACTAGATGAGAATTTATTTTAAAAATTAAAAAAAAAATTAATTTACACTGGTCTCCTAGCCGAGATTAGGTCATTTGTATCTCAAAGTCTCAAAGAATTATTATTATTATTATTATTATTATTATTATTATTATTATTATTATTATTAGCAACAGAAAACACCCTCCGGGCGTCGTAAAAATTAATTTTTGAAAGTCATTGCCTGCGAGGGTGGGAGTTAAAAATTCAATGTCAGAGGGTTTGTATCATAAGTAAGACAAATCCTCATATTTATTAAAGGCGTAAAAAATATAAAATAAATAAAACAATTTCGAATGAAAACTGAGCCCTGTCCCTCTCAAATAAAATGTCGCGTGCATGTAATAATCAAACAATTATTTTGAATATTTTCCACATCAATTTTACACAAAATCGTAGGTATTTATTTATTTGTAAACTTTTTAGTTAACTTCTTGTTACTGGAAAAAAAGAAAAAAAAAGGACGAGAGTAAAAACAATTTTAAAAATTTGCTTACTCAAATTTTGGGTGTATATAGCATAAGAATATTGTGACGTAATCTGTGACGTAGAGCTATGACGTATTTTTTGTTACAGACAGAAATACAGACAATCTCTATTATTATTATTATTATTATTATTATTATTATTATTATTATAAGTTTTTCACCCAGGTTTGCTGATGGTCTTTTACTCTGAATGACAAGTCTCCTCGGGTCTCCAGAACTCTTCTGAGTATTATAGTCGATTGCAGCTATGCAGTAGTCTGGATGGTGCTTCTCTGATTTCCAGATCCTCTTTTTTTTTCCAAGTTTATTGGGTTGTTTGTGCACCAACTACAATTGGTATTTTCATCTTCATTTTTTGGCAAGGTCCAGGTATTTATCCATCTTTTCATTTCTTTCAGCTTCACCCTGCGATCTGCTGGGACCGCAAAGTCCACCAGTTGACAAGTTCTTTTTTTTTTTGTTAAGCAACACTATGTCTGGTCTTCTGGTCGGGATAGGGTGATTCGTCTTTATTATTATTATTATTATATTATTATTATTATTATTTTATTATTATTATTTTTTTTTTTACAATTATTATTATTAGTTTTTTACACTAGGGTTTGCTGGTGGTCTTTCACTGGAGTCTGAGTGACAACAGGTCTACGGGACTTTCCTGGGTATTCTTGCCGATTTCAACAATGCTGTTGTTTGGATGGTCTCAATTCTTCCTTTGATTTCCAGTCCCTATAATTATGGATTTTTTCACATCAGTGTTAGCTGATGGTCTTTCACTGAAGTCTGAGTGACAACAGGTCTTCTCAGGTCTCCAGGACTCTTCTGAGTATTCTGGCAGATTGCAGCAGAACAGTGTTCTGAATGGTTTCAATTCTTTCTCTGATTTCCGAACTTTCCAAACCCTTTTTCAATCCTTTTGGGACCGTTCCAAGTGCACCAACTACAATTGGTATAAATTTCACTTTCATATTCCATAACCTTTTCAGCTCTCTGGCAAGGTCCAAATATTTGTCCATTTTTTCATTTTCCTTTAGCTTCAGCCTGTGATCTGCTGGCACTGCAAAATCCACCAGTTGACAAGTTCTTTCTTTTTTGTTTATCAACATTAGGTCTGGTCTTCTTGCTTGGATAAGGTGATCCGTTTTTATTTCAAAGTCCCAGAGAATTTTATGCGTTTCATTCTCAAGAACAGATTCTGGTTTATGCATATACCATTTTGTTGTATGGTCAAAATTAATTTTTTTGCATAATTCCCAGTGGATCACCTTCCCAACTCAGTCGTGTCTAGTTTTGTATTCTCGTTATTATTAGGCTTGCCGTAGCTGGTGGTTTACTGGATGCTGAGTGACAGCAAATCCCCTCGGGTCTACAGGACTCTTCTAAGTATTCCAGCCGATACCAACAATGCATTTGTTTGAAAATGGTCTCCGTTCTTCCAGAACTTTGGGGACCGTTCCAAGGACACCAATTACACTGGTTTACAAAGAAATTGAGGCAAGCACAAAAATAGCTGTTTTAACCTAATTTGGGGGCGCTGAATTCAGATTGGAAATCCGTTTTTACTCATCACCTCTAGTTTTTTAGATATGCATACTGTACATTTTGTACACATACTGTACATAAAGGCGTATATGCATCAGGGTTAATTTCTAATATTGTGTGACTTATGTCTTCTTTTTTTAGTTATTATGTAGTAAATATTTGTCTATCTTTTTCGCTTTCTTTTATTTTTACTTGCACCCCCCCCCCGAGTGGAATTATTTAAGTTTTAATGTAATAGAATATTATATTATTATAAAGGCTAATGAAACTAAATAAGAATGTGGATAAAAAGATTTGAAACAGAGAGGGGTATAATCGAAAAATAGAACAACTGAATCTTAATCTTCCATCTCCCACGACTTTCATTGGTAAATTGTCATTATTTAACTGTTTAGTTAAAATAGGAAGTAAAGAATAAAATTACAGTTATTTCTTCTTGTTAATGGAAACGCGTGGTGTAATGGTTAAAGTCATGGGAAATGGACTCGTCTACCCGAGTTCAAATCCTGGACTTTGTAATTGCATTTCACTTAGCGCTAATACCCTTGGGAAAGGAATGAAACCTTCTCTCCCTCCAGCTATGGATAGGTAGTAGGGTAGGCTGGGCTCTTTAACCTTGGTTAGGAAACCGATCTAGGAGAAGGAAAACTCTGAATTCAAACCTGATAAAATCCTGTTTTCAGGAATTCAAACCTGTTGAACCTCGCTTAAGAAATTGACCTTGTGTCACATCCTGCTCGTGCGGAAGGGTTGGTATATATATATATATAATGTTAATAGATAGGGAAAATTACAGTCTGATGGTTTGATTGAAGAAAATCTTCGTTTTTTTTTTTGTGCGGATTCACTTTCTTTCTAGAATAATCTTTGAATAAAACGAGAACCTCTTTTTCCCACCTCCAACAAATAAACAGAAAGAAGTATGTGAGTGGTCACGTGATGAAAACAGTGATCATCGGCCCAAGAAGAAAGAAGTAATTTCTTTCTTCATTATCTTGGTGTTCATGTCAGTATCGTTTAATACACTTGGGATTGTGACTGTTCAGTCTGTCAAATTCTGTTTATCACAAGATTTAGGAAAAATAAATCTGAAACACACTGAACGACGATTCTGATTCACGATATAGCGATGAGATGTGCTAATCGAACAGGAAGAATTACTGGAAAGTTGGGGGTGAAGTAAATATGAGAATAGTAATGATTGATTTTAAAGTCACGTCAACCCATCGGGGGTTATTTTATGTCTATAGGTTAGGGAAATACGTACATCGTAGGGCTAATCTTGCAAATCGGTCGGAAAATTAGTGTTACCCAGAAAAAACAGAACCCACAAATTTTGTAATAAAACTGTTAATTTTAACTAGGGGGTTTAGGGTTAGGGTTAGGGTTAGGGTTATGGTTGGGGTTTAGGGCTAGTTTAATGGGAAAATAAATGAATAATTTGGGTTCTGCTTTTTCTGCGGCACCCTGTATACAGGGTGACACAGAAAAGACAGAACCCACACATTTTGTAATAAAACTGTTAATTTTAACTAGCGTCGTTTAGGGTTAGGGTTAGGGTTAGGGTTTAGGCTTAGCTTAATGGGAAAATAAATAAATAATTTGTGTTCTGTTTTTCTGGGTCACCCTGTAATATGTTTTAATTTTCCGACCGATTTACAAGTTTTGTCCATCGTAATTTATGTGTAGGTTTGTTAAGGATTCTTTGGGGGGGGGGCGGAGTCCTCGTGAATTACTGGAAAGTTGGGGGGGGAGTAAATATGATAATATTAATAATTGATTTTAAAGTCATGTCAACCAAATCTGGGGTATATTATGCCTAAAAGTTAGAGAAATACGTACATCGTAAAATTATATATACTTTTTGTGTAGTTTTTTTAAAGATTTTTTTGGGGGGTGGGGCGAAGTCCTCGTGAATTGCTGGAAAGTGGAGGTGAAGTAAATATGTGAATAGTAATGATTGATTTTAAAGTCATGTCAACCCATCTGGGGTTATGTTATGCCTAAAGGTTAAAGAAATACGTACATCGTAGTTCATACATACTTTTATGTATTTTTTAAAAAGATTTTTGAGGTCGCGGAGTTTTCGTAGCGTAGTGGCTAATGTGCTAGACTGTGACATCTTAGTAAACGAGTTCGAACTCCAGTCGTTATATTACGTTTGATTTCAGACTAATACCCTTGGGAAATGTATGAATCTACCCCATCCCCCCAACTATTGGTTAAATATACTTATATTCTATATACATCTTATGGGTGGTTACTTGTTCGCGTTTTGTTGGTGGGGTGTGTCTTCGTGACTAACAAGTTGGACTGTGACATCATAGGAAGCAAGTTCGAACTCCAGTCGTGTTATTACGTTTACTTTCCTACTAATATCCTTGGGAAAGGTATGACCCCCTCTTCATCCCCAGCTGTGGATTAAATAGTACCACAACTATCTTTTATATTAAATAACCCACGAAGGCTGAGATGCCATTAAACATAGAAAGCAAGCCAGACCAAGTTTTTCTACACAATCATATATTACAATATAATACTCTTGTTCCTTAATCTTCCGACCGTTATCATCTTTCAACGCCCATTGGTTACAAATGAGACCGTCTAAATCGTTCAAGGCGAAATACAAAAATGTAAATCCTGATTATCTGGTTTCGCTTTTCCGCCGAATTCTTATTTCTTATGAGTGTCGTAACCTCAGCTAAATAATGGATCATTCGCTTTTTGGTATAAAGAAAGAAATGAGAGAAAACGGACATGCTACACAGAAAAAATACAATAAGAAAGAAAGAAAGAAAGAAAGTGGGGGAGGGGTAGATAGATAGACAGAGGGGGTGGGTATGTGGAAGCGATAACGCTAATCTGCTTAAATCGAACATAATGAAACAACTTAAGAAACAGCAGGTACTCTAACCAACCTGAGTCCTTTGTTTATCCAAATTACTTTATCCAACATTGAATGATCCGAAAAGGGTTGATATGCTGTAAAAAAATAAAATAAGCATAAAATCTATACATATATATAAAGAGCAATTGTGTGTATGTATGTCCGGAGGAAACTACGAAAATAAGATAATTACCGAAAAAATAAATATATATATAAATACATTAAATATCACCAGTTCTTGCTTTTTGTGCAAAAAATTAATAAGATTTGATTTATATTCGTGAAGTTAATTAAAAATTTAAATTTGAATGATAACAACATGGATTTTTTTGTATTTAGTATTTTAAATAGGAGACATTAATTTTTTTTTTCTTTTCAGAGTGGTTTGGATTAACGCAAGGTCTTTTTACATAGGGATTTTAATGCGAGGATCCAACTAACGATTCAGCAATAATGGATATGGGAAACTGCATTTGTAACTCCACCATACCAAGCGATGCGCGAGTAGCTGCTTCTAGTCTGTACATTTATAAAAGAGCAATTGAGAGTATGTATGTCCGGAGTCTTATAATAAAGTTAGAAATAAATTCTCAGTTAATTTTATCAAAAAAGTTCATTGAATTGGGCAAGCGAAAAGAATTCATGCTTAAAGAGGTTGCCCTCATAACAATCCTTCTTTTCTTTAAACCAGTTTTAAAAAAAATGAAAAAAAGTGGGAGGGGGGGGGAGTAGCTATACCTTACAATACCTATTAATAGAAAAGAAATAGAAAGATAATTAGATACATAAGAGAAAAATATATGTAAATATATAGATAAAAATTACTTTAGGAAGAAACTACGAAAATTTCAACGACAAAGTAAATATACATATACACATTTACTATCAGCAGATCTAGCTTTTTGAGCAAAAATATGGATTTGATTTATATTCGTGAAGATAATTTAAAAAAAATTGAATAGTAACTGCATGGATTTTTTTTAAATTTAACATTTTAAGTAGAAGACATTCATTTTTCTTTTCAGAGTGTCTGTGCCCTTTTTCTCTGGCGCCACACCAGGCCGGGTCAACGCACGGTCTTTTTTTACGTAGGGATTTTAATGTACTGCAAGTATGCACTAATAACGGATCTACAAGACTAATTTGTGCTCCCCTCCCCCGGCTTACTCAGACAACGCCGGGTAGCCGCTTCTAGTTAAAAATAAAATCAAAGGTGACCAAGCATAATGCTACAACGCGCATGTGCCAAACATTAACACTATCATTCTTCTTTCTGACGCATTGACAGCAACTGCATAGCAGCTTTCAGTCTGGCGCAGAAAACGAAAACACACGCCATGCTCGTAACGCATATCCGCCCACAAACGACTCGGAGATAGGCGACTTCGTGAAAAGGTCAAAGTGCTTACAGTGCGGTTGCACTTCTAGATCTTATAGTTAAGGACCTGTTCTTGATAATGGCAACCGAATATCCGAAATACCTCGATTGGGAGCTTTTCGTTTGTCTTTACACAGAAATAAAAAACGCAAGAAATAAAATAGCAATATTTATTCATTAATAATCATAAAATACAGTAGATTACAATGCCATTTGTCTAATGCAAGTGGCGTTGCTGTTCGCATTAATCGACATAGATTATAGAGGCACGTCAAATACTAGTTAATTATACTCGTATACTATACCACGTTAATTATAAAAGCAGTCCCCGTATTCTTGAAAAACTTATCGTAAAAATCAACTAGACATGAATTATATAATCATGAATTTCACCACTTGAAATTAATGTATTTAACAATTGAAATATATATATTTACCAACCCTTCCACACGAGCAGGATGTGACACAAGGTCAGTTTCTTAAGCGGATTTTATCAGGTTTGAATTCAGAGTTTTCCTTCTCCTAGACTGGTTACCTAGCAATGGTTAAAGAGCCTAGTCTGCAATGTTATTTACCCATAGCTGGAGGGACAACTGGATTCATACCTTTCTGGAGGGTATTAGCGCCATATGAAATGCAAACAGCTTCGTCCAAGAATTGAACTCGGGTCGACGTGTCCATTTCCTACAACTCTAACCAATAGACCACGCGCCTCCATTTAATAATTGAAATATACCTCCAGCTTTGTGAAGAGTTTGCCTTGTGTTTTGCTTGCTTGCTTGGTTGGTTGGTTGGATTTTACGGCACGTCAACCCATTGGGTTATTTTATGCCGAAGACATTTTTGTCTTATTCATTCTTCATGCGTACGCATTTTTAACACATTCCTTGTAAACTCATGTTTTTAATTTATTTAATCCATTAATGAGACCCTAAACAGGTATACTCGACTCTTGGTCAAAGTGGACCTGGGAGTAATAGTGATGAAGGAGAACTCTACATTCCCTACACCTCCAGAACTGGAACCTCCACCATCTGATAGAGTTTAACGTCATAGCCCAGGACAACAAGACGCCTCATCCACCGCCTCAAGCACATGTATAATAAAAAGGGGTTGGGGCTTGCTATAAAAGGTCTAATAAGAATGTTCTCTGGGAGGGGGCACAGTTAAGTCCGACGCTTTTACTCTCCCAACTGACCAAGTGTTCAGTCTGACGCTCTCACAACAATGATGCACTCTTCTCACCAACACTATCAAAATATCTTTTCACTCGTCGCAACAGCCAAAATGCTACTGCAAGCTTTCTCCCAGGTTTGTGAGGGCTGGTCATTATATACACAATTACAGTGTTCATCCGGGCTACTCTGGACACTTTAGTAATTTACCTGCGTCAGGCTACGACTCACGATCAGGAGGATGTGAGTTCAATCTCCCCACTCGCCTCTGATCTCATTCTGCATGCCAAACACAGTCGTGCACGCTTCGAATCACTACGTTCGTCGTTTCTCTCGCCACAAAAGGTAATAGGCTTGGGATTATCATGTAGGTACTTAGGCTTGACGTAATCAGCCTATTAATCAGAGGGAGCCACTACGACTCCCAGTCTAACCAAAATAAGGGCCAAAGTGGAGTGATGCATCTCATGGACTGCTCAGTATTCACAGGATAGTCATTCTGTGTATTTTTTACAATCGCGAGTATTTGCGTTCTAATCACTGAAAACTTAATTTATTAACGCCGAAGATATTCGTTCGCCGATAATTTCCCCGTTTCTATGAGTTTGCGATGTGCTTTTTTCTTTTTTTCTTTTGTTTAGCAATCGTGTTGCGTTTTAGTTACTATTTTCTAGATATAAAAGAATACTTTTTCCCCTTTTTTATTTCTGTATTATGTTAAATATTCCAAATTGAAATGGATACTGAGAAAAAGATAACTTTTTTTTCTAATGAATGTAAATGATTTCATTTGAAAGTAAAATTTCACTTTACAAAACTAATGCTGTGAGAAATTTAAATGAAACTGTTTTTGGCATAATTACAAATAAAAAAAAATAAACTTCGATCTTTCTTTTATTTTTTCCTTTAATTCTGTATATATACATATGTGTGTGTGTGTGTGTGTGTGTGTGTGTGTGTGTGTGTTGTGTGTGTGTGATGCCTATACCAAGAATATCTCGGGATAATAATAACAGGATCACCCATATAACGTCAAAAATATTGATCATTTTATAAGAAATATTCTCAAATTCACTTAATCTATACATATATTAAGGAAAGTTGGTGTGTGTGTGTGTGTGTGTATGTATGTATGTATGTCCGGATGAATATACAAAAATAAAACAATTAACGACATATTTAATAACGCCGGTTCTTGCTTTTTGTATAAAAATTATGAAGATTTGATTTATATTCGAAGATATTTAAAAATTGAAATATACATAGAAATAGCATTGAAATTCTACTCAAAAGTGTCCAACATTTGTAAATCTCAAAAGTAAACAAATCAATACGCCATGGTTTTTGCGCCCCACTTACCAGGCGATGCTGAGTAGCCACTTCTAGTCAAATATAAAAGGGATAATTAAGCAAATAAAAAACCCGCTTTAAAAAAAATTGAAATAGATCACTAATATTGTTATCTACACTATTTCTCTGCATTTTTGAGACGAGGCTTGATAATTAGTATTATTTGGATTATTTGGATTATTGTCTTCATTTTTATATTGTTATCTGTACAACGTTTCGGCCGATGTACCCAGCGGCTTTCTTCGGGGAGCCTTCTCGAATTCGGGAACGTTCTTTTAGAACTTGGGAACATTCTTGTCGTAATCGGGAACGTTCTTGTCGTAATCGGGAGCTATCATGGAACTTTGAACCCAACCATATATTCAATCTACGGGGGTGTCCTGTTCTCATTACGCTAACCGATGTTCCCGAGTTTGAGAAGTCTCCCGAGTTTGAGAAGTCTCCCGAGTCCGACAAGAATTACTTGAAGAAGGCCGGAAATGTTGTACAGATAACAATAAAGATGATGATAGTAGTCCGAATAATCCAAATAATACTAATTGATATTTTGTTTGTCCTTTTATTTTAAGGATTTTTAATTTTGTTTTTTCATTTAGGCCTTTTCTTTTCGTTTCTATCTTTTGCATTTTCTTTTTTCTTTTTTCATATCTTTTTTCTTTCTTTCTTTTCTTTTTCCTTTTTTCTTCTTTATTTTGTTGTTTCTTTTCTGTTGTTTCATCTGAGCCTATTCTAGCAGTGACAAACCCTAAGCGGAGATTTAAGAGGTTTGAATTTATTCTTCTAGACTGGTTGCCTAATCAAGTTTAAAGAGACCAGTCTGCCCTACTATTTACCCATAGCTGGAGAGAGAATACTTGGATTCATATTTTCCCAAGTGTATTAGCTCTATGTGAACTGTAGCTTCATCCAGGATTTGAACTCGGGTCGACGAGTCCAATTCCTGTGACTCTAACCATTAGACCACGTGCCTCCATTTAACAATTGAAATATACCTCCAGCTCTGTAAAGAATTTGCCCTGTGGGTTGGTTGGTTGGTTGGTTGGTTGGATTTTACGGCACGTCAACCCATTGGGTCATTTTATACCGAAGACGTTTCTGTTTTATTTCGTTCTTCATGAGTACTACTCACTTTTTAACACGTTCCTTTAAAACTGTGAACTATGGGCTTCGTCCAAAGATTTGAACTCGGGTCGACAAAGTCTATTTCCTTCGATTCTAACCAGTACACCAACGCGTGTTTTGGACGGGTAATTAAAAAAAAGTGAAAGGGAAGAGGTAAATGAAAACTGATTGGTAATTACTATTCCGATTGAGGTAAGTCGCAAAGAAACGAAACAGTTGAAGAAGGTAATGTAGTGTTGAGGCCAGTAAAGAGTCTTACCAGAAACGGTGGGAAAAATCATTATTTCTTACGGTGACTATTAATTCAATTTATAAATTCGGGCCATTTATCATCAAAGACGTGGCCTCGGGTTAGCCGCGGGAAGGGTCGGTGAGTAAGAATTTCGGAAAAATAAGAGAAGAAGTAAGGAATAAAATTAGATGCAATAATAATAAAAAAATAAAAAAGAAAGAGAAAGAAAGAAAGAACGGTAATATAAACGATATGGTGTTGAGAAAACGTAGAAAAAGATTTCTGTGGAAAATAAAGCAACACGGAGGGAGTTAAACGAAAGCTGTATCTTAAAGTTAAGAAAATCTGATTTGTACATTGATTGAACGAACATCTATACACAGCGAAATCTTGATTTACGAGCTTCCCGACTTACGAGCTTCCAAATTATGAACTGTCACTCGGTCGATGTTGTTTTGTGTTTGTGAGATTTGATATTTGAGATACGAGCAAGCTTATGTTAATAAAAAAATAAGGCTCAAAGTTGGTGCGAGGTTGAAACCTAGAGGCCGGGTTAGCTCAGTCGGTAGAACGTCGCTAGAACCAGAAGATTCCTAGTTCGATACGGCCCTCGCCAACTCAGCGTATAAGTAGCAAGGATCTGTACGGTAAAGTAAGGAGCTGATGTAGGTGTAGCGCTCCACATCTACGCTAAAATAATCTACTTGGTCTGGCGCTAGAGAAAAGGAGAAAAATTCCCTCGCTGATTGGCTGATACCGACATTAGGCCGCCCCGACGACTTCCTTTTACTTATCATACCAATACCCGACTTTATCTGGTATCTTGCATACGCATTGATATCGTTCTAACTAAGAAACACTCCAAATTTGAGTTGTTTTGTAATTAATACTGATGGTTAAAAAAAGTCTTAATAGTTTAGAGAACTAATGAAAACGTTTTAAAACGATGTTTTTAAAATACTATCTTGAGTTTAAACAAAGATAGATATTGCAATACGAAGAATTTAATTTTTCGATTCTCGGCTTCTTCTTTTTATCGTTAAGAAATAGATTTGAATTGTCATGTACAAAAAATTCAAAGAAATAACAATGTATTTCTAACTCATCAAGCAATTAAAAATTGAATTTAAAATTGTCCCCAAATACTATTATTATTTTCAAACTGGAGTTTCGGTGAAACTTTTCGTAGAAAGGTTATATTTACAATAATTACAATAACAATATATTATATTTACAATAATCTTCAAAATTCTTGGACCATTCAAAAGAAGAAAAAAAAAAAAACCTTATGATTTTTTTAAAATTCAGCTTACGGAAATAATGAAAATTATGAACGAAAACAATGTTTACATTTTCGTACTGAAATTTAAAAAATGAAAGGCTGAACTTGCACAACGGTCGGAAAATTAAAACGGAAATTTTTTTTAGTGGTCCTCAATGAAAGTTTAACTACAGTCTATGAATTAAGTTTTTGCGAATTGGTTACGGTTTTAGGGATTTAAGGTTGTTTTTAATTACGTATTGCTTAAAAAAATACTATACATTTAATTAACCATTGAAATTAATTATTGAAACCATTATTGAGACAGTTGTTTGTTTTAGTATTGCAATGTATAATTTCAATTTAACTTAGTTTAAAAATATTTTTCAACATTAAATGTATAGTAATTTTTTTTAAGCAATATGTAATTAAAGACAACCTTAATCCCTTGACCGTAACCCAATTCGCAAAAAGTTCATTTATTAGACTGTAGTTAAACTTCATTGGGACCATCAACAACTTTCCGTTTTAATTTTCCGACCTTTGTGCAAGTCAGCCAAATGAAAAATATGTCTGAAATAGTTTTTTTTTCATAAATATGTTAGGGGAAATATCTTTTACGAGGTCTCCCCCACCCCGCTTATTTCATGAAATCTGAACAAAAAAAAAAAAAAAATAAACTGATAAAAGATTTTTAATTTTTTTTTCAAGAGTTTTTGAAGTTTCCATACGGGATTTTTTATTAAAAAAAAAGTATCTGAATCTCTACCTAAAAAATGTTAATATTATGACATAAAATTATTTCGAAAACACTAAAAAATTCAGGATTAGGTTTTTTTTTAATATATCAATGTTTAAAAAAATCCCTAAAATAAACACTGTAATATATAATTTTCAGTGATTTTTTTTTATTTTTATTTTTAAGAATCCCCTGGTGTTCCTAAAAATCTTTTCGTCCGGTCATGACCGGGTAATTTTACAAGTATGAATAAATATATATATATATATATAATATATATATATATATATAAAGATAAACCTAATGAGTCAGATAAACCTCCTCAAAGTTTCACTTAGTGCTCTTCAGGGCTAAGATCCGGCTAAAGAGATTTGGAGCAAACTCACATTTATACAAACCTACCCCCTAGGCACAAACCAATTAGCATAGACTAAACTAACCAATAAAAGAAAAAGAAAAAAGACGGAACACCGTATAAATCTATTATTTTATTCATTTATTTTTTTATTTAATTTTTATTTTTATCTATTTATTTATTAATTATTTTTTTTATATTTAATTTATTTATTGAGCTCTTTATACTTATTAGCTTTAGTTTCCTGGTGGTTTTGTATGAATATATATATCTTATATATATATATATTCATATAAATTGTCTTTTCTTTTGCCAAATATTGTACCATTAGATTATTTTTGGTTGTGCGATTATCTTGGTTTTTCTTTTTTTCCAAAATTTTTTTCTCCCCGGGCGACGTTTGGTAGTATATTTTTACAATCAAACTATTTGCCAGGTTTTTTCTCACCACGAGGATTTACCAACAAGTTTGGTATATATATATGTGTGTGTGTGTGTGTGTGTGAGTGTGTGTGTGTGTGTGTAGAAAATTTGTAGAAAAAACAAGATGTTAATAGTTTTTCTACAAACTTTCTACACATACTGTCGGATTCATATCCATTTTACTTTTCATATATATATATAATATATATATATATATATATATATATATATATGTTTGTGTGTGTGTGTGTGTGTGTCATGCAACATGGGCTCTTTGCAAAGTAATAAAAAATTCCGTTGTTACGCTACTTGAAGCGAAAATATTATTATTAATTATTAATAAAGTAATTACATAAAAGTGTCGCTACCTAGCATTATTAATCCGGTGCAGAGTGTCATATCGTTGAAATCTAATTAAATATATATTTAATATTATAACAAATTGAATTAAATCTAAATTACTAAAATTAAAATAATAGTCTCGTCTGTTTTTTTTTTGTTTTTTTTAAATCTATTTTGAGAAAATGTTGTAATTTTATATTTTTAGTTACATGATAAATAATGGACCCTTCCATTTTGATGTTGAGGAAAGAAAAGATAAGTAAAATGGACACACAACACAGGAGAAAGAAAAAAGAAAGAAAATACAAGGAGAAAGAAAGAAAGAAAGAAGGAAGAAAGAGAAAAGAAAGAAAGAAAGAAAGAAGGAAGAAAGAGAGAAAGAAGGAAAGAAGATGAAATATAGTGATGTAGGGGGAGAGCGAGTGTGCGGCAGATCACTGGTTGCAATGGAATGGAATGGAAAGATGGAAGAGAGAGAGAGAGAGAGAGAGAGAGAGGGGGGGAGAAACAGAGAGAGAGAGCGAGAGAGAGTGAGAGTTAGATGAAAATTATTATACTTTTTACATATTGAACTATAAGCAATAGCTCTTAAGTAAACATATCAGACGTTGTAATAATTAAACTATCATACAGTGAGAAAGAAAGAAAGAAAGAAAGAAAGAAAGAAAGAGAAAAGAGAGAAGAGCAAATACATATATGTAAGGGGAGAGCAAGTGCGCGGATTATCATGGATTGGAAAGATGGAATATATATATATATATATATATTATATATATGGAGGTAATGCTTAATTGAAGTCCAAAAATATCCTCGAAAAATTGTCGGCTAAAAGCCATATCAAATAAACACATTGTTTATTTACTCACTCTCATATATATGTCAATTCTAAAGACATGTCCGTCTAAATTCATTAATTATTAACTAATTAATTTTCAAAATTAGGTATGACTTCAATTAAGCACATATCCTCCAATATATATATATATATATATATATATATATATA
>CM042156.1:101392316-101396108 GCA_023376005.1 Doryteuthis pealeii
AAAAAAAATTCGCTGGCTGCTGCCTATTTCAGTAGTGATACAAAATGGCCACACTGCGCCTCCTCCTGATAATTTGAAACAAATGTGTGTCCTAATCGTTTCAGCTCGGAATTTTTTCGCGTATTCCCGGTTTAATCTTAGAAATTTTATTTGGTTAAAAATAAAATGACATAATCTTTCTAAATTTGTAATTTGTATGTGGTTTTATCGATTTGAATTAATTTTCTTCACAAAGAATGAAAAAATCCGGTTATGGACCGGGTACTTTTGCTAGTATATATATATATATATATATATATATATATATATATATATATATATATGTTGAAAAAAGAATAAAAGAAAGTAAGTATAGAATGGATAAAATAGGATATTTTAATCAATTTACTTACACGTGTTTCGGTTTTGAGTTTGTCCATGTTGTCATTATTCAAACTATTATTTATTTTTAAATAACCAAATGAAATGAAATAATAATTCTTAGTAATAGTAAATCCTTATTTTTTTAAATGATTTACTCTGATGAAGGTCGAATTTTCTTTGTGTGTGAAACATTTCTACATTTTTTCTATTATTATTATATTTAGTTTTGTACTTCTTTTGGGCTAAATATTCGCTTATTATGTGATTAAAAGTTTTTTTTTCTCTTATTGTGCTTACATTTATAAACATTTTGTAAACATTTCAAAAGGTTCCGTTTACAATTTAATTGTTTTCCTTATATTTCTAGTTTTATTGCTCTTTTTTTTTGACATGAACCTGGCTAACCCTGTACTTAATCCCTAATTATTTATCAATGCCCTGTATATTTCAGATTTGAGAATCTGTGAATAGATGTCTCAACTACACAGATTCTGTGTTCAGATGTCTCAACTAACATATATCTGTGTGCAGATGTCTCAACTACACAAATTCTGTATGCAGATGTCTCAACTACACAAATTCTGTGTGCAGATGTCTCAACTACACAAATTCTGTATGCAGATGTCTCAACTAAACAGATTCTGTGTACAGATGTCTTAACTACACAAATTCTGTGTGCAGATGTCTCAACTACTCAGAATCTGTGTGCAGAAGTCTCAACTACTCAGATTGTGTGTGCAGATGTATCAACTACACATATTCTGTGTGCAGATGTCTCAACTACTCAGATTATGTGTCCACATGTCTCAACTACACAAAATTATGTGGCAGATTCTGTGTGCAGATGTCTCAACTACACAGATTATGTCAATAGATGTCTCAACTACACAGATTCTGTGTGCAGATGTCTCAATAACACAGATTATGAGTGCAGATGTCTACAACTACTCAGATTCCGTGTGCAGATATTCAACTACACATATTCAGTGTGCGGAGGTCTAAACTATTCAGATTATGTATGCAGATGTCTCAACTACTAAGATTCTGTGTGCAGATGTCTCAACTACTCAGGTTATGTGTATAGATATCTCAACTACACAGATTCTGTGTGCAGATATCTTTCGTACACAGATTCTGTGTGCAGATGTCTCAACTACACCAGTCCGAAGAGATGATAGTCTGAAGGCGCTAAATCTGGTGAGTATGGAGGATACCGGTAAAGTTGTCCACCCGAATGAGGCGATTTCTCCTTGTCCTGATTTTTGTGTGTGGTCGACATTTTCATGCAGAAGGAGAACATTGTCGATTGGCAAGTTGCGTTTTACTCGTCGGGTTCTTTTTGCAGGTGGAATTAATTATTATTATCAGTAATTAAATATTAAATTAAATTCATTGCATTACCTCCCAAATATCAATTTGAATTTATTTTAGTCTATGTAATTAATAATTAACCTAGGAGTATAGCTCTTAAGAAAGAATTTAAAGTTAATACTATTGAATTATAATAATTTTCATATGTATTATTAATTATTTATACGATACGGTGATAAGTAATGCACACTGACGCAACACGCACTTACACACTCACACACAAACACACACACACACACACACACACACACACACACACACACACACAATATATATATATATATATATATATATATAACAAACTTATTGGTAAATCCTTGCGGTGAGAAAAAAAAACCAGCAAATAGTTTGATTGTAAAAATATACTACCAAACATCAACCGGGGAGAAAAATTTTTTGGAAAAAGAAAAGACCAAGATAATCATACCAACAAAAATAATCTATTGGTACAATATTTTTGGCCAAAAGAAAAAACAATTTATATACATATATACATATATAGATATATATATTCATATAAAACCGCGAGGAGACTAAAGCTAATAAGTAAAAAGTGCTCAATACCTAAGTAGAGCAAAATAATAAAGATAAATCTAATGAGTCAGACGAACCTACTAAAAAGTTTCGCTTAATGCTCTTCAGGGCTGAGATCTGACTCTGAGTTCATTAGATTTATCTTTATATATATATATATTTAGATTAGATATAGATATAGATATATATATATAAATTTATATATAATGAAGAAGTACAAATGAAAGTGTGTATATGGAACGACTGTTCAATGCTATATTTACTGAGCAGTAATAAAACAATTATTATAAAATTAGGATAATATATTTTTCTTGCCTCAAGATTCATGTTTCACACTATCTTCAAATGGGTTCTATAGTAAAAAGTAACTAGTCAAGCGTTTGCCTATATATATATATATATATATATATTATATATATATATATATATATATATATATTATTAAAGGTAAATGGATATTAATCGACAATATATGTAGAAAATTTAGTAGAAAAAACAAGATGTTTAAAGTTTTGCTGACAGAAATCTGTTTCGACCATATGAAGATGTCTTTATCAAAGCAACATTGTAAACGGAAGACGAAATAGATATATCATTAATCACGAGGACAGAACGCTCTCGATCAGTACCGGAATTTTCAATATTTTTAAAAAATGCATATATTATGTTAAAATAGAATAATTTTTTTTTTTAATTATAAGCATTTTTATCATTAAAAAAGCTCAAAAGAGTTTGCAGTAAAAATGTATATATATATCAAAAGTTCAGGAAAATGTTCCGGCTACAAAGAAAGTTTTAAAAATATAATACGTCCAACAGTACAATAGATGAAGATGGAAAATTTCAGGAATCCGTAATGATGACAAATTCGTAGTGTCGGGATCCGTTGTTATATTCAAAATTTGAGCCTCCAGTGATATAATTTAAATGATTCCAATTTTGTTTTCGCTGTCTCCTGTCTAACTGACCTCGCCTCGAACCCTCAGGCCTTATATATTGATAGATACTCCTACACATCTTATTCTTTTGATCTGATAACGGACATTTGTTATATATTCCTTTATCTTCTCCTGCTTCTTTGACCGGAAAGTCTCGCTTCCGTTTTTCCCCTTTTTGATAAGTATATATTTTTAATTTCTCTTTGTCTTTTGCCGGAAGCTTCGTTTTCCGGGTCGAGGACAATACAACACCTGTTTTTTGTCGGTCGACCATGGTGGACCAGTGACGAGTTATTACGCACGGGTACGACCTCCGATCACAGTGAATAGAAACTTGTCGATCATTTCAGTCCTGAGTGTGTTTGGATAGGCCCACTCCGCCAACTTTACTTACTTTTATTATATATATAATATATATATAATATTATATAATATATTGTGTGTGTGTGTGTGTGTGTGTGTGTGTGTATGTTATGTTACGTATAACTTTGTTCTTGTGAACGGTTGTTTTTTTTGTATTTGAAGCATTAGAAAAAAAGAAAAAACAGAACAAAAACAGAATTTTAATATTCGCTTGTTGTTACTG
>CM042156.1:101411208-101428708 GCA_023376005.1 Doryteuthis pealeii
GTAAGGCTAAACAAATCGAGAAAAATCAATCTCTGAATGTACATTTCGACCTATTCAGAGATTGATTTTTCTCGATTTGTTTAGCCTTACATTTAAGTAGTTAAATCCCGCCTAATTAATCATTAATGAATTAAATTTAAAAAAAATTAGGTTTGACTTCAATTAAGCACATATTCTCCCAAATATTGTCGGCTGAAAATAGCTATATTTGTTTACATATATATATATATCTTATTATAATGGAGATTGTGTGTTTTTCTGTCTGTAACCGAAACTATATTCCTACTCAAGTCACAATTCTCTTAGTTATTGACATCACATTCTCCATGATTTTATTTTTATTTAACCTCAATTATTAATAAAATTGTCTTACATTATTAATACTGTTAACTATGTCTACATACAGACAACATGCAATTATATCTATATATACAACAAAATAGCGGTTTACAGTGTAAACGGGAAGGCTAATTTGCATATTGACATTAAAAAATCGAATTTAATAAATATGTGCTTAGTATTATTGATTTCTAACTGTTTGGTTTTATTTTAATGAATATAAGCAAAAGTCTCTTCAATGAATCTTAAATGAAATCCATTAACAAGATAAAATAACTGTCATTTTATTCTTTACTTCCTCTTATAACTAAATACTTAAATTAGAAAAAATAACAATAAAAGACGAGAGTGATGGAAGAGTAAGTTTCAGTTGTTCCATTTTTTTATTATACTCCCTCTGTTTCAAATATTTTATTATACTCCCTCTGTTTCAAATCTTTTTATCTGTATTCTTATTTAGTTTCATTAGCTTTTCTAATTCAATACAATATTTTATTACATTAAAACTTAAATACTTGCACCCGAAGGGTGCATATTTTTGATAGTATATATATATATATATATATACATATATATATATATATATATATATATATATATATGTGTGTGTGTGTGTGTGTGTGTGTGTGTGGTTATGTGTGGGTGTGTATCGTCCGCTTTTGTAAGTTTTTATATGTAGAAGATGTGAGACAGTGTGACTGTGACAGAGAACATTATCCAACGAGTGTTCTCTGGTCACGAAAAACTAATGTCATAATACCGAAATAGAATATGATAGATGCTATTAATTCAATGGTGTTGATCCTCTTTTCAGATAGTTCTACATGAGTGACAAGGGAGATAAGACTGAAAACGACGAAAAAAGGTTTTTCGACGTTCGGAAACACTTTAATCTTTCTCATTAACATGCGTCTGAGTTTGTGTACTCGTTTAGAGGAATAAACATTTCTATTGATGTTAAAAGACAAAATTACCAACATTATTATACACACACACACACACACACACACACACACACACACACATACACATATAGACACACACGCACACACACACATACTCACACATATATGTGTATATAAAACGCAGGAAGCGCGTGGTGTAATAGTTAAAGTCATGGGAAATGGACTCGTCGCCCCGAGTTCAAATCCTGGATGTGGTAATTGCATTTCACTTAGCGCTAATACCCTTGGGAAAGGTATGAATCCTACTCTCCCCTCCAGCTATGGGTAAATAGCAGGGCAGGCTGGGTTCTTAACCATGGCTAGTTAACCAGTCTAGGAGAAGGAAAACTCGGAATTCAAACCTGTTGAACTCCGCTTAAGAAATTGACCTTGTGTCGTATCCTGCTCGTGTGGGGGAGTTGGTAAATATATATATGTGTATATAAAACACCTTATGAATTAGTGGTTAGAATTCTTGAACCTAGGACCTTCTTTTTCCTCCATACAAATATGTATGCATATAAATGTGCATGTTTTTTTTTCAATATATATATATATATTATTATATATATATATATATATATAGTGGTTAATTAACGGCTGAAGAAGATATCAGAAGATATGAAACACGTGTCGCTAATATAAAATAATAATATAATTTTTTTCAAAATCATAATCCATTTTGCGAACCTTCTTTTTTATTATATATATCGGGTTAGCTCAGTCGGTAGAGCGTTCGGCTAGAAACCACAAGGTTCCTAGTTCGATACCGGCCCTCGCCAACTCAGCGTTATGAGTAGCACAGGGATCTGTGCGGTAAAGTAAGAGCTGATGGTAGGTGTAGCGCTCCACCTCAGACGCTAAGATAATATCCTTGGTCTAGCGCTAGTGAAAAGGGGATAAACTCCCTCGCTGTCTGGCTGATACCGACATTAGGCCGCCCCGACGACTTTACTTTACTTACTTTATATATATATATATATATATATAAATTTTTGTTTGTTTTTATAGTGTGTTTGAAGCATTAATCATAGAATGTAATATTATATTTTTTGAAGGCAAAATAATGCAATTTATGTTGAAAAACATATTTATTTGAATTTTCTTTTTTTCCTTTTTTTTTTCTCTAATATTTTCGGAGCAAAGTCCATCTTCAGAGAGTTGAAAAGTTTCCATCTGTGTTTGTTAAAATCAACTGTGGTATTATTCCGTTGAATTCGCTGGAGATTTAAAAGTTCGGCAAAGATCGTCAAATTCCGTGTAGCTGTGATGTTTTGCGGGAATTTTTGAAATCATTTAAGATATATATATATTTTTTCTTTTTTGTAAATACTATAAAAACAGGCCCTGCTCCGGGCAGGTTGAAATAATAAAAAATTTTTTTTATAAAGATTTATATATATATATATATATATATATATATATATATATATATATAATATTATATATATATAATGGGTCGGGAGCAAAAACAAATATTCGTACGCATACAATTTTTTTAATTTATTGTATTTCCAATTAATGAATAAACATACTTTTCATATAATTAACTGTTCTCCGATTGATAATAACTAAATATGTATAGAAAAGAAAAGAAAATGGTTTAATAGAAATAAATCCCATTTATCCAACTTAATGGGTGAAAAAAGTATTCGTACAATTTAAATCTCAGATTTCAAAAGTTTTAAATTACTTTAATATTATTCATGAATTATTATTTAATTATTATTCTAGAAGGTTCCAATTATTGTTATCAGTAGTTATTTTCAGTCATAGTTTGTTAGACAAAGTGTCACCCTGATGTTATCTGGAAGCACAGCTCTCATTGGCCTAGATGGGCGCGTGATCAGTTTACTCTGAGAATATTGATTAGAATTTAGTCATTTGGTGATGGAGCAACCGATTCGGGCAGACGTAGTTTTGTGTCTCTGCTTCTTGCGTTCGCGAGTCGGCAAATCGGAAAATAAGGGATTCGGTGTAAGAAAAGAGTAAGCACAAAAATTTGCCTCTGTATTGTTGATAAAGAAAGTATTCGGATTACTTACAGTACCTGTGGTCACTTTATTAAGTATTGAACTAGCTCCTTGCTGCTTAATTTTATCAAGGAGGGTCGATCGCAAAACAAACGAAAAAAGAATAAGAGAAAAAAGAAAAGTAAGAAAGAAAAGAAAAAAAAAGAAAGTAAGAAAAAAAGAAAGTAAGAAAGAAAAAAGGAAGGAAGAAAGGAAGGGAGGAAGGAAGGAAACTAAAATTTCATCTCCACTTAAAAATTCTGAATGTCTTATATCAAGGAAAATAGAATTCTCTAACATTTAGGCATAAGATAACCCGAGACGGGTTTACATGCCATTACAATCTATTAATTAATCAACCTGATGTCAGTTCTATCATCAGTTACTTTGACATTCAATTTCTATGATAGGAGTTGGCAGAACCCTAAGGCAGTACCACTCCCCTATGAGTACCTTACCATCTCAGGCAGTCGCAGAAAAAAATCCGATATCTTCATTATCAACTCAGAATGGTGATGTAATGAATGCTTCCATTAGACTATATTTTTTTCGAGATACATAAACACACGAATACACATGGATGAATTTAAAATTAATTAGTGTTGACATAGAAGCCGGCAATAAATAAGATCCGTACTTGAAATACCGGTTCTAACCTGATCGTTAAGGTTAAGTGAATTTCCGCTCCATTACTAGGTAAAAATATTCTAATAAGACAGTAACATCCTGAAATTAAAGGGATATTTATCTTTAAAAAAAAAAAAGAAAGAAAAAAAGAAAGACTTATTTCAAATAGTTTGAGAGTCATCCTTTTTCTTTTTCATTCAACTGTCTGCCAGTCTCATCTATCAGAGCTCAGTTACTATTCACAGGTGAACGAGTGCAAAACCGGAAGACAAGTGCATATGCCATAACGTCAATCTGATAAAGGTTATTTTTTTACAAGGTAACAAAAACTATGTATTATTATTACTAGCAAATATATGCACCCTCCGGGTGCAAGTATTTAAGTTTTAATATAATAAAATATCATGTTAAATTACAAAGGCAAATGAAACTGAATAAGAATGCAGATAAAAAAGATTTGAAACAGAGGGGGTATGATTGAAAAATAGAACAACTTGGAAACTAACTCTTCCATCATTTTCCATTACTCCCGTCTTTCATTGGTAAATTTTCGTAATTTAACTATTTAGTTAAAATAGGAAGTAAAGGATAATATCACAGTTATTTCTTCTTGTTAATGAATTTCTTTTAATATTTATCCCTGAGATTTTTTCTCATATTCATTAAGATAAAACCAAAAAAATTGAAGTCAATAATACTAAGCACATATTCATTAAAATCAATTTTTTAAGATCAATATGCAAATTAGCCTTCCCATTCACACTGTAAACCTATTTTGTTGTATATATAAATACAATTGCATGTTAATAGTAAGTAGATATGGTCAACAGTATTAATGATATAATACAATTTTATTAATAATTGAGGTTTAAATAAAAAAAATAAAATCATAGAGAATATGATGTAAATAACTAAGGGAAATGTGACTTGTATAGTGATATGGTTTCGGTTACAGACAGATAAATCCACAATCTCCATTATAATAAGATTACTAGCAACAGAAAACACCCTCCGGGCGTCGTAAAAATTAATTTTTGAAAGACATTGCCTGCGAGGGTGGGAGTTAAAAATTCAATGTCAAAGGGTTTGTATCATAAGTAAGACAAATTCTCATATTTATTAAAGGCGTAAAAAATATAAAATAAATAAAACAATTTGAAATGAAAACTGAGCCCTGTTCCTCTCAAAGAAAATGTTGCGTGCATGCAATAATCAAATAATTATTTTGAATATTTTCCACATCAATTTTACACAAAATCGTAGGTATTTATTTATTTGTAAATTTTTTAGTTAACTTCTTGTTACTGTAAAAAAAAAAAAAGAAAAAGGACGAGAGTAAAAAACAATTTTTAAAATTGCTTACTCAAATTTTGGGTGTATATAACATAAGAATATTGTGACGTAAGCTGTGACGTAGAGCTATGACGTATTTTTTGTTACAGACAGAAATACAGACAATCTCTATTATTATTATTATTATTATTATTATTATTATAAGTTTTTCACCCCAGGGTTTGCTGATGGTCTTTCACTGGAGTCTGAATGACAACAAGTCTCCTCGGGTCCCCACGACTCTTCTGAGTATTATAGCCGATTGCAGCTATGCAGTAGTCTGGATGGTCTCAATGCTTCCTCTGATTTCCAGATCCTCCAGTCTTTTTTCCAAATTTATTGGGATCGTTCCAAGTGCACCAACTACAATTGGTATCACTTTCATCCTCATGTTTCAAAACTTTTTCAATTCTCTGGCAAGGTCCAGGTATTTATCCATCTTTTCATTTCCTTCATCTTCACCCTGTGATCTGCTGGGACCGCTAAGTCCACCAGTTGACAAGTTCTTTTTTTTTTGTTAAGCAACACTATGTCTGGTCTCCTGGTCGGGATAGGGTGATCCGTCTTTATTATTATTATTATTATTATTTTTTTTTTTCACTAGGATTTGCTTGTGGTCTTTCACTGGAGCCTGAGTGACAACAAGTCTCCTCAGGTCTACGGGACTTTCCTGGGTATTCTTGCCGATTTCAACAATGCTGTTGTTTGGATGGTCTTAATTCTTCCTTTGATTTACAGTCCCTATAATTATGGAGTTTTTCACATCAGTGTTAGCTGACGGTCTTTCACTGAAGTCTGAGTGACAACAGGTCTTCTCAGGTCTCCAGGACTCTTCTGAGTATTCTGGCAGATTGCAGCAACGCTATTGTCTGTATGGCTAATTATTATTATTCTTATTTGCTCCTTTTGAGTTTTCACATCAGCATTAGCTGATGGTCTTTCACTGGAGTCTGAGTGACAGCAAGTTTCCTTAGGTCTCCAGGACTCTTCTGAGTATTCTGGCAGATTGCAGCAGTGCAGTGTTCTGAATGGTTTCAACCCTTCCTCTGAGTTCCAAACTTTCCAGACCCTTTTCTAATCCTTTTGGGACTGTTCCAAGTGCAACAACTACAATTGGTATCATTTCACTTTCATATTCCATAACTTTTTCAGTTCTCTGGCAAGGTCCAGATATTTGTGCATTTTTTCATTTTCCTTTAGCTTCACCCTGTGATCTGCTGGAACTGCAAAATCCACCAGTTGACAATTCTTTCTTTTTTGTTTATCAACACTAGGTCTGGTCTTCTTGCTGGGATAATGTGATCCGTTTTTATTTCAAAGTCCCAGAGAATTTTATGTGTTTCGTTCTCAAGAACAGATTCTGGTTTATGCATATACCATTTTGTAGTATGGTCAAAATTAAATTTTTTGCATAATTCCCAGTGGATCACCTTCCCAACTCAGTCGTGTCTAGTTTTGTATTCTCGTTATTATTATGCTTGCCGTAGCTGGTGGTTTACTGGATGCTGAGTGACAGCAAATCCCCTCGGGTCTACAGGACTCTTCTAAGTATTCAAGCCGATACCAACAATACATTTGTTTGAAAATGGTCTCCGTTCTTCCAGAACTTTGGGGACCGTTCCAAGGACACCAATTACACTGGTTTACAAAGAAATTGAGGCAAGCACAAAAATAGCTGTTTTAACCTAATTTGGGGGTGCTGAATTCAGATTTGAAATCCGTTTTTACTCATCACCTCTAGTTTTTTTAGATATGCATACTGTACATTTTGTACACATACTGTACATAAAGGCGTATATGCATTCAGGGTTAATTTCTAATATTGTATGACTTATGTCTTCTTTTTTAGTTATTATGCAATAAGCGTAAGTGATGGAATTACATTATATATATATAGCTATATATCAAGACGGATTTTGGCAGTTAAGCGTAACCAACACGTCTCAATCTACAACCAGTAGTGCACTGGCTAGTAGTGCACTGGCAGTCAGCAGATCATCTAAGAAAACACATTTCTAACTGTCTGTGGTACTATGAATTGTGTACATTGTGTCATCCAAGTATATTTATTCCGTCAATGTTCTTTACCGATCCTGTTTTATCTGTATAATTGGTACGACATTCACCATTATCTTCCAAAGTTTCCTCATTTCTCTAGCAAGGTCTGAGTATTTGTCTATCTTTTCGCTTTCTTTTATTTTTACTTGCACCCTCCGAGTGGAAGTATTTAAGTTTTAATGTAATTGAATATTATATCAAATTATAAAGGCTAATGAAACTAAATAAGAATGTAGATAAACAGATTTGAAACAGAAAGGGGTATAATCGAAAAATAGAACAACTGAATCTTAATTTTCCATCTCCCATGACTTTTATTGCTAAATTGTCATTATTTAAATGTTTAGTTAAAATAGGGAGCAAAGAATAAAATTACAGTTATTTCTTCTTGTTAATAGAAACGCGTGGTGTAACGGTTAAAGTCATGGGAAATGGACTCGTCTACCCGAGTTCAAATCCTGGACTTGGTAATTGCATTTCACTTAGCGCTAATACCCTTGGGAAAGGAATGAAACCTACTCTCCCTCCAGCTATGTATAAATAGTAGGGTAGGCTGGGCTCTTTAACCTTGGTTAGGAAACCGGACTAGGAGAAGGAAAACTCTGAATTAAAACCTGATAACATCCTGTTTTCAGGAATTCAAACCTGTTGAACCTCGCTTAAGAAATTGACCTTGTGTCACATACTGCTCGTGCGGAAGGGTTGGTATATATATATATAATGTTAATAGATAGGGAAAATTACAGTCTGATGGTTTGATTGAAGAAAATCTTCGTTTTCTTTTGTTTTTGTTTTTTTGTGCGGATTCACTTTCTTTCTAGAATAATCTTTGAATAAAACGAGAACCCCTTTTTCCCACCTCCAACAAATAAACAGAAAGAAGTATGTGAGTGGTCACGTGATGAAAACAGTGATCATCGGCCCAAGAAGAAAGAAGTAATTTCTTTCTTCATTATCTTGGTGTTCATGTCAGTATCGTTTAATACACTTGGGATTGTGACTGTTCAGTCTGTCAAATTCTGTTTATCACAAGATTTAGGAAAAATAAATCTGAAACACCCTGAACGACGATGCTGATTCACGATATAGCGATGAGATGTGCTAATCGAACAGGAAGAATTACTGGAAAGTTGGGGGTGAAGTAAATATAAAAATAGTAATGATTGATTTTAAAGTCATGTCAACCCATCTGGGGTTATGTTATGCCTAAAGGTTAGAGAAATACGTACATCGTAGTTTATACATACTTTTATGTAGTTTTTTTTAAAAAGATTTTTGAGGTTGCGGAGTTCTCGTGGCGTAGTGGCTAATGTGCTAGACTGAAACATCTTAGTAAACGAGTTCGAACTCCAGTCGTTATATTTCGTTTGATTTCAGACTAATACCCTTGGGAAATGTATGAACCTACCCCATCCCCCCAACTATTGGTTAAATATACTTATATTCTATATACATCTTATGGGTGGTTACTTGTTCGCGTTTTGTTGGTGGGGTGTGTCTTCGTGACTAACAAGTTGGACTGTGACATCATAGGAAGCAAGTTCGAACTCCAGTAGAGTTATTACGTTTACTTTCCTACTAATATCCTTGGGAAAGGTATGACCCCTCTTCATCCCCAGCTGTGGATTAAATAGTACCACAGCTATCTTTGATATCAAATAACCCACGAAGGCTGAGATGCCATTAAACATAGAAAGCAAGCCAGACCAAGTTTTTCTACACAATCATATATTACAATATAATACTCTTGTTCCTTAATCTTCCGACCGTTATCATCTTTCAACGCCCATTGATTACAAATGAGACCGTCTAAATCTTTCAAGGCGAAATACAAAAATGTAAATCCTGATTATCTGGTTTCGCTTTTCCGCCGAATTCTTATTTCTTATGAGTGTCGTAACCTCAGCTAAATAATGGATCATTCGCTTTTTGGTATAAAGAAAGAAATGAGAGAAAACGGACATGCTACACAGAAAAAATACAATAAGAAAGAAAGAAAGTGGGGGAGGGGTAGATAGATAGAGGGGGTAGGTATGTGGAAGCGATAACGCTAATCTGCTTAAATCGAACATAATGAAACAACTTAAGAAACAGCAGTTACTCTAACCAACCTGAGTCCTTTGTTTATCCAAATTACTTTATCCAATATTGAATGATCCGAAAAGGGTTGATATGCTGTAAAAAAATAAAATAAGCATAAAATCTATACATATATATAAAGAGCAATTGTGTGTATGTATGCCCGGAGGAAACTACGAAAATAAGATAATTACCGAAAAAATAAATATATATATATAAATACATTAAATATCACCAGTTCTTGCTTTTTGTGCAAAAAATTATGAAGATTTGATTTATATTCGTGAAGTTAATTAAAAATTTAAATTTGAATGATAACAACATGGATTTTTTTGTATTTAGTATTTTAAATAGGAGACATTATTTTTTTTTCTTTTCAGAGTGGTTGGATTAACGCAAGGTCTTTTTTACATAGGGATTTTAATGCGAGGATCCAACTAACGATTCAGCAATAATGGATATGGGAAACTGCATTTGTAACTCCACCATACCAAGGCGATGCCGAGTAGCTGCTTCTAGTCTGTACATTTATAAAGAGCAATTGAGAGTATGTATGTCCGGAAGTCTTATCATAAAGTTAGAAATAAATTCTCAGTTAATTTTATCAAAAAAAGTTCATTGAATTGGGCAAGCGAAAAGAATTCATGCTTAAAGAGGTTGCCCTCAATAACAATCCTTCTTTTCTTTAAACCAGTTTTTAAAAAAATGAAAAAAAGTGGGAGGGGAGGGGGGAGTAGCTATACCTTACAATAACCTATTAATAGAAAGAAAATAGAAAGAAATAATTAGATACATAAAGAAAACATATATGTAAATATATAGATAAAAATTACTTTAGGAAGAAACTACGAAAACTTCAACGACAAAGTAAATATACATATACCCATTTACTATCAGCAGATCTGGCTTTTTGAGCAAAAATAATGATTTGATTTAATATAAATCAAATCATTATTTTTGCTCAAAAAGCCAGATCTGGTGATAGTGAAGATAATTTTTTTTTTAAATTGAATAGTAACAGCATGAATTTTTTTTAAATTTAACATTTTAAGTAGTAGACATTCATTTTTCTTTTCAGGGTGTCTGTGCCCTTTTTTCTCTGGCGCCACACCAAGCCGGGTCAACGCACAGTCTTTTTTTACGTAGGGATTTTAATGGGGCATCCAGCAAGTATGCACTAATAACGGATCTACAAGACTAATTTTTGCTCCCCTCCCCCCGTTTACTCAAGCAACGCCGAGTAGCCGCTTCTAGTAAAAAAATCAAAGGTGACCAAGCATAATGCTACGCGGCATGTGCCAAACATTAACACTATCATTCTTCTTTCTGACGCATTGACAGCAACTGCATAGCAGCTTTCAAGTCTGGCGCAGAAAAACGAAAACAGCACGCCATGCTCGTAACGCTATCCGCCAACCACAACGACTCGGAGATAGGCGACTTCGTGAAAAGGTCAAAGTGCTTACAGCTGTGGTTGCACTTCTAGATCTTATCAGTTAAGGACCTGTTTCTTGATAATGGCAAACCGAATATCCGAAATACCTCGATTGGGAGCTTTTCGTTTGTCTTTACACAGAAATAAAAAACGCAAGAAATAAAATAGCAATATTTATTCATTAATAATCATAAAATACAGTAGATTAACATGCCATTTGTCTAATGCAAGTGGCGTTGCTGTTCGCATTAATCGACATAGATTATAGAGCACGTCAAATACTAGTTAATTATACTCGTATACTATACCACGTTAATTATAAAAGCAGTCCCCGTATTCTTGAAAAACTTATCGTAAAATCAACTAGACATGAATTATATAATCATGAATTTCACCACTTGAAATTAATGTATTTAACAATTGAAATATATATATTTACCAACCCTTCCACACGAGCAGGATGTGACACAAGGTCAGTTTCTTAAGCGGATTTTATCAGGTTTGAATTCAGAGTTTTTCTTCTTTTAGATTGGTTACCTAGCAATGGTTAAAGAGCCTAGTCTGCATTGTTATTTACCGATAGCTGGAGGGAGAACTGGATTCATACCTTTCTGGGGGTATTTGCACCATATGAAATGCAAAGAGCTTCGTCCAAGAATTGAACTCGGGTCGACGCGTCCATTTCCTACAACTCTAACCAATAGACACGCGCCTCCATTTAATAATTGAAATATACCTCCAGATTTTTGAAGAGTTTGCCTTGTGTTTTGCTTGCTTGCTTGCTTGGTTGGTTGGATTTTACGGCACGTCAATCCATTGGGTTATTTTATGCCGAAGACATTTTTGTCTTATTCATTCTTCATGCGTACGCATTTTTAACACATTCCTTGTAAACTCATGTTTTTATTTATTTAATCCATTAATGAGACCCTAACAGGTACTACCACTCTTGGTCAAAGTGGACCTGGGAGTGATAGGGATGAAGGAGAACTCTACATTCCCTACACCTCCAGAACTGGAACCTCACCATCTGATAGAGTTTAACGTCATACCCAGGACAACAAGACCCTCATCCACCGCCTCAAAGCACATGTATAATAAAAAGGGTTGAGACTTGCTATTAAGGTAATAGTGTTACGTAGCGGCCTTCTTAGCTACTCTAAATCGTATAAGTAAGTAGTCGTTGCGGGTATATATGGTCACGTAGCGAAGTATGTAGTAGTGGGCTACTACCGACTACTGGACTTCAATAAACAACAGATACGTATCTACAAAGATAGGACCCTTCTTTATTTTCTTCGGTGTGTGGGTGGTAAAGGCGCAGAGCTTCACAATGAAAATTCCGGCGGCTGGCGAAGAGCGCAGCGTTCACAATGAGTGCCCGAGGGGTGTTTGCTGACGGGAGACGTGAAGTGTCCTTTTGGCTCCCGGCTGGCGTCTCTGTCTGTCGGCTCGAATCTTCTCACCTTTATATTGATAGATACACCTTCGCATCTTTATCTTTTGATCTGATAACTGACCTTTGTTATATATTTCTTCATCTTCTCCCTGTTTCTTTGACCGGAAAGCCCCCTTTCCGTTTTCCCTTTTTTAAATATATATTTTTTATATTTCTCTTTGTCTTTTTGCCGGAAGCTCCGTCTTCCGGGCGAGGACAATACAACAATAGGCTTGGGATAATCAAGTAGGTACTTAGGCTTGACGTAACCAGCCTATTAATCAGAGGGATCCACTACGACTGTCAGTCTAACCAAAGTGGAGTGATGCATCTCATGGATTGCTCAGTATTCACAGGATAGGCATTCTGTATATTTTTTACAATCGCGAGTATTTGCGTTCTATCACTGAAACTTAATTTATTAACCCGAGATAATTCGTTCGCCGATAATTTCCCGTTTTCTATGAGTTTCGAGTACTTTTTTTTTCTTTTTTTTTTAGCAATCGTGTTTCGTTTTAGTTACTATTTTCTAAATATAAAATAATACTTTTTTCCCTTGTTTATTTCTGTATTATGTTAAATATTCCAAATTGAAATGGATACTGAGAAAAACATAACCTTTTTTTTTCTTATGAATATAAATGATTTAATTTGAAAGTAAAATTTCACTTTACAAACTAATACTGTGAGAAATTTAAATGAAACAGTTTTTGGCATAATTACAAATAAAAAAATAAACTTAGATCTTTCTTTTATTTTTTCCTTTAATTCTGTATATATACATATGTGTGTGTGTGTGTGTGTGTGTGTGTGTGTGTGTGTGATGCCTATACCAAGAATACTCAGGATAACAATAACAGGATCAAACCCATATAACGTCAAATATATTGATAATTTTATAAGAAATATTCTGAAATTCACTTAATCTATATATATATATATATATAAAGGGAAGTTGGTGTGTGTGTATGTATATATGTCCGGATGAAAATACAAAAATAAAACAATTAATGACATATTTAATAACGCCAGTTCTTGCTTTTTGTATAAAACTAATGAAGATTTGATTTATATTCGAAGATATTTAAAAATTGAAATATACATAGAAATAGCATTGAAATTCTACTTATAAGTGTTCAAAATTCGTAAGTCTCAAAAGTAAACAAATCAATACGCCATGGTTTTTGCGCCCCACTTACCAGGCGATGCTGAGTAGCCACTTCTAGTCAAATATAAAAGGGATAATTAAGCAAATAAAAAACCCGCTTTAAAAAAAATTGAAATAGATCACTAATATTGTTATCTACACTATTTCTCTGAATTTTTGAGATGAGGCTTGATAATTAGTATTATTTGGATTATTTGGATTATTGTCTTCATTTTTATATTGTTATCTGTACAACGTTTCGGCCGATGTACCCAGCGGCTTTCTTCGGGGAGCCTTCTCGAATTCGGGAACGTTCTTTTAGAACTTGGGAACATTCTTGTCGTAATCAGGAATGTTCTTGTCGTAATCGGGAACGTTCTTGTCGTAATCGGGAGCTATCATGGAACTTTGAACCCAACCATATATTCAATCTACGGGGGTGTCCTGTTCTCATTACGCTAACCGATGTTCCCGAGTTTGAGAAGTCTCCCGAGTCCGACAAGAATTACTTGAAGAAGGCCGGAAATGTTGTACAGGTAACAATAAAGATGATGATAGTAGTCCGAATAATCCAAATAATACTAATTGATATTTTGTTTGTCTTTTATTTTAAGGATTTTTAATTTTGTTTTTTCATTTAGGCCTTTTCTTTTCGTTTCTATCTTTTGCATTTTCTTTTTTCTTTTTCATTCTTTTTTCTTTCTTTCTTTTCTTTTTCCTTTTTTCTTCTTTATTTTGTTGTTTCTTTTCTGTTGTTTCATCTGAGCCTATTCTAGTAGTGACAAACCCTAAGCGGAGATTTAAGAGGTTTGAATTTATTCTTCTAGACTGGTTGCCTAATCAAGTTTAAAGAGACCAGTCTGCCCTACTATTTACCCATAGCTGGAGAGAGAATACTTGGATTCATACCTTTCCCAAGTGTATTAGCGCTATGTGGCTTCACTGTGGCTTCATCCAGGATTTGAACTCGGGTTGAAGAGTTCAATTCCTGTGACTCTAACCATTAGACCACGTGCCTCCATTTAACAATTGAAATATACCTCGAGCTCTGTAAAAATTTGTCTTGTGGGTTGGTTGGTTGGATTTTACGGCACGTCAACCCATTGGGTCATTTTATACCGAAGACGTTTCTGTTTTATTCGTTCTTCATGAATACTCACTTTTTAACACGTTCCTTTAAAACTATGAACTATGGCTTCGTCCAAGATTTGAACTCGGGTCGACGAGTCTATTTCCTTCGATTCTAACCAGTACACCAACGCGTGTTTTGGACGGGTAATTAAAAAAAAAGTGAAAGGGAAGAGGTTAAATGAAACTGATTGGTAATTACTATTCGATTGAGGTAAGTCGCAAAGAACGAAACAGTTGAAGAAGGTAATTGTAGTGTTGAGCCAGTAAAGAGTCTTACCAGAAACGGTGGGAAAAATCATTATTTCTTACGGTGACTATTAATTCAATTTATAAATTTCGGGCCATTTATCATTAAGACGTGGCCTCGGGTTAGCGCGGGGAGGGTCGGTGAGTAAGAATTTCGGAAAAATAAGAGAAGAAGTAAGGAATAAAATTAGATGCAATAATAATAAAAAAATAAAGAAAGAAAGAAAGAAAGAAAGTCGGCAATATAAACGATATGGTTGTTGAGAAACGTAGAAAGATTTGTGTGGAAAATAAAGCAACTCGGAGGGAGTTAAACGAAGCTGGTCTTAAAGTTAACAAAATCTGATTTGTACATTGATTGAGACGAACATCTATACACAGCGAAATCTTGATTTACGAGCTTCCCGACTTACGAGCTTTCCAAATTATGAACTGTCACTCGGTCGATGTTTTGTTTTGTGTTTGTGAGATTTGAGATTTGAGATACGAGCAAGCTTATGTTAATAAAAAATAAAGGCTCAAAAGTTGGTGCGAGGTTGAAACCTAGGGCCGGGTTAGCTCAGTCGGTAGAACATTCGGCTAGAAACCAGAAGATTCCTAGTTCGATACCGGCCCTCGCCAACTCAGCGTATGAGTAGCACAGGGATTTGTACGGTAAAGTAAGGAGCTGATGGTAGGTGTAGCGCTCCACATCTACGCTAAAATAATCTACTTGGTCTGGCGCTAGAGAAAAGGAGAAAAATTCCCTCGCTGATTGGCTGATACCGACATTAGGCCGCCCCGACGACTTCCTTTTACTTATCATACCAATACCCGACTTTATCTGGTATCTTGCATACACATTGATATCGTTCTAACTAAGAAACACTCCAAATTTGAGTTGTTTTGTAATTAATACTGATGGTTAAAAAAACTCTTAATAGTTTAGAGAACTAATGAAAACGTTTTAAAACGATATGTTTTTAAAATACTATCTTGAGTTTAAACAAAGATAGATATTGCAATACGAAGAATTTAATTTTTCGATTCTCGGCTTCTTCTTTTTATCGTTAAGAAATAGATTTGAATTGTCATGTACAAAAAATTCAAAGAAATAACAATGTATTTCTAACTCATCAAGCAATTAAAAATTGAATTTAAAACTGTCCCCAAATACTATTATTATTTTCAAACTGGAGTTTCGGTGAAACTTTTCGTAGAAAGGTTATATTTACAATAATTACAATAACAATATATTATATTTACAATAATCTTCAAAATTCTTGGACCATTCAAAAGAAGAAACATAAAAAAAAACCTTATGATTTTTTTTAAAATTCAGCTTATGGAAATAATGAAAATTATGAACAAAAACAATGTTTACATTTTCGTACTGAAATTTAAAAATGAAAGGCTGAACTTGCACAACGGTCGGAAAATTAAAACGGAAAATTTTTTTGGTGGTCCTCAATGAAAGTTTAACTACAGTCTATGAATTAAGTTTTTGCGAATTGGGTTACGGTTTTAGGGGATTAAGGTTGTTTTTAATTACGTATTGCTTAAAAAAATACTATACATTTAATTAACCATTGAAATTAATTATTGAACCCATTATTGAGACAGTTGTTTGTTTTAGTATTGCAATGTATAATTTCAATTTAACTTAGTTTAAAAAATATTTTTCAACATTAAATGTATAGTAATTTTTTTTTTTAAGCAATATGTAATTAAAGACAACCTTAATCCCTTGACCGTAACCCAATTCGCAAAAAGTTCATTTATAGACTGTAGTTAAACTGTCATTGGGGACCATCAACAAACTTTCCGTTTTAATTTTTCGACCTTTGTGCAAGTTCAGCCAAATGAAAATATGTCTGAAATAGTTTTTTTTTTCATAAATATGTTAGGGGAAATATCTTTTACGAGGTCTCCCCCACCCCGCTTATTTCATGAAATCTGAACAAAAAAAAAAAATTGATAAAAAACGATTTTTAATTTTTTTTTTCAAGGGTTTTTTGAAGTTTCCATACGGGATTTTTTTTTATTATAAAAAAAAAAGTATTCTGAATTCTACCTAAAAAATGTTAATATTATGACATAAAATTATTTCAAAACACTAAAAAATTCAGGATTACATTTTTTTTTAAATATTCAATGTTTAAAAAAAATTCCTAAAATAAACACTGTAATACATAAATTTTCAGTGATTTAAAAAGAATATATATATTTTTAAGAAACCCCTGCTGTTCCTAAAAATCTTTTCGTCCGGTCATGGACCGGGTAATTTTGCTAGTATGAATATATATATATATATATAAAGATAAACCTAATGAGTCAGATAAACCTCCTAATAGTTTCGCTTAGTGCTCTTCAGGGCTAAGATCCGACAAAAGAGATTTGGAGCAAACTCACAAACCTACATCCTCGGCACAAACCAATTAGCATAGACTAAACTAACCAATAAAAGAAAAAGACAAAAGACGGAACACCGTATAAATCTACTATTTTATTCATTTATTTATCTATTCAATTTTTAATTTATCTATTTAATTATTTATTTTTATATATTCATTTTTTTTATATTTAAATTATTTATTGAGCACTTTTTACTTATTAGCTTTAGTCTCCTGGCGGTTTTGTATGAATATCTTATATATACATATACAGAGCACCTAATGTAGCCTAATGGTTAGCAAGCTAGTTTAGCAAACCATTGTTAGTGAGATCGATTCT
>CM042156.1:101431208-101449932 GCA_023376005.1 Doryteuthis pealeii
TTCAGGTATAATAAGTAAAAGTCGTCGGGGTGGCCTAAAATCGGTATCAGTCAGAGAGCGAGGGAGTCAATCACCTTTTTAATAGCACTAGACAATGGAGATTGTTTTGGCGTCTAAGGTAGATCTACCACCAGCTTCTCCCTTTATCGCACAGATCACTGTACGACTCGTACACTAAGTTGACGAGGGCCTGTATCGAACTCAAAACGTTGTGGTTTTTAGTCGGATGCTCTACCGACTGATATAAGCCGGTCATTATGGAGTAATATTCATAATATAGTTTGCTATATTAATAAATAAAGAGTGCTCAATATCATTGACTGTCCGTACATGTCTAAGTTAGGGTAGGTAGACATAAAGACAATGGCGTTTGGTAATTGTCAGTCTCTCTCTCTCTCTCTCTCTCTCTCTCTCTCCCTCCCCCCTCTCTCTCTCTTTCTCTCTCTCTCTCTTTATTGATATAATTTTTCAAAAACTGGAACACATCACCCCTGATGATGGCACTTCAAAGTGTCGAAAGTACTCGGGATCTGAACTTTGGTGGACTTATCCACGAATTCCACCCAAACATTAAAAAGTTGGCCAGAAACTCGAAAAGATCAAAAATAAAATTGTTAAACAGGAGATGTGTCTTTTGTATAATTCTACAAATATATATATATATATATATATATATATATATATATATATATATATAGAGAGAGAGAGAGAGAGAGAGAGATGAAAAGATTATGAGATATAGATAGGGAAAGTGTTGCATATATATATATATATATATATATATATATATATGTGTATGTGTGTATGTGTGTATGTGAGTGTGTGTGTGTACATATACATACATACATATACAGAGAGATAGAGAGAGAGATAGACTGATTGATAGATAGATATGAAAAGACTATGACAGATAGATAGAAAAAGTGTTGGATTGATATATATATATATATATATATATATATATATATATATATATTATGGACTCTCTCGTCGATTTTCGATGCATGAGGGTTCACACACACAATGAACACCCACACAGTGATTTTTTTATAGTGGTGAAGGCTTGTGTTGGACCATCCACATTTTTTGGCACAGTCGATAGGAAAGAATTGGTGCATCAAGGGTTGCCACAAACCCAATCAACGACCGACCTCAGGAATTTTGAATTCAGAGTTATCCCTCTCCTAGACTGGTTACCTACCCAAGGCTGAAGGGCACAGTCTGCCCTACTATTTAACCCATAGCTGGAGGGAGAATATATGGATTCCTACCTTTCCCAAGCGTATTAGCGCTATGTGAAATACAAACAGCTTCGTCTAGGAATTGAACTCGAATCGACGAGTCCATTATCCACGACTCTAACCACTAGCCCTCGCGCCTCCATACACATACATACATACATACATATATATATATAAAGATAGAGATGTAGATTGGTAGAAACATATTCATTGACAAGAACAGACAGATAGATACAAAATACATACGCGCATACATATATATATATTTACCGACCCCTCCGCACGAGCAGGATGTGACACAAGGTCAATTTCTTAAACGGAGTTTAACAGGTTTGAATTCAGAGTTTTCCTTCTCCTAGACTGGTTGCCTAACTAAGGTTAAAGAGCCCAGTCTGCCCTACTATTTACCCATAGCTGGAAGGAGAGTAGGATTCATAGCTTTCCCAAGGTTATTAGCGCTAAGTGAAATGCAATTGTCACGTCCAGGATTTGAACTCGGGCCGACGTGTCCATTTCCCATGACTTTAACCATTACACCACGCGCATACATATATAACACTCTGATACATACATTTGACATATATCCATAAAACAGAAGTACATTTTGAAAAATATAAAAGTGCACACTTTTCTTTTCTTTATTATTTTTAAATAACAGTGCGTGTGCCTCTTATTTTTGTCGTTTTTATAGTTGTCTTCAAATGGCAAAATGGACGCGCGCAAGCGACGCCATTACGAAATGAAAGCTTTGCGGGATGATTGATGTCTTTTCGGCGCGAAAAAAAAAAAAGAAAGCCGCGGATGTACAGAAACACTTAGAATATCAATGAATCGAAATTAAAGATTTCCTTACTCCTTATTATTATGTACCAGCATGGATATGCGTGCATTTTGACATGCACGAGAAGGATACGAGTACACACACGCTCGGATATATATATATATATATAAGAATGGAAATGAGTAACCTACTCGAGTTTCATCGAGTTTATTTTTTATTTTTTATTTTCCACTTTTATTCTTACTTTTATTCTTATTTTTATTTCAATACTTCTTTGCTTACCGTTACTTTCATTCTTACTTTTATCTCTTTATATTTTTTATATAATTAACTATATTTAACTACCCAAAACTTCTATTATCGTAACATACACAACCTGTATCTTTTAAATACTCTCAAACTAAATTAAACTAGTTATTAAATAATTTTAAATTTTCACCTTTTAACTATTAATACGACCCATAACATATCTTTTATTAAATAATAATTGAAAAAATAATTCCCATAAATTAATCAAATTTTTAATTCAATAATCAAAAACCGTTCCTGATCTACGAAAATATAAACAAGCGTTCCTCTACTAAATTTAAGTCCCATTCCAACGGGCATGTTTATAACACCAAAGATTAATCGTAAACTCGATTAATTTAAAAGTAACCCTGAAGAATCTATCGATGAAACTCGAGTAGGTTACTCATTTCCATTCTTAAATAAATCTATGCTCTACATTGTATTGAGCACTTTGTATTTGTTTTTTCTCAACCTTAACCTCTGGATATTGTGCGCTTCCAACGATCGTTCTTATACCCACCGGTAAGTTAATACTTATACATATACAAATATATATATATATATATATATATATATATATTATTATATATATATATATATATATATATATATATATATATATATATAAAGAAAAGTTTGGTATGTACGTGTCGACCTATAACTCAGAAAAGGGATATAACTCTGATTCGAAATCTTGCATATACCTTTAACTAAGAAACGCACCAAATTTGGTTATTGATTTCTACTGATTAAAGGTTATAATTAATTAATTAAACAAAAATCAAACAATTTGCGATAATCATGGCAAGGCTGCTGCTGCTGCTGTTAATATAAAAAAAATTCGCTGGCTGCTGCCTATTTCAGTAGTGATACAAAATGGCCACACTGCGCCTCCTCCTGATAATTTGAAACAAATGTGTGTCCTAATCGTTTCAGCTCGGAATTTTTCGCGTATTCCCGGTTTAATCTTAGAAATATTTATTTGGTTAAAAATAAAATGACATAATCTTTCTAAATTTGTAATTTGTATGTGGTTTTATCGATTGAATTAATTTTTCTTCACAAAGAATGAAAAAATCCGGTTATGGACCGGGTACTTTTGCTAGTATATATATATATATATATATATATATATATATATATATATATATGTTGAAAAAAGAAATAAAAGAAAGTAAGTATAGAATGGATAAAATAGGATATTTTAATCAATTTTACTTACACGTGTTTCGGTTTTGAGTTTGTCCATGTTGTCATTATTCAAACTATTATTATTTTTAAATAACCAAATGAAATGAAATAATAATTCTTAGTAAATAGTAAATCCTTATTTTTTTTAAATGATTTACTCTGATGAAGGTCGAATTTTCTTTGTGTGTGAAACATTTCTACATTTTTTCTATTATTATTATTATTTAGTTTTGTACTTCTTTTGGGCTAAATATTCGCTTATTATGTGATTAAAAGTTTTTTTCTCTTATTGTGCTTACATTTATAAACATTTTGTAAACATTTCAAAAGGTTCCGTTTACAATTTAATTGTTTTTCCTTATATTTCTAGTTTTATTGCTCTTTTTTTTGACATGAACCTGGCTAACCCTGTACTTAATCCCTAATTATTTATCAATGCCCTGTATATTTCAGATTTGAGAATCTGTGAATAGATGTCTCAACTACACAGATTCTGTGTTCAGATGTCTCAACTACACATATTCTGTGTGCAGATGTCTCAACTACACAAATTCTGTATGCAGATGTCTCAACTACACAAATTCTGTGTGCAGATGTCTCAACTACACAAATTCTGTATGCAGATGTCTCAACTAAACAGATTCTGTGTACAGATGTCTTAACTACACAAATTCTGTGTGCAGATGTCTCAACTACTCAGAATCTGTGTGCAGAAGTCTCAACTACTCAGATTGTGTGTGCAGATGTATCAACTACACATATTCTGTGTGCAGATGTCTCAACTACTCAGATTATGTGTCCACATGTCTCAACTACACAAATTATGTGGCAGATTCTGTGTGCAGATGTCTCAACTACACAGATTATGTCAATAGATGTCTCAACTACACAGATTCTGTGTGCAGATGTCTCAATAACACAGATTATGAGTGCAGATGTCTCAACTACTCAGATTCCGTGTGCAGATATCTCAACTACACATATTCAGTGTGCGGAGGTCTAAACTATTCAGATTATGTATGCAGATGTCTCAACTACTAAGATTCTGTGTGCAGATGTCTCAACTACTCAGGTTATGTGTATAGATATCTCAACTACACAGATTCTGTGTGCAGATATCTTTCGTACACAGATTCTGTGTGCAGATGTCTCAACTACACAGTCCGAAGAGATGATAGTCTGAAGGCGCTAAATCTGGTGAGTATGGAGGATACCGGTAAAGTTGTCCACCCGAATGAGGCGATTTCTCCCTTGTCCTGATTTTTGTGTGTGGTCGACATTTTCATGCAGAAGGAGAACATTGTCGATTGGCAAGTTGCGTTTTACTCGTCGGGTTCTTTTGCAGGTGGAATTAATGATTATTATCAGTAATTAAATATTAAATTAAATTCATTGCATTACCTCCCAAATATCAATTGAATTTATTTTAGTCTATGTAATTAATAATTAACCTAGGAGTATAGCTCTTAAGAAAGAATTTAAAGTTAATACTATTGAATTATAATAATTTTCATATGTATTATTAAATTATTTATACGATACGGTGATAAGTAATGCACACTGACGCACACGCACTTACACACTCACACACAAACACACACACACACACACACACACACACACACACACACACATATATATATATATATATATATATATAACAAACTTATTGGTAAATCCTTGCGGTGAGAAAAAAAAACCAGCAAATAGTTTGATTGTAAAAATATACTACCAAACATCAACCGGGGAGAAAAAATTTTTTGGAAAAAGAAAAGACCAAGATAATCATACCAACAAAAAATAATCTATTGGTACAATATTTTGGCCAAAAGAAAAAACAATTTATATACATATATACATATATAAGATATATATATTCATATAAAACCGCGAGGAGACTAAAGCTAATAAGTAAAAAGTGCTCAATACCTAAGTAGAGCAAATAATAAAGATAAATCTAATGAGTCAGACGAACCTACTAAAAAGTTTCGCTTAATGCTCTTCAGGGCTGAGATCTGACTCTGAGTTCATTAGATTTATCTTTATATATATATATATTTAGATATAGATATAGATATAGATATATATATATAAATTTATATATAATGAAGAAGTACAAATGAAAGTGTGTATATGGAACGACTGTTCAATGCTATATTACTGAGCAGTAATAAAACATATTATTATAAAATTAGGAATAATATATTTTCTTGCCTCAAGATTCATGTTTCACACTATCTTCAAATGGGTCTATAGTAAAAAGTAACTAGTCAAGCGTTTGCCTATATATATATATATATATATATATATATATATATATATATATATATATATATTAAAGGTAAAATGGATATTAATCCGACAATATATGTAGAAAATTTAGTAGAAAAAACAAGATGTTTAAAGTTTTGCTGACAGAAATCTGTTTCGACCATATGAAGATGTCTTTATCAAAGCAACATTGTAAACGGAAAGACGAAATAGATATATCATTAATCACGAGGCACAGAACGCTCTCGATCAGTACCGGAATTTTCAAATAATTTTTAAAAAATGCATATATTATGTTAAAAATAGAATAATTTTTTTTTTTTAATTATAAGCATTTTTATCATTAAAAAAGCTCAAAAGAGTTTGCAGTAAAAATGTATATATATATATCAAAAAGTTCAGGAAAATGTTCCGGCTACAAAAGAAAGTTTTAAAAATATAATACGTCCAACAGTACAATAGATGAAGATGGAAAATTTCAGGAATCCGTAATGATGACAAATTCGTAGTGTCGGGATCCGTGTTATATTCAAAATTTGAGCCTCCAGTGATATAATTTAAATGATTCCAATTTTGTTTTCGCTGTCTCCTGTCTAACTGACCTCGCCTCGAACCCTCAGGCCTTATATATTGATAGATACTCCTACACATCTTTATCTTTTGATCTGATAACGGACATTTGTTATATATTCCTTTATCTTCTCCCTGCTTCTTTGACCGGAAAGTCTCGCTTCCGTTTTCCCCTTTTTTGATAAGTATATATTTTTATATTTCTCTTTGTCTTTTTGCCGGAAGCTTCGTTTTCCGGTCGAGGACAATACAACACCTGTTTTTTGTCGGTCGACCATGGTGGACCCAGTGACGAGTTATTACGCCACGGGTACGACCTCCGATCACAGTGAATAGAAACTTGTCGATCATTCAGTCCTGAGTGTGTTTGGATAGGCCCACTCCGCCAACTTTACTTACTTTTATTATATATATATATATATATATATATATATATATATATATATATATATATATATGTGTGTGTGTGTGTGTGTGTGTATGTATGTATGTTACGTATAAACTTTGTTCTTGTGAACGTTGTTTTTTTTGTATTTGAAGCATTAGAAAAAAAGAAAAACAGAACAAAAAACAGAATTTTAATATTCGCTTGTTGTTCTGTCCCTGGTTTGATCAATTCCGATATTTCGGGTGAACTTCACCCTTTTTCAAAGTATATGACATGAGACGATCTGAAGAAAAATGAAATGTATATGCGAAAAAAACAAAAGAAAAAAAAATTTCTCATATTCATCACACACACATATATATATATATATATATATATATATATATATATTGAATAGTTTGAAAAAAGGAGACGGTTTGAAATATGACGTCAAATATTCTTTTCAAACCGTCTCCCTTTTTCAAACCTCCAATTTTAAACAGACTGAATAACAAGAACTATCACTCGCTTTTCTCGTTATGCTGTGATAAAAATTTCTCATTACCTTCCATATACCAACAAATACCCTGAAGATGAACTAATTCATAGATCGAAGCACTGCATCGTCGGCCAATAAACTCACCAATTAACCCATTTAAACCTGTGTTTTTTCATTCTTTCTTAATATACTACATACCTTCGGATTCATTTCCTTTTCTTCACACACACACACACACACACACACACAGACACACACACACACACACACACACATATATATATATATATATATATATATATATGATGAATGAAGAGAAAAAAAATTGGGGGGTTCTCTTAGAAGCATGAAAACTAACTTGAATAGTATAAATCAGAATAAATATCAAAGTGATAAATATTGTGTTTGGACGACTCGAGTTCGAACTCGCTTGCTACCATGTCACAGTCCAGCACTTTAGCCACGGCACTATTTCCGAACAGTGAATATAGAGACCGTTTCCTATGCTTATTGGAAAAAGTTGAAAATGCGTCCACTTCACAGAGGCCCAACTGCAATTAATCACGTGATATTAAACATGTGAGTGTTTTAGAACCTTTACAAATGCCAATTAAGTGTCTTAACAAACTGGCTGTAATGATCGATTCAATTCTCGTGTCATGATACTGGGCGGAGTTGGAAGACGTTTTTGGGGTGGGTGGGTAGACTGGTCCGACCCCCCCCTCCCAAATGCACCATCTTTCGGACCCCCTGTGCAACTCATCTCGTTCATCTCGCGGAGGCTGTGTATGTAATTTATGATCTGTGAGGTCTGCTTCAACCAGTATCAATCACTAGCTGACAAGGGGTCTTCCCAATCAAATATGGAAGCAAAAAACAATAAAAAAGATACGCGTACAGTACAATTTTAGACAGAAAATTCACGTGTTTTTTTTTTAATGTTTTAAAATGAATTCTAATTTTTATTTATATTTTAATACTCTCTGCATGTTACTGATTTTTGGGAGACGAGCTAATGCCAAAAGTCTACACGAGGGTAGGTTGATTTTCAACTTTTTAAAATATCAAAATGACACCACCAGAGAAAGTTGGGAATTGGTATAAGTACTGACACCAAAAAGTAGAGTGGGATGGGGGTTATAATTTTGCTTTAAATGTTAGTTTTGATATATTTTATTCATTCTATTTGAATGGTTTGGTTTGGTTTGGTTTGTTTTACGGCATATCAACCTCAGTGGGTCATTTAATGCCGATAAAGTTTTGAAATAAATCAATTCTTAATGGATAATGCAATTTTGTTTATCAACTCATGTATTTCTATTTAACACATAGATGGGACCTTAATAGGTACTACCACTCCGGGTCAGAGTGGACCAGGGAGCAATGGAGATGAAGGGGTGCTCCACATTCCCCAAACCTCCAAAACTGGAACCTCACCATCAGATAGAGTTTAACGTCATTCCCAGGATATGTAGACCCTCAGTCATCACCTTCTAGCACCCATATGATTAAAAGGGGTTGGGGCTTGCCATAAGGGCAATAGGGTTGGGAAAATCATATAGGTGCTAGGGCTTGACATGACCAGCCGATTGATTGGAGGGGGCCTCTCCGTTTAGCCCAAGATAGGACCAAAGTGGAGTATTGCAAGTCATGAACTGCTCATCCACGTGGGATCTAACCTTAGGCATCACGGATCGCCACCCACGGCCAACAGGTAGCCCTATTGGGGTAGTCTTACCCCTCTGCAGAGGTGCAGTCGGTGAATTCTAACGCCCCATCATTCTATTTGAATAAAATAAATTGACAAACTTTTCCGTAGTGAAATTATAAGATATTAAAGCAATTTCATAAGTAAATGTACCAAGAACTAGGATTGAGGGTGGCTTCAAATTAGACGATATTTAAAACTAAATACTCAAAAATTGGTACAAGTTAGAAAACTACTTTTGTGGTGTCAGTACTTATCATACCAATACCCAACTTTTTGCTGGTTATGTCATTTTGATATTCAAAAAAAGTTGAAAATCGACCTACCTTACTGAAGTCTCACCACTGGATGCAGTTCAGTGTCTACACAAACTCCCGTCGGATTATAGAAAAGAAGAATGGTATAATATGTATGTTAAGTTTCTGACCGCCATCCTTGGCCAGTTGAAAAGGACTTAAAGTAAGTAAGTCCTGAGCTATAGAATCCTTTGGTAAGTGAATAAGTCCTGAGTTATGGAATCCTACGTAGTGTCAAAGGTCCAGTGATATAATCCTATGTTCCGTCGTCCACGACGGTTCAAAGCATTGTGAGCAGGTATGATCAGAACAGCCAGTATAAATAACAATATCAGCAGCAGAGTACTGCCAGTGATTGGCCAAGAGTATGGTCACATGGTTATCGCCGAGTCTATAAATAGGAGTGGGCATATAGCACACATCTTATATTACAAAACGCCAACATGTGTACACACAAGTATATTAAGGTCACTTGTAAGATTATATAATGCATATATGTTTTATAAAATGATCTACGTTCAGCTTAAATGAACATGTATATTTCTCTTTGTGAATTGTGTTAAAAAATATACAAATAGATACGCCCTTCCCCCACAATAACCCTTATCTTTCAAATATGCAAGGGAAAAATAGTCATTTATCTGAAATTTTATATAGTGGTGAATAAGTTGGTAACATAAGAATGTGCATCAATGAATTCAGAGTTTTTCCTTGTCCTAAACTGGCTGCCCTGCCAAGAAAAGACAGTCCTGTCTGCCTTACTATTTTACCCATAGCTTGTGCAAAAAGAGATGGAGTCCTGACGTCCCCAAGAGCCTTTGCGCAAAGTGACCCCCCCCCCCAAAAAAAAAAAACTTGCCCATTTCGCCTTGGTACTACGCTTTATGAATGGTTATATCGAGATATTTTATTCAAAGTCGATAAAAGACTTACCAGGTGGTCTATTATTTTTTGTTCTGACACTAGACGGGTCAAATGAATAACCGTTTATATGTAATCTATAAGAAAACATCCATATTTCTTCCTGTAGCCAGTTTCATTTAGAAAATACTATCTGTTGACTGTTTTAAAAACTTTAAAATATTGTCTTGTAAAACATCGCCGAGATGCATCAAAGGAGGACAATTGGTAATGTTACACCAGTATCCTTACAGATTTCGGATTTCGCAACATTACATCTGTTCCACCGGTAGACCTGACATGTTATTAGGCCACCTTCTTTCAAGATTCGTTCTGTGTATTTCTGGTCATCCCAATTTGCACTATATCTTCAATGCTGACGCCACTCGTATCGTTCAATCCTCTATCTTTCTCCTGCCTTTCTTATATTTTTTCTGTGTAGCATGTACTTTTCTTCCATTTCTTTATAGTAAAACCCCTTTGGTTTGAATTCAGTTTTCTTTCTAGACCGGTTGCCTATCCAAGGCTAAGGATCCCTGTCTGCCCTTCTATTTACCTATAGCTGGAGGGGATAGTTTTATTCATACCTTCCCCGAGAGTATTAAACTCTGTGATATGTCAACATCCTCATTCAGAATTTGAACTCGTCTCTCCATTTCCTATGATGATTGGATAACCATTACAGCACCCGCCTCCAATTGGATTTATATCTTTCTCAAAATTGTTAGCGCTATGTGAAATGCAAACAGCCTCGTTCTAGATTTGAACACTGATTGCCGTGTCCATTCACTCTTTCTTAAATAGAGATAACAGCATGGAATTCTGCTACATCGAGAGTCTAACGGGTTCACGTGATGTTGTAGAAATAGTTGAACAAGTGACAGACACAAACGAAAGATAGATAGGTTGGTAGGTAGTTGCAAACAAGCATATTAATGTTATTTTATTTCGTTTCTATCTTTCTTTTAATCTTCATGATTTTCATTGAAAACTGAAAAAGAAAAAGAAAAAAAAAAGAAGAATCACAAAGGTTTTGTTCTCGATGAATTCCTACAAGCGAAATCTCATTTCAAAGCTCAAGAAGGCAATATGCACGTAATAAAAAGGATAAAACAGACAAGAAAGAAAGAAACAGAAAAAATCACAGATGCCTAGGAAAATTTCACTTTTAACCTTTCGTCCTAATAAAATCTTCACGCTGAAGGGCCAGTTAGAGAAAGAATAGAGACAGAAAGGGAAAGAAAAGAAAAAAGACCAAAAAAGAAAAAACATAATAATAAATAATAATAATAATAATATATAATAATAATAAAAGAATGCCGTATGTTCTTTTATAACTCCCTGTCAAAGGAACCACAGTTGTAATGGCGGACATAGTCTCGGTTTCGTTTTGCGCATGCGCGAGCGCGCGCCGATGCTCAAAAAGCATTGTAACGCAGTGGTGAGCGAGCGTGCTGCTTGTATTATGGACAGACGCGCCGGTCATGAACTTTGCGGCAGCTCGACTGGGAAGGAATTGTCTAAGGGAACGGTCAGGCTGTTTCATTCAGATGCAGAAGGTCAGAAAAGCCAGGCGAGACTTTGGTGGGAGGGTGGTGGGAGGGTGGATGGGATGTTGGGAGGGTGGTAAGAGGGCGCTGGAGGTGCTGGTGATGGTGGTGGTGGTAGTGGTGGCCAAGTGAAAAAAGTATTTTGTATGCCAGAAACTCGACTAATGGTTGCAGATGAGATTTCATGCGTTTGATCTTCCTTGGTCACTGAGTGATAAAGAAAGAAAGAAAAGAAAGAGAGGAAGGAAGGAAGAAAGGAAGAAAGAAAGAGACAGCTAGATGTGTATAGAGAGCAATCCTGGAGAAAGAAAGAACGAAAGAAATGAAGAAAGAAAGAAAGAAAGAAAAAAGGAAGGAAGAAAGAGACAGCAAGATGTGTATAGAGAGCAATCCTGGAGAAAGAAAGAAAGAAATAAAGAAAGAAAGAAAGAAAGAAAGAAAGAAAGATAGAAAGAAAAAAGGAAGGAAGGAAGAGACAGCTAGATGTGTATAGAGAGCAGTCCTGGAGGAAGAAAGAAAGAAAGAAAGAAGAAAGAAAGAAAGGAAAGAAGAAAGAGACAGCTAGATGTTTATAGAGAGCAATCCTGGAGAAAGAAAGAACGAAAGAAAGAAAGAAAGAAGGAAAGGAAGGAAGGAAGAAAGAGACAGCTAGATGTGTATAGAGAGCAATCCTGGAGAAAGAAGAACGAACGAAAGAAAGAAAGAAAAAAAAGAAAGAAAGGAAGGAAGGAAGAAAGGAAAGAAGAAAGAGACAGCTAGATGTGTATAGACAGCAACCCTGGAGTAAGAAGAAAGAAGAAAGAAAGAAAGAAAGATAGAAAGAAAAAAGGAAGGAAGAAAGAGACAGCTAGATGTGTATAGAGAGCAGTCCTGAAGTAAGAAAGAAAGAAAGAAAGAAAGAAAAAAGGAAGGAAGAAAGAGACAGCTAGATGTGTATAGAGAGCAACACTGGAGTAAGAAAGAAAGAAAGAAAGAAAGAAAGAAAGAAAGAAGAAAGAGACAGCCTAGATGTGTATAGAGAGCAATCCTGGAGGAAAGAAAGAAAGAAAGAAAGAAAGAAAGAAAGAAAGAAGAAAGAAAAGAAGGAAGAAAGAGACAGCAAGATGTGTATAGAGAGCAGTCCTGGAGAAAAGAAAGAAAAAGAAGAAAGAAAGAAAAAAGGAAGGAAGAAAGAGACAGCTAGATGTGTATGAGAGAGCAGTCTGGAGAAGAAGAAAGAAAGAAAGAAAAAAGAAGAAAGAAAGAAAAAAAAAGGAAGGAGAAAGAGACAGCAAATGTGTATAGAGAGCAGTCCTGGAGGAAGAAAGAAAGAAAGAAGAAGAAAGAAAGAAAGAAAGAAGAAAGAAAAAAGGAAGGAAGAAAGAGACAGCTAGATGTGTATAGAGAGCAATCCTGGAAGAAAGAAAGAAAGAAAGAAAGAAAGAAAGAAAGAAAGAGGAAGAAAGAGACTGTTAGATGTGTATAGAGAGCAATCCTGGAGTAAGAAAGAAAGAAAGAAAGAAAGAAAGGAAGAAGGAAGGAAGGAAGAAAGAAAGAGATAGCTAGATGTGTATAGAGAGCAATCCTGGAGAAGGAAAGAACGAAAGAAAGGAAGAAAGAAAGAAAGAATGAAAGGAAGGAAGGAAGAAAGAAAGAGACAGCTAGATGTGTATAGAGAGCAATCCTGGAGAAAGGAAGAGAGAAAGAAAGAAAGAAAGAAAGAAAGGACGGAAGAAAGAAAGAGACAGCTAGATGTGTATAGAGAGCAATCCTGGAGGAGAAGAAAGAAAGAAAGAAAGAAAGAAAGAAAGAAAGAAAGAAGAAGAAGAAAAGAAGGAAGAAAGAACAGCTAGATGTGTATAGGAGAGCAGTCCTGGAGAAGAAAAGAAGAAGAAGAAAGAAGAGAAAGAAAGAAAGAAAGAAAGGAGAAGAAAGAGACAGCTAGATGTGTATAGAGAGCAATCCTGGTAGTAAAAAGAAAGAAAAAGAAAGAAAGAAGGAAGGAAGGAAGGAAGAAAGAAAGAAAGCGACAGCTAGATGTGTATAGAGAGCAATCCTGGAGAAGAAGAACGAAAGAAAGGAAGAAAGAAAGAAAGAAGAAGAAGGAAGAAGAAAGAAAGAACAGCTAGATGTGTATAAGAGCAATCCTGGAGAAGAAGAGAAAGAAAGAAAGAAAGAAAGAAGGAGGAAGAAGAAAGAGACAGCTTAGATGTGTATAGAGGCAGTCCTGGAGAAAGACAGAAAAAGAGAAAGAAAGAAAGAAGAAGAAAGATAGAAGAAAAAGAAGGAAGAAAGAGACAGCTAGATGTGTATAGAGAAACACCCTGGAGGAAGAAAGAAAGAAAAGAAGAAAGAAAGAAAGAAAGAAAGAAAGGAAAGAAGAAAGAGACAGCTAGATGTGTATAGAGAGCAGTCCTGGAGGAAGAAAGGAAGAAAGAAAGAAAGAAAGAAAGAAAGAAAGGAAGAAGAAGAAAGACAGCTAGATTGTATAGAGAAGCAATCCTGGAGAAGAAAGTAACGAAAACAGGAAGGAAAGAAAGCAAGAAGGGAAAGAAGGAAGAAGAAAGAGACAGCTGAATGTTGTATAGAGAGCCGTAATCCTGAAGTAAGAAAGAAAGAAAGAGAAGGAAGAAGAAAGAAAGAGAGCATAGATGTGTATTAGAGAAGCATTCTGGAGTAAGAAAGAAAGAAAAGAAAGAAGAAAAGAAAGAAGGAAGAAACAGCTAGATTGTAATAGAGAGCAATCCTGGCGGAAGAAGAAAGAAAGAAAGAAAGAAAAAAAGAAAGAGAAAGAAGAAAAAGAAACAAAGAAGAAAGGGACTAGAGTGTTAAAAAGAGCAGTCCTGAGAAGAAGAAACGAAGAAAGGAAGAAAGAAGAAAGAAGAAGGAAGGAGAGAGAAAGAGACAGCTAGATGTGTATAGAGAGCAAACTTGGAGTTAAGATACGAAAGAAAGAAGAAGAAAGAAGTAAGAAAGAAGAAGAGAGACGTATATATGAAGCAATCCCTGGAGTAAGAAAGAAAAGAGAAGGAAGAAGAAAAAAGAAAGGAACAGCTAGATGTGTATAGAGAGCAGCCTGAGAAAGAAGAAAAGAAAGAAAGAAAGAAAGAAGAAGAGAAAACAAGGACAGAAGAAGAGACCAGCTAGATGTTATAGAGAAGCAGTCCTGGAGAAAGAAAGGAAAGAAAGAAAGAAAGAAAGAAGAAAGAAGGAAGAAGAGAACAGCTAATGTGTAATAGAGAGCAGTCCTGGAGAAGAAAGGAAGCAAGAAAAGAAAGAAATATAAGAAGAAAGACAGCTAGAGTGTTATAACGAGCAATCCTGAGAGAAGAAAGAACGAAGAAAGAATAGAAAGAAGGAAAGGAAGGAAGAAAGAAAGAAGAGACAGCCTAGAGTGTAGTAGAGAGCAATCCTGAGTAAGAAGAAAGAAAGAAAGAAAGAAAAAAAAGAAAGAACAAGAGAAAGAAGAAAGAGAACAGCTAATGTGTATAAGAGAGCAATCCTGGAGAAAGAAATAACGAAATGAAAGGAAGAAAGAAAGAAAGAAAGGAAGAAAAAGAAAGAGACAGCTCGGATTGTGTATAGAGAGCAAATCCGGAGAAAGAAATAACGAAAAAAGAAGAAAGAAAAGAAAGAAAGGAGAAAGAAAGAAAGATGACAGGCTAGATGTGTAATAGAGCGAATCCTGGAGAAGAAAGAAAGAAAGAAGAAAGAAAGAAAAAAGAAAGAGACGAACGAAAGAAGGAAGGAGGAAGAAGAAGAGAACAGCTAGATGTGTATAGAGAGCCATCCTGGAGAAAGAAAGAAAGAAGGAAAGAAATGAAAAGAAGGGAAGAAAAGACAGCTAGATGTGTATAGAGAGCATCCTGGAGAAAGAAAGAAAGAAGAAAGAAAGAAGAAAGAAAGAAGAAGAAAGAAGACAGCTAGATGTGTATAGAGAGCATCCTGAGAAAGAATAACACAAGAACAGAAGAAAGAAAGAAGAAAGGAAAAAGAAAAGAGAAGAGAAGCTAGATGTTATAGAGAGCAATCCCTGGAGAAAGAAAGAAAGAAAAATAGAAAAGAAAGAAAAAAAAAAAAAAGACAACGAAAGAAAAGAAGAAGGAAGAAAGAAAGAGACAGCTAGAATGGTAAGAGAGCAATCCTGGAAGTAAGAAAGAAAGAAAGAAAGAAAGAAGAAAGCACACGAAGAAAGAAAGAGACAGATAGATGTGTATAGAAGCAGTCCTGGAGTAAGATAGAAAAGAAAGAAAGAAAGAAAGAAAGAAAGATAAGACGAAGGGAAGGAAGAAAGAGACAGCTAGATGTGTATAGAGAGGCAAGTCGCTGGAGAGAGAAAGAATAGAAGATAAGAAAGAAAGAGAAAGAAAGAAAGAAAGAAAGGAAGAAAGAAAGATAAGAAAGAAAGAAGAAAGCGATAGCTTAGATGTGTATAGGAGCAATCCTGGAGAAAGAAATAACGAAGAGAAAGGAAGAAAAAAGAAAGAAAGAAGAAAGAAGAGCAGCATAGACTGTGTAATAGAGAGCAACCTGGAGAAAGAAAGAAGAGAAGAAAGAAAGAAACGAAAGAAAAAAGAAGAACGAACGCAAGAAAAGGAAAAGGAAGAAGAAAAAGAAAGAGACAGCTAGATTGTATAGAGAGCAGTCCTGGAGTAAAAAGAAGAAGAGAAGAAATGAAAGAAAAGAAGAAGAAAGAAAAAAGAAAAAGAAAGAACGAACGAAGAAAGAAGGAAGGAGAAAGAAAGAGACAGCTAGAATGTGTATAGGAGAGCAGTCCTGGAGTAAGACAGAAAGAAAGAAAGAAAAGAAAGAAAGAAAGAAAGAGAAAGGAAGAAAGAAGAGACAGATAGATTGTATAGAGAACGGCAGTCCGGAGTAATGAAAGGAAAAAAGAAGAACGAAAAAGAAAGAAAAAGAAAGGAAAGAAGGGAAGGAGAAAGAGACAGCAGATGTGTATAGAGAGCAGTCCTGGAAGAGAAGAAAGAAGAAGAACGAAGAGGAAGAAAAGAAGAAAGAAAGAAAAGATAGCTAGATTGTGTATAGACAGCATCCAAGAAAAAAGATTATGATAGAAACTCTGGAAGAATTGAGAAAGAAAGTAGTTGATGACTATAATGTAGAAAGAGGTTAAGAGAGGAAGAGAGAGAGACAGACAGACGACAGACCAGACAGACGATAGAGACAGAGACACACAGAGAGAGAGAGAGAGAGAGAAGAGAGAGAGAGAGAGAAAAGCAAGGAGAGAGGGGGAAATATCGTGGTGTAAGAAAGTGAGAAAGAAAGAAAAATTCTGGAGAATTAAAAAAACGAGAAGTAACCCTAAAATATTAGCAACGAAAGACAAGATGAATGGAAAAGTATTAAATCATTAGTATATGATTTCCTCTTATGTTCTTCTCTGCCTAGATCTAGTATGATGACTAGATAGGGCTAGATACTAGAGTAATGTGAAAAGCGAAAACAGAGAACGTAAAATATTTCAAAACTGAAAACGTAAATTCTGGCGGATGAAATTCTATAATGAAAAAGTGTTAAAAATTAGTTTGTGCGTCTTGTTAGTATTCAGTGAATTGATAAGTGAAGGTAGCTGTTATGATAGGTTTCCACTTCAGTATCAGTAGATAATTGATGATAGTTGGGGGAAGACGTCGAGCGGAGAAGAAGTATGGAGAGCGGTCTAGGGGAGAGAAATTTCGTATGTTGAAAAAAAAAAGTAAAAAAGAACATTCTTGTCCTGATAGAAAAATCTAAGTAAAGAAATAATCGTCTAGTGGGGTTGGAAGTTAGTGGTAAAGAAAGTCAGGATCATAGTTATTAGGATTTAGATATATGTGTAGATTACCGATCGAGGCGACTAGAAAGAGAGAGTTGGGGGGGCATAAATCCTGGGTTATCAAAACAAAATAGGGTAAGAGTAGCAAGGAAGAAGAAGAAAAGGAGGATAGTAAGGTAAATTATAGGATAGAATCGAGGATGAAAGTATTATGAATAGATTAGTATACTATGGCATAGAGAGAAGAGAGAAGGAGGTTGGGGGGGGATAAATTCCTGGTTGATAAATAGGGACGTGAAAAAGAAAAGAAAAGAAAAAGAGAAGGAAAAATAGATAGACTAGTCGTGTTAGAATATTAGGAAGTGTAAGAGAGAGGAGGAGGAAGGATGGCGGTGGAGAAGGGAAGAGAGATTGATAGGGGTGTGATGGATAAGAGAGGTGAGGAAGAGGAGGGATGTACTGGCTGGGCGCAGATAGGACGAGAAAAATAATAAAAAGAAGAACGAGGAAGACGAGGAGAGAGAGAGAAGAATAGCGAGAAAGTATGGTGGATGTGGGCAGAACATCGATAATGAGAAGGAGAGGAGAGGAGGAAGATGAAGAGATCGGAAGGAAAACGATGAGGAGAAGAGAGGACTACAAAGTGGGGAGGGAAGAGAGAGAGAACGGGTGGGATTGCGACGGGTAAACGGAAACGCAGAAGCGGATGATGAAAAGGAGTCCTTGGTTGTAAATAAAAAAAAAAAAAAAAGAATGAAGAAAAACAAAACATTCTGGGGAGAAATCTTAAGAGAACAGTAATCGTAAGAGTAAGAAGAAAAGAAAGTTAAGATAGAATAAATCGATAGAAATAGAGGGAAGACAAAAAAGAAATAGATAGAAACAATTTTTTTTGAGAGAGAGAGAGAAGGGAGAAGAGAGAGGAAAGTAGAGAGGCATGAGAGAGAGAGAAAGGAAGTAACGGGGGGGCTGCAGGGGGCACGGGGGAGCACGAAAATGAGAGATAAACTTCAAACTTCCCTTGGTTATAAACGAAATTAAGAAGAATAGGAGAAAATAACGAAATAAGAGTAGAATTACTTTATGTTACTGACTAATATAAACTTTAATTTTTATATATAGACTCAATTTTATTATATAATAGTTAGTTTTATATATATTTTTTATTATAGTTTATTGTTATTATTTCTGAATCAATTTCTTGACCGTTATTTGGGGACAGCTGAATACATTATTGAAAGGAAAATCTCTTGCCGTGTACTGCGTTTATATGGGGATGCCGATATAGTAATAGAAGAAAGATAGGT
>CM042156.1:101450032-101477958 GCA_023376005.1 Doryteuthis pealeii
AAAGAGAGATGATCTGCCACACCAGAGGAAGGGCGGTCCTGAGCAAATTTTTTCCAGCTGATATGTTACTTTAGAGACTTATTACCATTGTTCAATATACAGATAGTATAAAAAGTAAAGTAAAGTCGTGCGGGCGGCCTAAAATCGGTATTAGCCTAGTCAGCGTAGGAGTCCTATCCCCTTTTTCAAAGTAGCGCTAGACAAAAGGCAATTTGTGTTTTAGCATTCTGAGGTGGAGCGCCACACCTACGCCATCACTCCTACTTTACCGCACAGATCCGTGTTGGTCTCACGTCCATGTACGCTGGTTGTGGGACAGGGGACCGCGGGTATGCGATACTAGGAACCATGAGGTGGCTTCTAGTCCGAACGCCTCTATATATGTAAGAACGCTGTAATTGACTAGTATAAGCTAACAAGCCCGTGCGCCCTGAATAATGTCTTGTTGGGATTTGAAGTGACGTTCTTTATTCGACTCATTATGTTACGCGCTTTTGGTGTGTCGATCAAGTCATATTTTCATCATTATGTGCGACTTATGAGTGAAATAGCGAGGATTAATCAGAGTTATACTTAGGCTAGCGCATGGCCCTTAGTAGTACTAGCGTCACTTTATCTTTTCCATCTATCCTGGGTCTTTTTTTGTTCTTGCTTTTATTAATCTTTTCTGGGATGGCAGGGCCGACGGTACATATTCATATATATTCTTTCTTTAGGCCTGAAGTGGAGACTATCATACCAGCAATGAATAGTTCCGGCGGACCGTGAAGCAACACTAGAATATTCCAGGATGTACATTATATATGAGACTATTTCATCATATAGTGTCTGGCACTGCTAGCGTAAGTATTTACTAGCTGATTGTTATAAGAATATTATACGTGTTTCGAGGAGCTGTTTTTTCTCCGGTAGTGTGTGTAGACGCGACATTTTAGCGGACCTAAGAAATAGACAAACACGCAGATGGTGACGAGGATTGTTTTAAATATGACATGTAGTTGTGGACAAGTAATGACAGAGACAACGGTTGGTTGGCATGAAATCTTATATGGGTATGTGCTACAGAATTATCTGATTTAAGTAATTTTCTTTTGGGAAGTAATGGTTGATGACAGAGGTATTCTGTTCGTGCGTGAAAATGTTGATAAGACGCTTCTTCGGACGTTTCTCTTTCTTCCTGGTAACCGGTTCTGTGATTAAGTGATGGGGGATGCTAATTTAGAAGCTTCTTCGTCCGGGTTAACAGTTCTTTTTAAAAGACGGGTGAATGGTCCTTTTCAAGTAGACTATTTGGTCTTCAGCCTTCGATAGTGTGTTTTTGGGGCTAAGTGATGAATGAAGTGTAGGGACCGCTATTTACGCGACTACCCTCAGTGGGTGCTCCGCGATTAGTGGGCCCTGTTTTGGGCTTGGTGATGTGGGCTTTTAGTTTTTACGTCTCTCTTTCAGGAACTGCTTTGTGATAAGTGAAGTTTTTGGTAGTGGCGCCAACATCGTATGTTGGCGATTCTCCCCCTAGCGGCAGGGGGAGATAATTAACTATGGAATTTCCAATAGTTAACAATGAAGTGGTCTAGATGGTAAGGATTAATCATCGGATCTTCACTTCCAAATGTCTCTATTCCGGACTATTGAGGATCTGCCCATGAGCACCAATTATAACCAGTTCACCGTCACGTGGTCCATAGCCGGATATACGAACATCTAAGTAGCGGGGAAAATTACAGCTGCTCTTGTTCTAAAGATTCAATTAGTTTTGATTATTTGTCATTTGTTTATGAGCATAAAACTGTTCGGTAAGTGAACGCGGCGAACCTGTCTGGAAATTCGGTGCGAAAAGCTCAAATGATTATTGGTATTAACACTTCAAAGGCCAGGAATCGAGTCGGAAGCTTTCAAGTTCTTTGGTCGTTCAGCCTTCAAACACTGCCATCTTCAGAGATGAACAGGATTAAATGTTCTTCCGTCTTAATTAAGGACATCCTCAAAAAGCACTATATATATATATCTATTTATATCTATATATCTATCTATCTACCTCTCTCTCTCTCTCTCTCTCTATATATATATATATATATATAGTGTGTGTGTGTGTGTGTGTGTGTGTGTGTGTTGTGTGTGTGTGCGGCGGCCGCGCACGTATGTATAACATAAACATATAACATTTTCATTTATATATAATATATATAGAGTTTATATATATATATATATATATTATATATATATAATATATATATATATATATGTTACGATAACGTATATTTGCATAGGTATATATTATTCAGAGTTGGAGAGTCTAAAACGTATTTATATGCTAACTTTTATAAGCAGCAGCAGACCGTAGCTTCAACATATTGGCTCTTAATAAATTTAGATTAGGTCAAACGGGTTCCCCTTTCTTAGAAATCTTACAAAATGATTTAAATTACTATTTCTAATTCTTCCCGGTCGTGTTTATTTTTAGAAATGTAATTCGATTGCAAACTCACACTTTTCCCTAAATATATATATATATAATATATATATATATATATATATATATATAATAATAATATATATTGAGCTCTGGGTTGATAATTGGGATTAGGGAAAAGTGAGTTTGCAAAGCAAATTACATTTCTAAAAATAAATACGACCGGAGAATTAAAAATATTAATTTAAATCATTTTGTAAGATTTCTAAGAAAGGGAACATTTGACCTAATTTAAATTTATTAAGAACTAATATGCTGAAGCTACGGTCTGGTTGCTTATAAAAGTTAGCATATAAATACGTTTCAGACTCTCCAACCCTTTTCTCCCTCTCTCTCTCTCTCTCTCTCTCTCTCTCTCTCTGTCTCTCTCCCTCCCCCCTGTCTCTGTCTCTGTCTCTGTCTCTCTCAATGAGAAAACAAACATATATATACAAGGAGATAATTAAGATATACATAGAGAGAGGAAAGTGACAGACAGAAGGGGAAGTAAGAGATGGGTGATTTTTTAAATTAATTGCAAATTACGACTAATTAGAACCAATTAAAATGGAATTTTTTTCAATCATAATTCCATCCTAAAAACTAAGGAATATTTTAGCATGAATTTTGTGTCATAAACATGAAAAAAGCCTTCAGAAAACAGTCATTGATTCACTCAGCTTTAGTATAATAATAGATATATGGGGGTGGCATACAGCAATATTGTATACATATGTTTTTTATTAAATTTAATGGGTCACCCGGTGAGAATCAAACTCACTATGAAAAGTCTGTTAAAGTAGTTTTCTATCCATTACACTATGCGCGGCACCTATACATTTTTGCCAAATTGTCAATTGACAGTTAAATGTAACGTAAATCACTCGCAAAGAATTCGTAAACGGAAACCGGCGTTTTCTAAGTTCATTACAGCCTAATATCCGGGTGTATTATAAGCATTTTATTTGCTGGGAAATCTTTGATTTTGGGCTTGTTTAATTATGTATACATATATACACGGAGAAGTCGCCCATGTCTATAACCTTGCTGTTGAGACCTAATAGGTCGAAATGTACATTCAGGGATTGACATTTTCTCGATTTGTTTGGCCTTACATTTGAACATATATGCCCGCCTAAATTCATTAATTATTAATTTGTTAATAGGTCGAAATGTACATTCAGGAATTGACATTTTCTCGATTTGTTTAGCCTTACATTTGAACATATATGCCCGCCTAAATTCATTAATTATTAACTAATTAATTTTCAAAATTAGATATGACTTCAATTAAGCACATATCGTCCAAGAATTGTCGGCTAAAAGCATTATCAAATAAACACATTTGTTTATATACTTACTCTCATACTGTCGTCTAGCAAGTCAATAAAAAGTGGAATATAAATAAGTTTCAATACAAACGAAGAATCTGGGAATGGACTGCTAGTGTAACGGGTAGAGTCCTCGCCTGTCAGCTTGACAGTCGAGGTTTCGATTCACACACGGAGCAGTCTCCCATGTCTATAACCTTGCTGATGAGACCTAATAGGTCGAAATGTACATTCGGGGATTGACATTTTCTCGATTTGTTTAGCCTTACATTTGAACTTATATGCCCGCCTAAATTCATTAATTATTAACTAATAAATGTTCAAAATTAGGTATGACTTCAATTAAGTACATATCCTCCAAGAATTGTCGGCTAAAAGCTATATCAAATAAACACATTTGTTTGTTTACTTACTCTCATATATATATATATATATATATGTGTGTGTGTGTGTGTGTGTGTGTCTGTGTGTGTGTGTGTGTGTGTGTGCGTGTGTATTTGTAGTTCACGTACATTTGTAGCGGATGTGTTTTTGGCATATGATTTTTTGACGAGCTAGGCGGTGGACTCCCTTGTAAAATAAGACCATGCTCCCTTTAAAATGACTGCATTCTTTGTATGATATTTTAAATAAAATGTTTCTTCTTCTTCTTCTTCTTCTTCTTCTTCTTCTTTCATTCCTTACGAGGTTTTTACGCCAGTTTTAATTGATGGACTTTCACTGTAGTCTGAGTGACAGCAAGTCCCCCCAAGTCTCCAGAACTCTTCTGATCAATCGTGCAAATTTTTATAAACAATTGGAAAGCGTTCCAAGGACACTAATTACCTTCATGTTCTACTTTTTGTTATTGGTTCTCTGGCAAGGTCCAAGTATTCGTCTATCTTTTCTTTCTCTTTTCTTTTCTTTCTGTAATCCACCAGGTCGAGAAAATCCACTAAAGGGTAAATTCTATTTCTCTGAATGTTTGAGACGAGGCTTGATGATTAGTATTATCTGCGTTATTCGGACTATTGTCCTCATCTTCATTGTTATCTGTACAACGTTTCGGCGGATATGCCCTCCGGCCTTCTTCAGGTATTTCTTGTCAGACTCGGGAACCTTCTTTTCGGACTCGGAAACTTTCTTTTAGAACTCGCGAACCTTCTTGTCGTAGTCGAGAATCTTCTTGTCGTAATCGGGAGCCATCACGGAACTTTAAACCTAACCCTTTATTCAGTCCACGGGGGTATTCTGTTCTCATTCCGCTAACCATAGCTGGAGTAGGAGTTGTCTTAATTATTTTTTTAATAATTAGCACAAATCCTACCCCAGAAATACCTCAAGAAGGCCAGAGGGCATATCAGCCGAAATGCTGTACAGATAACAATGAAGATGAGGACAATAGTCCGAATAACGCAGATAATACTAAGGATAAGTTCTCTTCTTTTTGTTAATTAACACTAGGTCTGGTCTCCTACCCGGGATTAGGTGATCCGTCTGTCAAAGTCCAAACTGTCAAAGTCCCAGAGAAGGTCTGATCTTCTGGCTCGGCTATGGAGATCCATCTGTATCTCAAAGTCTCATAGAATTTCATGCGTTTTATTCTCAAGAACGAATTCTGGTTTGTACGTATATCATTTTGATGTGTTGTCAAAATTCAGTTACTTGCCCAGTTCTCAATGGATCACCTTTCCACCCCAGTCGTGTCTAGTCATGTAGTCTCTTCTCTCTCTCTCTCTTCTCTCTCCTCTCTCTCTCTCTCTCTCTCTCTCTCTGTGTGTGTGTGTGCTAGTTTGCTGCATTGGCTCTTGTACAATCGTTGAAACTTATTTAATTATGTACACATGATAAATTACAATCATTTTTGCTCTTCTGAAACTTTCTGTGTGCTTGCTGTTGGTTTCTCTTTGTCCTTCATCCTATGATCTGTTGGGACTGCAAAATCTACCAGTTGATAGGTTCTCTTTTTCTTGTTAATCAATACAAGTTCTGATCTTGTTGCTAGGCTAAGGTGGTCCATCTGTATCTCAAGGTTCCATAGAATTTTATGCTCGAGAACGAATTCTGGTTTGTGCATATATCATTTTGTTGTGTTGTCAAAATTTAATTTCTTGCCCAGTTCTCAGTGGATCACCTTTCCACCCCAGTCGTGTCTAGTCATGTAGTCTCTCTCTCTCTCTCTGTCTCTCTCTGTCTCTGTCTCTGTCTGTCTGTCTGTCTGTCTCTCTCTCTCTCTCTCTCTGTGTCTGTGTATGAGTGTGTGCATTGGCTTTGTAAATTCATTGAAACTTATTAATTATGTACACGTAACTTAAAATAATTCTTGCTCTTCTGAAACTTTCTGTGTGTTTGTTGGTTTTGCCCACTCTCTCTCTCTCTTTCCTCTCTCTCTCTCTTTTCTCTCTCTTCTTTCCCCCCCCTCTCTCTCTTCTTGCTTCATCTGAGTTTTAAAGCCCCCCCCCATCGACAAGTGATGGATGTTATTTCCTGTCATTAATTCAAGAGTCGCAAATTAAAACGAGCGATTTCATTTAATTCCTCGTCCGAATTCAATCAGAAGCAGATCCCTAACTTAGGACCCAAATAGCAGAAACCTAATCTTTCCATTCGCCATTACGACAATCTGAAATAAATATCCAACAGCTGTGTAATATTGATAATGATATGTTACATAAAATAATTTTATTATAGGAATCAGGGATGATGTTTATAAGTGTACATAAAATAAAAAACCCAGGCGTAAAGGTCTATAAGATGACAGAAATAGATACGCACCAAGAATTATCTCCCTGGGCCCCATTTTAAAATTCTTTTTTTTTTTTCTTTTTTTTTTGCCTTGGCGTTCTTTTACTTTTACGAGTGTTTGTAAATTGGCTTAATGAAGAGCCAAGTGCAAATCCTTGGTATTAATCATAAAAAAAATTTATTTAAGAAGGTAGATTCAATTAAGACTACATCACAAAGTTAACGATACGACGCTCAAGTGTTCCCAGATGGGCAGTGCTTACTTGTCGACTTAGAGCGAAACACATACATGCGCCAAATGGAGAAGGGATGAGTAGCAAGATGATTTTTCGAGGCGATTGTCAGTGCAGTGTACTCGTCATGCAAGGAACTCATACTAAGAAGGCCTTTGCCATACTAAGCTACGCTTTGGAAATACAGGATGCCGCAAAACTCATTGGGGAGAATAATCTATATATTAATACGATTATCAGTGCAGAAAATCTCTCTCTCTCTCTCTCTCTCTCTCTCTCTCTCTCTCTCTCTCTATATAATATATATATATATATATATATATATATATATATATATATTATATACTTGAACTTTTATAATTCTTCTATAATGCTCCCTTTCTAATAATGTATCAACAATTTCTTCAAATAAGAAATTTTCTCCTGAAGATGACCGAAGGTCGAAACTAGTTGAGAATAAACAACATACAAGAAATATTCCTGATTGTCTTAATAATTTTTGTGCACACTATATATATATATATATATATATATATATAAAGTAAGTAAAGTCGTCGGGGCGGCCTAAAGTCGGTATGAGCCAGTCAGCGAGGGAGTCTATCCCCTTTTCAATAGCGCTAGACCAAGGAGATTGTTGTAGCATCTGGGGTGGAGCGCCACACCTATCATCAGCTCCTTACTTTACCGCACAGATCCCTGTGCTACTCATACGCTGAGTCGGCGGGGACCGATATCGAACTAGGAACCTTGTGGTTTCTAGCCGAACGCTCTACCGACTGAGGTGTCTGTGTGCTTAATTGAAGTCGTACCTAATTTTGAAAGTTAATTAATTAATAATTAATTAATTAGGTGGGAATACCTATTCAATGTAAGGCTAAGAAGTAAATACACAAACGATGTGTTTTGATATGGCTTTTTTAGCCATACAGAGATTGATTTTTCTCGATTTGTTTAGCCTTACATTTGAATAGGTATGCCCGCCTAATTAATTAATTATTTATTAATTAACTTTCAAAATTAGGTACGACTTCAATTAACAACATATTCTCCAAAAATTGTCGGCTAAAAAAGCCATATCAAAACACATCGTTTGTGTATTTACTTCTCATATATAATATATATATATATTATATATATATATATATATTTACCAACCCGTACGAGCAGGATGTGACACAAGACCATTTTAAGCGGAATTTAACAGGTTTGAATTTAGAGTTATCCTTCTCCTAGACAAGTTACTTAGCCTTGGTTAAAGAGCCCAGTCTACCCTGCTATTCATCCACAACTGGAGGGAGAATTAGATTCATACCTTTCCCAAGGATATCAGCGCTAAGTGAAATGCAAACAGCTTCGTCCAGGAATTGAACTCGGATTGACAAGTCCCTTTCCTACGACACTATATATATATCAATACGATTGTCAGAGCAATGAAGTCAACATGCAATGAACTCACTACTAAGAAGGCCTTGTGCCATACTAAGCAACTTACATGATGCCGTAAATCTCATAGGGGAGCATAATCTATATATCAATACGCTTGTTCCTAAATCTTCCGCCCGTTATCATCCTGCAACACACTCAGGTTAAAAATAACACCACCCAAAGATGCAATGCAAAAAATGTGAATACTGATTATCTAGTGTCGCTTAATCGCATATTTCTTATTTGTTCCATTTTATTTCAACCAAAGTAAAAAAAAAAAATGAAACATTCAAATGGTCCTGCATCACTTAAATGCCCAACGTAAAATTAAAATGAATTGAAAAATAGTTACGTGTTTGTATTATTTTTAATATTAAAATTGTGAATTTCGGAAGATATTTTGGTCAATTTGGTAGGATTTATATGTAATGAAATTGAAAGACATCGTTTCTGGCTGAACAGCTCCTCTTGATTTTTGTTTCTGGCTAAAATGAGACCGTCCAAATCATCAATTTTTTGCATTAAATGCAAAAATGTAAATCCTTATTATCTGGTATTGCTTCTCAGCTGAATTCTTATTTTATTATGAGTGTCATCACCTCATCTAAATAATGAACCTTTCCGTTTTTATCATATCAAAAGGGGGGGATTTTTTTTCACAGAAATAAATATTATAAGAAAGAAAGAAAGAAAGAAAGAAAGAAAAAAAGAGAGTAGGGTAAAGATAATGAGAGAGGGTGAGCGCGCGGAAGCGATCACGCTAATCGGGTTCAATTGTATTAATTAAATGATCATACTGTGATAGTCCTGCTAGTATTATTAATTAAACCTTTTTTTTCTGGCTGAACCTGTATATATTTTTTTACTTGTAGACAGTAACACACACATTACTCGCGCGCATGCGTAATCTTTTTCAATTTAATTCTATAATTTTTTACTACTCCTACTACTACTACTACTACTACTACTACAGCGAGTGAAAATGAAAGAAAGTGGAAAGACAGACAAATACTTGGACCTTGCCAGAGAACTGAGGAAACGGTAGAACATGAGAGTGAAGGTCGTACGAATTGTAATTGGTGCCCTTGGAACGGTCCCCAAAGATCTGGAAAAGAATTGGGGGAATTGGAAACCAGAAAAAGAATCGAGACCATCCAAACTACTGCACTGTTAAAATTGGCTAGAATACTCCGAAGAGTCCTGGAGACCTAACTTTTTACTACTAATAATACTACTACAGTGCCATTCAATATTTTTCCCATTTTAATTCATTACTCTTTCCTTTTTAGAAGGTATTTTATGATTGAATTGTTAAAATTAATAAGAACTACACTTAGACATGCTATTCGAGTATTAACATCGCTCTCTCTGGGTGGGGGTCCGATCTCCCTGATAAGCTGAAGCGACAGTTCTTCCAGGCTGTGTTTGTATCAGTGCTGCTATATGGCTGCACCACTTGGACCCTAACGAAGCCTCTTGAGAATAAGCTAGATGGGAGCTGCACAAGAATGCTGCGTGCAGTCTTGAACAAGTCGTGGAAACAGCACCCCACAAGGAAGCAGCTGTGCGGTCACCCCCCTCCCATCTCACAAACTATCCGAGTGAGACGGACAAGGCATGCAGGACACTGCTGGAGAAGCAAGGATGAGCTCATAAGCGACGTTCTCCTGTGGAAACCAACACATGGACATGCAAGTGTGGGGCGCCCAATAAGGACCTACATTGACCAGATATGCGAAGATGCTGGTTGCTCCGCAGAGGAGCTCTCAGGGGCAATGGATGGTAGGTAAGGTTGGCGAGAGATTGTCATGGATATCCGTGCTGCATGCACGACGTGATGATGATGATGATGACACTTATACAAAACACACATAGAGACACAGACATGTGTTCTCACACACACACTCACAGATACACACACACACACAAACACACACATGCGCATATATAAAAATGGGGAAAATGTCAATAAACACAATTGTATATATACATGTAAGATTCAAAGTTAATTAATGAACATACAATTCCGACACGTTGTGAGACAAAACATTTAATATATATAACAGAACATGGAAACGATAAGAGACATAAAGTACAGGAAAATAGAACATGTAAATACATATACAATATTTAGGTATAAACAAGATACCCAAATGTACGTAAAATATAAATGTTACAGACATAGAACTAAAAGATAGTCCATACTGTATACAGACTTACAGTAATGTAAGGGGGAGGCAAAAGCCCCACCGAGAAGGGAGTAGATAGACTCTAGCCCATAGCAGTTCGTTTAGAAGATCCAACTAAAAGAGGAAGACAAGTTCAAATCAGGCGCTTAAATACCAGAGGTCCCCTAGTGGGAACAAACGGCAACACAGCGAGAAGATAACTCTTCCAGGCAAAGGAAAGATAATCCCCTAAATACATATAAAAAAAGGAAAAAACAATTCAGAGGATATATTTATTTAGCAATGCTAGTATGCCAATGTACGAGCATTTCTGATTTGTGTGTGTGTGTTTGTGTGTGTGTGTGTGTTACTGGTTATGTAATAATATACATTTTTTAAAATGTTCAGGAAGTAATTTTTTGGCCTTCCAATTGCCTTCCAAGTTCGCGTGGTTAGTTTTTTTCTGGGTTGCTATGCGCAGTACATCAATTATTTCTCGATAACCCCGAGGATTTTTGCTAACCCTCATCGTTGTTCAAAGTGCACCTGGCAATTCACACAAACTTCTTTATTCTTTTAGAATTTTTTTTCCTGACCAATGTACTGTATCGTTTAGATTTTTTTTTTCTGACCAGTTTACTGTATCCTTTACAAGACTTAACTAGCCTTCTCTGTTTTCGGGCGCCTACAGAGTTAAAAACAACTTTTTCTCTGTGTGTCTTTCTTTCTTTCTTTCTTTCTTTCTTTCTCTCGTTATTTATTTATTTGTTTATTTATTTATTTATTCACTTATTCAAAAAAAACAAAACATTTTTATGATTGTAGTTGGCCAGTCCAAAATTTGTTTCCGTATTCTACCTGGAGGGTACCTAAATAAAAAGAAGGGGTCAGCATTATTAATGATCTTACAAACAAACAAACAAACACACACACACACACACACACACACACATATATATATATATATATATATATATATATATATATATATATTTCTTCAGAACAAAAAGCAAATTACAAACACACACACCTGATATATCAAATGAACATCTGATGAACTTTATCAAGACAACCCAAATAAAAAAGTAATAAAAAAGTTATAAAATTCAGCTAATGATTTTATTAGCAAACAACCCAAAAAATAAAAACACCTGTTTAAAAGACTAATGTTAAAAATGAAATTCCTTTCCACTCCCACAAAAACAGGAAGAGGGAGTGAAATACTCATGTGTATATATATACAGATGCATGTAAGAATTCATTTTCATATTGTCAATCAAAGCCTGAGGAAGATACCAGGAGATCTGAAACACGTGTTGCATATGTAAAACAAAAAGAATTAAAAATTGTTTTCTGAGAACAATATACATTTTGCGGACCTTCTTCTTTTTAATAGAATATTGAATTTTCTCCCGTTGGAACCAGAACAACATTATATATATATATATATATATATATATAATATATAATATATATATAAACTGGGTGTTTAAAAATGTGGTATATTTTGACATGTACAGGATGTTTCCAGTAAATGGCATTTCCAATCCTGACAGAAAAAATAATATTGAGTTATTTCTGCACATTCAGAGAATTCGTCTTTATCAGATTACATAATGATATCATTATTCTGAACCATCATATATATATAATATATATATATATATATATATATATACTAGCTAAAGTACCCGGTCCATGACCGGACTAAAATGAAATTTGGATCACCAGGGAGTGAGAGAGAAAGTGGAAGACAGTAGTTAGAGAGGGGGTAAGAGGAAAATAATTATTGAAACTAAAATCATTGAGAATTTGTATATTTCAGGATTTGTATTTTCTGTTTTATAGTTTAAAATTATTTCATATTATTATACAACAAATTGAAAGTATTCGTTTGTATATTTGTTTGTTATTGTTTTAAATTTTTTGTACATGACAACAATTCACATTTAGTTCTTAATTGTATGTTGAGTTTAAAAGAAGCTGAGAATCGAAAATTTAAATTCTTCGTATTGCAATATCTATTTTTGCTAAAACCCTAAGATAGTATTATAGGGACCACCAATTGATCAGTTTAGGCCATCTTGAATAAAACGGAAATATTTTGTTATTATTTATAATTAATTGATTTTTCATAGAATTTAAAAAAACTCTTATCGTAACTTGTTTTTAGCTACGTTAATTTTCAGTTGATTTAACAGTGCAAAAATGAAAACATTGTTTTTCACTCATAATTTTCATTATTTCCGTAAGCTGAAAAAAGTTAAAAAATCATCAGGAGTTTATTTAATGTTTTTTCTTTCAAATGGAAAAAACTTTTTCAAGAAAATATTAATTTTTCTGCAAGTTTCATAGTGTTAAATATAGGGCGGGGTAAATTTCACAGGGTAAAATTGGTGGTACTAGTATTTTAAAACATTGTTTAAAAACGTTTTGGTGGACCTGATTATCTGGACTCCCCCCCATCTATTTTTTCCCCTTCAGTTGATTATTATCGATTACACACCAATCTATCAGATTGAAAAAATAATTCTTAAAAGTTCTTTATTATTTGAGTATTCACGGGTGCTCATTTCCTCGTATAAGTTTATCGTAAATTGATCCCCCATATCGGAACCGCTTGAACGGAACCCAAAAAAATATTTATTTTCCCATTAAACTACCCCCCTAACCCTAACCTACCCCCCTAGTTAAAATTAAGTTTTATTACAAAATTTATATTAATTACAAAACATCAATTTTCATAAAAGTTCAAATGTCACCTATGAAATCTCTATTTAAACATGCCAATTTTTCAGAACTGAAAAGTTTGCACTATAAACTCAGCGATGTTTATTGACTTCACAATAAAGAGTAAAATCATAAAACTTAAAATTTAATTTGTAAGGCAAATTCTGAGGAATATTTTAAATTGTATTTTGAATAATAATTTAAATGTTGGTTGTTAGTTGTTTTGTTTTATCAACTTTTCGGGTAATTTACTAACGAATCATGTCATTTTGATAAACAAAGCGCTTACAATTTTTCGTACTTACATATAATTTTTTAAAAAATGTTCCAATAACTGGATATTGTCAGATAAAATTGAAATAAATTTCGTCTTACAAATAATTGACTACTTATCTCCAGTCGGGCCTTCGACTAAAAATAAAACACCGGATTTTGTCCATATTAGTAACCTTTGTTTTTTTGTTTTTTTTATCGTGGTTTGAGAAAATAATTAGTTAACGAACCAAAAGAAAAACAGTTTCTAAGGAAATTCGTCAATCTTATTGTTATTTTTAACCCTTTAAAACTCTAACAATAAAAATTAAATAAATAAATTAAAGAATTAAAAGTCATTTTATTCGAATGAAAATCTTAGTTTAATTTATACAAATATGTAACCGTACTTACGACGTAAACTGATTTTCATGATACTGTTATTTACGGATTAAAATATGTTTTTTAATCATGTAACCGTAAAGCGTGCATTTTGATTTTCTACAATTTTTATGCATTACAAAAATTAAAATTAAAATTAAAATGAGTGTACTGTACAATTTAAGAATATGGACAAACTCGCTGTAAAAAATAATTTAATCTATAAAAACACATACAAATTACATATTCAGAAAGACTAAGAGATTCCGAACTGCCGTATTCGTATTATCGCCTATACGTATTTTTTTTTTTTTTTAACTCGCTGTAAAAAAAATAAATCTATAAAACACATACAAATTACATATTCAGAAAGACTATTTCATCTTATTACTAAAGATAAATATTTTAAAGATTAAAATCCTAAATAGGTAAGAGATTCCGATCTGACTGATATAGACTGCACTGCTTGTATCGCAATAATCATAGGCAGCGTGGCTATCCGAAGCCATTTTTAATTTTTTAACTCGCTGTAAAAAATGATTCAATTAATAAAAACTCACACAAATTACATATTTTGAAAGAGTATTTTCTTATCTTTCTAACGATATAAAATTATTAAAGACTGGACCATAAATAGGCCATAAATTCGGAGCTGAACGGCTTAGACTGCAAAATTAATTCATTAAAATCAAAACTTCGCTGCTGTTATCGCTTTAACAATAAGCAGGCAGAGACAATATTTTATTATCAGGAGGGGCTGATATACGGACAGTTCCGCAAATTGGGTGATTTTGGATTAATTAATCGATTAAATCCCTTAATCAATAAAAATCAATAACCAAATTTGGAATTTTTCTTAGTTAGAACGATATCAATGTGTATGCAAGATTTTGAATCTGAGTGACCTCCGTTTTTTTGTTATACGTCGACACGTACATACCAAAATCTCTGTTTTATATATATATATATATATATAATATATATTATATATATATATATATACTGGTCCATCTAATTAAATTAATAGATTTATTTTTTTACAACTTAAAAAAAAGAAGAAAAAAAAAAAATTTAAGAAAAAAAAAGAAAAAGAAAAGAAAAGAAAAGAAAAGAAAAGCTAAGTATATGATTTTTTTTTATTGACGGTTTTTATTTTGAATTTGTCATGGCTACATTGTTGCAATATTCACCGGAAGACAAACAGACAATATTGGATATATATATATATATACAGGGTTCAAGCATTCGTTCTCAACAGACATTAAAAATAAGAAATTACAGTTATTCGCCCATTTCATTCATAACATAACGAAAAAAGAAAGGAGGAGAAGAAGAAAAAACAGAAGAGGAAAAAAATAAGAAAAAAATTATAACCACACAAAAAAAACCTAAGCACGTACATTTCTGATATACACCTCTGAAGATGAAGTTTCTACTTCGAAATCGATAAGACAAAAATAACATCTTTTTGTTTTTATTTTTTATACGCATTGTAATTGCCTTCAAATCATTAATATATATATATATATATATATATGAGGTGAGGTAAAAGGAACAGTGAACAAAAATAATGACTCAAACAAGTCCAAGTATTAGAGAAATATTTCGTCCTTCTGACGCGAAGAACATCCTCAGTCTGACTTTATTCAAAGCAAAATACGTACATTTGTATTTATAGACGAGAAGGTGAGTTAATGGTGGAATTAAGGGATGAGAAGATTAGGGGGATTTGCTTTGAATAAAGTCAGACTGAGGATATTCTTCGCGTCCGTAGTCAAAGAATGTCAAAAGTAATTATGTCCAGTAGGGTTGGTTTAAGTATTGTATCAACCTCAGAGTACTGCCAGTGATTGGCCAAGAGATAGATCACATGGTTCTGGCCGAGGTTTGTGTGTTGAATAAGAATAATTTTTAAACAATTCTATTTGACCTGTAGGTGTACACCCACTTCGGAAAGGATCCCCCCCCTGCATTCCGATCAATCAGCTGGCCACGTCAAGCCCTAGCACCTATATGATCGTCCCAACTCTATTGCTCTTATGGTAAGCCCCAACCCCTTTTTATCATTAATGAACTAGAAGGTGGTGACAGAGGGTCTTTATTTCCTGGGTTTGACGTTAAACTGTCTGATACTGAGGTTCAAGTTCTGGAGGTCTGGGGAATGTGGAGCACCTCTTCATCACCATCATCTCCCAGGTCTACTCTTGCCTGGAGTGGTAGTACCTGTTAGAGTCCTCTCTATAGGTTAAATAGAAAGAAATCTTTGGAAAAAATCAATCAAGAATGAATAAAACAAACACACTTTCGACATAAAATGATCCAATGGTTTTACAATGCTGAAAAAACCCAAATAACCAACAAGTGTATATTGAAGATATTTAAAAGAAGGTGAAAACGGAAATAGGGTCTTCCGGTTGGATCGAGGCTGGGAGAAGACGAAAAGAGTAACAAAGGACTTTTTTCCGGGTAAAGCGAACAAAGAAGGATGGGTAACAATAAGTTCGGAAATAGATTTGTCCGCTGATAAAAGATAACAAAAGAAAACGCGTAGGCGTTTGATATATATAAAAGGAAGTCAGGGATCCCAGGTCAGTTAGAGAGTCAGACAGGAGACAGCGGACGGAGAACAATTGAGCGACAGACGTTCACGGTCCATTGCAGCCAACGCCTGTGGGACCCACCAGCCACCCCTTTACCCAACATCGCCAGTCATTCCAACGGTAGTAGTAGTCATCGTCAACCCTTGGGCACTCATTGTAAGCTCTGCGCCTTCACCACCCACACACCGAAGAAAATAAAGAAGGGTCCTCTCTTTGTACATACGTATCTGTTGTTTATTGAAGTCCAATAGTCGGTAGTAGCTGACTACTAACATACATTGCTTTGGGTACAGTGAAAACCCCACTACTTACTTACACGAAGTTGGGCCGTGAATTTGAAGCCGCTATATAACACAACCAACCAAATCAACCACTCCCGGTCTGAGTGCACCTGGGGGGGGGGTTCATTGCAATGAAGGGTTACAGCGCACTCACTAGAACGCCAGGACTTGAACTTCACCGATGCAATTTAGTGTCATACCTACGGTACACTATTTTTAAAGATTTCTCTACTACCTCTGCTAGAGATATAGTAAGCGTATTCTAAGTACTGCCGACGGAGCTATTCACAAATTTATCCAAGCATGAATTTGCTATCCCGCTGTAAATTTAAAAAAGATTCAACTCATCGGAGCGAGGATAAAAAACACGGATAATAAGAACTGTAACGAGGCACTTTTAAAATCTAAGATCGCCCTGTGGTATAATAAAAAGTAGCCGGGTGGCCTAAAGTCGGTATCAGCCAGACAGCGAGGGAGTCTATCCCCCTTTTCACTAGCGCTAGACCAAGAAGATTATTGTTTGCGACTGAGACGGAGCACCACACCTGCCATCAGCTCCTCACTTTACCGCACGGATCTCTGTGCTACTCATACGCTGAGTTGGCGAAAGCTGGTATCGAACCAAGAACCTTGTGGTTCCTAGTCCGACACTTTACCGATTAAGCTAAACCGGACAGGGCGGATATCACAGAGGACCCTGAAAGGTACACACATGTATGTATTTCCGGAATGTTCTGGAAAGGAAGCTTGAAAAGCAAAGGAATTGGAAGAGTCTATCCCATTTTCACTAGCGCTCGACCAAGGAGATTTTTTTACAGCTGAGACGGAGCGCCAGACCAACCATCAGCTTTCATTTTACCGCACGGATCTATGTGCTACTCATACGCTGAGTTGGCGAGGGCCTGGTATCGGACCAAGAACCTTGTGGTTCCAAGTCCGACACTTTACCGATTAAGCTAAACCGGACAGGGCAGATATCACAGAGGACCCTGAAAGGTACACACATGTATGTATTTCCGGAATGTTCTGGAAAGGAGGCTTGAAAAGCAAAGAGAAGAGGAAGAGTCTATCCCATTTTCACTAGCTTTAGACCAAGGAGCACCAGACCAACCGTCACTTTACCGCACGGATCTAGGTGTACTCATACGCTGAGTTGGCGAGGGCCAGGCATCGGACCAAGAACCTTGTGGTTCCTCGTCCGACGCTTTACCGACTGAGCTAAACCGGTCAGTGCGAATATCACAGAGGACCCTGAGAGGTTGCGGGCATGTGTGTATTTCCGGAATGTTCTGGAAAGACGGCTTGAAAGGCAAAGAGAAGAGGAAGAGTCTATCCCATTTTCACTAGCTTTAGACCAAGGAGCGCCAGACCAACCGTCACTTTACCGCACGGATCTATATGCTACTCATACGCTTAGTTGGCGAGGGCTAAGTATCGGACCAAGAACCTTGTGGTTCCTCGTCCGACGCTTTACCGACTGAGCTAAACCGGTCAGTGCGAATATCACAGAGGACCCTGAGAGGTGGCGGGCATGTGTGTATTTCCGGAATATTCTGGAAAGACGGCTTGAAAGGAAAAGAGAAGAGGAAGAGTCTATCCCATGTGCTACTCATACGCTGAGTTGGCGAGGGCCTGGTATCGGACCAAGAACCTTGTGATTCCTAGTCCGACGCGTTACCGACTGAGCTAAGCCGGCCAGGGCGAATATCACAGAGGACCCTGAGAGGTTGCGGGCATGTGTGTATTTCCGGAATGTTCTGGAAAGACGGCTTGAAAGGCAAAGAGAAGAGGAAGAGTCTATCCCATTTTCACTAGCGCTCGACCAAGGAGATTTTTTTTACAATTGCAACGGCGCGCCAGACCAAACGTCAGCTCTTCACTTTACCGCACAGATCTATGTACTACTCATACGCTGAGTTGGCGAGGACTAAGTATCGGAACAAGAACGTTGTGGTTCCTAGGCCGACGCGTTACCGACTGAGCTAAGCCGGCCAGGGCGAATATCACAGAGGACCCTGAGAGGTTGCGGGCATGTGTGTATTTCCGGAATGTTCTGGAAAGACGGCTTGAAAGGCAAAAGAGAAGAGGAGGAAGAAGAGGCGAGAAATGGAGGTGCTTCTTCTGTTGGCTATGTGAGAATGATGTATGAGTCATTTAAATTTAATCGGATCTATTTAATGGCGTTATAATCATGCGGGGCGTAAAACGATAGTCTCAAATGGCACAGACGTTCTCAGAGCAGGGCGCCTGCCGTAAACCATACGCCAGATAAAGAAATAGGGAATTTTATGCATGCAAACACGTACAAATCGCTGAATACATACATATATATATATATATATATATATATATATATATATATATATATATATTAGGGTAGCGTTGAAATGAAGTCAATAGCGCTTGGTAACTAACAGTTTCTTGCCGATGTGATTTTAAATCCAAGCCAGATAAAGAAATAGGCAATTCTATGCATTCAAACACGTACAAATCTCTCTCTTCTCTCTCTCTTATATATATATATATATATATATATATATATATATATATATATATATATTTATGAGGAAGAATGAATGAAGAAAAGAAAGAACAGAATGGATAATAAAAGATGAATTTGATCAATATCACTTACACACGTGTTTCGGTCAGTTCATCTGTGTGAAAATATTCCGCACACAGAGAAGATTCGACCTTCATCAGAGTGAAATTTTATTTTGAATGAAAAAATTCGTTGGGGAAAGACGGAGAATTTTTAGAAATGTTCGAAGTTAATTTTTTTTTAAATCACTTTTGGAACGCTGAAATAGACTGTTCGAATTTGGATATTTGATTTTTCTAGGGGTTAATATATATATATATATATATATATAATATATATATAATAAGTATTCTTTTCTTTTAAACATGTTGTTGAACTCAACGGACAATTCTTGTCTGACGATTTCTTTTTAAATTTTATACGAGATGTTGGGTGGTAATTTAAAAATGTATGTTGGATAAGGTGGATTAGAATTGAAATTGAAATTAAAATTAAAATTAAATTATACGCAAAGCGGATAATATATATATATATAATATATATATATATATATATATATATATATATATATATCCCAACACCACAACTATGTATCCACAGTAATTTCCTCGTGAGAAAACCGTAACTACGAGTTAACGTAATATTATCCGTTTTGCGTATAATTTAATTTAATTTTTTAATTTTTAAATTACCACCCAACACCTCAAGATCCAATCTTTTTCAGAAAATATTCCACACCTCAAACATTTAATAAATAATTAATAGCTTAACATCTTTTTTTTACATAACTCTTAATACGTCGCAAATAAACAAAAAACACGTGACAGCAAGCCCAACTCCATTCATAGTATATCCATACTCTTAAACCTTTAATAATTTTTAAATTTTCAAATTTCTAAATTTTCAAATTTTAATTTTTATATTTTTAAATTTTTATATTTTTAAATTTTATTTTCATTCATCCTTGATTTATATTAGGCCTTTTAATAATAATACAAAATAATCAAAAAGATTATAATACTACCCCACGCGTATTCGCTTTATATTAGTGTAGGAGTTATTTTCGTATTTGCCTGGGGAGTTGTCTGCTCGTTTAATGTCGCTGGTTCCCGCTAGGGGCCTCGTGTATTTAAACGGCTGTTTTGAATTTCTCTTCCTCTTTGCCTGCAGCTCGACCTACGAGACACAATGAGGTAGTCTTATAACTACCCCTTTCTTGGTGGGGCTTTGGCCCCCCCCCCTTACATTACTGTAAGTGATTTCCCTGCATGGGATACTTCAGTCTCATGTCTGTTGCTTTTATGTTCATATTACTATTGTATACGTATGTATGTTTCATGTACACTTCTATGTAATTTATGTATCCTTTGTGTATCCATGTGCTGTTATATAAAATGTTTTGTCCCTCAACCTGTGTCGGAGTTTGTTTGCGTTTCAACGAGTTATGACATTGTCATAACATTTGAATCTTACATTTGCTTCAATTAAAATAAATTAAATAAAAAATTTGAATAAATAAATTTTAACAAATTTTAACAAAACCACATTTATTCACCTTCATTGTCCCCTGATTTTATTATTAAACCTTAATTATAATAACATAATTACCGAAATTATAATACACATCAATGCGCATAACTATACCCACTTCATAATAACTCTAATCAAAACAAAACCAAATAAATAAATTTCAACGGTTTTTTTTCTTATTGTTGCAGATTGACTGTTTCTTTTGCGCGGGAAGTCGAAAAGACAAAGGAAAATTGAACCGAGAAGACAATAGATAGGCGAGACAGAAATCTTAGTATAACAAAAGAGGTGTGACAAAGGACTCATCTGGACAAACGCTAACTTGAACAAAGGGAAAGGACTTCCGGTCAAGGAACAAAGGAATGTGTGGGCGGTCGTCGGTACTTAAGCAGACCCGGACAGACGCCACAGGAGAGACCCAAAAGAGAGACCCGAAGAGACGGCGAAGAAAGCACAAGGTGTCTGACCGTCGACACGGTCGAGCGGGCAGTGATGCTCGCCCACCACCTTCCACCGCATAAGTAGTCGTAGTGTCATTTTCCGTGCCCGCCACTCACCTACCACACACCGAAGAAAATAAAGAAGAGTCATCTTTTGTATACGCGTATCTGTTGTTATTGAAGTAGCTGACAACTAGCATACTTGGCTAGGGGTCAGGAACGATGTCCGCTGTATACCAGCAACGTATACGAGTCAGAGTAGTGTGAGTTTGAAGAAACCACTATGCAACATTATCTTTTTTTTATAAAACCGCTTTTACACTTCATGACCCATACAGTTATTAGAACGCCATATTCTAGAAAAAACATTCACACAAATCAACTCACATCTATTGTTTACATTTTGATCCTCACGAAAAAACAACTTCCGGTGAGAAATTTCAAATCGCAACTAAGCGTTCCTCAGTAACGGTCTCTCTAATACAATGTATACACACGTGTGATCGACTGCTATAATCAGTACCTCGATTAATTCAGTGGTTTTAACCCTGAAGATCCTTATGGTGAAACCCGAGTAGGTTATCTCTTGTACCCATTTTATTATATATATATATATATATGAGTATATATAAAAAGATATGAAAACACCACAAAAAGCTGTTAAAGTGAAAACATTTTATAACTTAGCTGATATTGAACAATATTTCGATTTTATGAAAATCGTCATCAGAGCTTGTTTATAATCCGTGTTGTTACGAGCGGAAACGAAAGTCATATAAGTTCAAAACAAAAACCTTGACGCTGCAAAAAAGAAAAAAATTATACAATAATTTCGAATGTGAGCACTTCCGCCGCATTTTTCTTGGTCATCAGGATATATGTATCTTAATGTAACAGTTTTTAAAAAAGGATAACTTTTGTATAACTTTTTTTCTTTTTTGCAATGTCAAGGTTTTTGTTTTGAACTCATATGACTTTCGTTTCCGCTCTTAACAACACGGATTATAAACAAGCTCTGATGACGATTTTCATAAAATCGAAATATTGTTCAACATCAGCTAAGTTATAAATGTTTTCAATTTAACAGCTTTTTGTGGTGTTTTCATATCTTTTTATATATACTCATACCGTCGGATTAATTTCCTTTCTTTTAACTTATATATATATATATATATTATATATATATATATATATATATATATACCGTAGTGACGATTAAAATCCACAAAGTGAATGAAGATAAAACCTTAAATACTTCGGGATTTTTAGTACAAAAAACGTGTAAAAGTGCTTAATAAATGAGCTGAATATCTTATTATAATGGAGATTGTGGGTTTGTTTGTCTGTAACCGAAACTATATTACTATACAAGTCACAATTCTCTTTGTTATTTACATCACATTTACCATGATTTTATTTTTATTTTATAAATTTTATTTTATTTTTATTTATACCTCAATTATTAATAAAATTGTTTTACAATACTTATAATGTTGACCATAACTACATACTATTAACATGCAATTGTATTTATATATACAACAAAATAGAGGTTTACAGTATGAATGGGAAGGCTTATTTGCATATTGATCTTAAAAATTTGATTTAATAAATATATGCTTAGTATTATAGATTTCTAATTGTTTGATTTTATCTTAATGAATATGAGCAAAATCTCTTCAATAAATCTTAAAAGAAATCCCTTAACAAGAAGAAATAACTAATATTATTCTTTACTTCCTATTTTAACTAAACAGTTAAATTAGGAAAATTTACCAATGAAAGACGGGAGTAACAGAAAATGATGGAAGAGTTGGTTTCAAAGTTGTTCTATTTTTCAATCATACCCCCTCTGTTCCAAATCTTTTTATCTACATTCTTATTCAGTTTCATTAGTCTTTCTAATTTAATATGATATTTTATTATATTAAAACTTAAATACTTGCACCCGGAGGGTGCATATATTTGCTAGTACGAATAATAGTGAATGGTTTAAAACAGACCGACTCAGGTTTCTCACGGATCGCGAGTCTTCGGGGTATTTTTGATCCCCTATCGTTCTACAATATAGAGATGGGTTATACCCATTTTCGGTGTGGTGGGTGTATTAATCACCCGTCTTTATCCGCTAAAAGAATTCGGTGGATAATCAACATCAGATAATCAGGATTTACATTTTTTGTATTTCATCTTCGACAATTTGGACGGTCTGATTTTTTAACCAGAGTGTTATGAAAGATTTTTTGTTAGTTTGGTTTGGTTTGTTTTACGGCATATCAACCTCAGTGGGTCATTTAATGCCGACAAAGATTTGAAATGAATTCATTCTTAATGGATACTCAATTTTGTTTATAAATTCATGTTTTTCTATTTAACCCATAAATGGGACCCTAACAGGTACTACCACTCCTTATTAGGGGGGATCAGGGAGCAATGGTGATGAAGGAGTGCTCCATATTCTCGAAACGTCCAAAACTAGAACCTCACCATCAGATAGAGTTTAACGTCATTCACAAACATGAAAACATTCAGCCATCACCTTCTAGCACTCATATGATAAAAAGGGTTGGGGCTTGCCATAAGGGCAATAGCGTTGGGGCAATCATGTAGGTGCAAGGGCTTGACATGACCAGCCGATTGATCGGAGGGGGCCATCTCCGACCGTCCGTCTATCCTAAGTAAGGGTCTAAGAGGAGTGTTGCATGTCATGGACTGCTCATCCACCAGCATTCCGTACTTAAACAGCACGGGTCGCCACTCATAGCAAAAGATGGCTCAATTGAGGGGTACTTACTCCTCTGCAGAGGTGCAGTCGGATTATTCTAAAGCCCCCGCCGACAGGGCTGATTACACTTACAGCTGTTATTTGTAAACCGTCTTAAGGGGTGCTCCACATTCCCCAAAACTGGAACCTCACGATCAGATAAAGTCTAACGTCATTCACAGAACATGAAGACCCTCAGTCACAGCCTTCGAGCACCCATACGATAAAAAGGGTTGATGTCAGATGTTAATGGTGGTACGATTAGTAAACACGGGTGTTGAAATATAAATGATGATAACACTTGAAAAAAGTGAATAAAACCAGCCAACCAGCCAACCAACTTAGCCAGACAGAAATGAACATTGAAACGTTAATCTTACTTAAAATAGTCTCCTTGACATTCAACACACCATATACCAGTAAGTTTCCTTAAGCTGTATTTTGATATGGGTCCTGGGTGATATATTTTCTGAAATAATTTTCTCCTGATATATTTCATTCTATCGTTGTCTAAATGTCATTCTGGGAAAAGAGTATATATTTACCAAGCAGATTTATATATACACACTTATATATATATATATATATATATATGTGTGTGTGTGTGTGTGTGTGTAGTTGGGCAGCGTATATATATATATATTTACTATATCACACACACATACACATATATATATATAACGTATAACATATGGAAGCGCGTGGTGTAATGGTTAAAGTCATGGTAAATTAGACTCGTCGCCCCGAGTTCAAATCCTGGACGAGGTAATCGCATTTAACTTAGTGCTAATACCCTTGGGAAAGTTATGAATCCTACTCTCCCTCCAGCTATGGGTAAATAGTAGGGCAGACTGGGCTCTTTAACCTTGGTTAGGCAACCGGTCGAGGAGAAGGAAAACTCTGAATTCAAACCTGTTGAACTCCGCTTAAGAAATTGACCTTGTGTCACATCCTTGCTCGTGCGGAGGGGTTGGTAAATATATATATAACATATACATATATCATATATATATATATATATATATATATATATATATATATAAACCCATCCGGACGAGAAGGATGTGACACAATGTCAATTTATTAAGCGGAGTTTATTCAGAGTTTTTTTTTTCTAGACTGTTTACCTATTCAAGGTTAAAAAGCCTAGTCTGACCTACTATTTACCCAGAGCTAGAGGGAAAGTACGTGTATTGTATACCCTTTCTTTACTTCTATTATTCTTCTGCTCATCTTTGGTATCTTACGTTCTTCTTCCAGCGTCTGGACCTAGTTTGGGGACTTCGTGTCTGGTCTTCTATTTCTCTGTCCTTGCTGGTTGGTCGTCCCTGATTCATTTCTTCCTCTAGGTCAGTCTTGTTGCTAAGACATTCATCAACCACAAAACCATATTATTTATTTAAACTTTTATTTACTTAACTAAACATATTTATCTAACTAACACAACGCGCGTGTGCAGTGAGCCCCAGCTAAGGCCTTATCTGCCTGACGTCCAAGCTGAAACTGAGAGCCAACCAGGTCCCACGTGACTTCACGTATTTTGCGGGCTTTCTGTAATATTCCATGGAAAGTCCCGCCCGTGATATGAAAAGCGGCCATCCCTTCAGAAATACAGGGGGTTGACAATAATCTATGCATAGATTATGTAACATGTGGATACGTACCTTTTTCCAAAGATATTAGTGCTAAGTGAAATGAAACAGCGACGTCTCTAGGATTTGAACTCGGGTCGACAAGTCAATTTCTACGATTTTAACTATTATGCCACGCGTCTTCAAATTACATATGGCATAATACAAGTATGTAAATACACATAATATGCTTGTTCCTTAATCTTTTGACCGTTGTCATCTTAGTTAAAAATGAGACCATCCAAATCATCTAAGATGAAATGCAAAAATGTAAATCTGATTATCTGACGTTGCTTATCTGCTGAATTCTTATTTCTCATGAGTGTCGTCACCCCAGGTAATAATGGACCATTCCGTTTTTATTAGAAAGAAAGGGGAGAAAAAGGACATGTTGCACAGAAAAATATGATAAGAGAGAAAGAAAGAAAAAAAGAAAGAAAGAATCTAGGGGAAAGATAGAGGGAAGGGGTTAGAGCACGGGGGCGATAACGTTAATCTGTTTCAATCGAACATTTTGAAAAGATGAAAAGGACATAAAGAGAGAGAGAGAGAGAGAGAGAGAGAGAGAGAGAGAGAGAGGAGAGAGAGAGAGAGTGAGACAGACGCATATATATATATATATATATATATATATATATATATATATTATATAGAGAGAGAGAGAGAGAGAGAGAGAGACGGAGACAGAGACAGAGACGGAGACAGAGACAGAGACGGAGAGTTAAATGAAGTTATTAAACTTTTTACATATTGAAGTATTTGGTAATAGCTCTTAAGTAAACATATCAAACGTTATAATTTAATTATTACAACCTTTGATATGTTTTTCACACAGGTCAGTCTAGTACGTATATAATTGTTTTTTCAAAAAAGATTGAATTTGGAATTAGATACCCCAACAATGGTTGACACGCCATAAGATCAACCAACTTAGTTGCGTAAAAAAAGGATTTTGACATTTGACAACAAGTCATTAGAGACTGAAATCAGTCGCTCGAAATATCTGGACAATTTCCTTTAGCATCGTTCTATTGGCTAACGTCACATTAATCTGATAAAATAATTTTTTAATGTTAAGAAAAAAAATCCTCGTAAATAAATGCTCTTCCAGAAATAGCAATCATCCAGACACAGCTTTTTTAGTTAACAGGTCCACAATAAATAAATAAATAAATAAACAAAAATTAAAATAAAATTAAAAAGTAAATAAAAAATTAAAAAGTAAATAAAAAATTAAAAAGTAAATTAAAAATTTAAAAATAGATAAAAATTAAAAAGTAAATAAAAATTAAAAAATAAATAAAAATTAAAAATTAAATAGAAAATTAAAAAATAAATAAAAATTAAAAAATGAATGAAAAATAAAAAATAAATAAAAATTAAAAAGTAAATAAAAAATTAAAAAGTAAATTAAAAAATTAAAAAATTAAAAAATAAATAAAAAATTTAAAAATAGATAAAAATTAAAAAGTAAATAAAAATTAAAAAGTAAATAAAAAATCAAAAAATAAATAAAAATTAAAAAATAAATAAAAATTAAAAAATAAATAAAAACTAAAAATTAAATAGAAAATTAAAAAATAAATAAAAATTTAAAAATAAATAAAAATTAAAAAGTAAATAAAAAATTAAAAAACAGATAAAAATTAAAAAGTAAATAAAAAATTAAAAAGTAAATAAAAAATTAAAAAGTAAATAAAAAATAAAAAAGTAAATAAAAAATTTAAAAAAATTAAAATTAAAAAATTAAAAAAACAACGAAAATAAATACAAATTAAAAAGTAAATAAAAATAAAAAAGTAAAAAAAAAATAAATAAAGATGAAATATAAACAAAAGCTCCAGGAATGCTAGCTCTGGAAATGGTCGTTGAATATAACGCCTGTGTTCGCCACGTGGGGCTCGTGAAAGTGGCAGGGAAGGTTTCGATGGCTTGGGATCTCTGCGTTTGCCACATTGCCACTAGGTGGCGCCAGGTCGATATGAATCGAGATTTATCTTCTTGCCATTTTAAAAAAAAATCGATCGGTACTTGAAAAAACAAATGTTTTCAAATATACAATGTCTGTTCGAAAGGTATCCAATATGACAACTGCATTCTCAGCAAAAGGATAAGAATTCCATCCCCAAAAGACAGAATGTAGGGTAAGTATTTACCTAACTCATGGGTAGGATGTGACACAAGATCGTAAGTACGGGGCATCCAGCCAGGATCGAACTCGCTATTCAGAAATAAGGGATCTGCGAGACTAGCTTGCTAATCATTAAACCTCAATGGGACACCCATATGTGTGTATTTAACCCGTTCGCTACGGGTAGGATGGGAGACAAGGTCGTAAGTATATGTTATATATCGGCTTCAAATTCACGACGCTAAATTCGTGTATGTTAGTACTGGGGTTTTCACTGTACCGAACGGATGTGATCATGTTCTATTTTTTTT
>CM042156.1:101478058-101490558 GCA_023376005.1 Doryteuthis pealeii
AGAGAGAGATGAAAAATAACGAAAGAACAAAAGGAAAGAACAAAAGAAAGAAAGAAAGAAAGGGAGGAAGAAAAGAAGGAAGAAGAATGAAAAAAAATAACGAAAGAACAAAGAAAGAAAGAACAAAGAAGAAAGAAGAATGAAAAAAGTAACGACAGAACAAAAGAAAGAAAGAAAGAAAGAAAGAAAGGAAGAAAGAATGAAAAAAGAAAGAACAAAGAAAGAAAGAACAAAAAGAAAGAAAGAAAGAAAGGAAGAAAGAAAGGAAGAAAGAAGAGGAAGAAAGAAAGGAAAAGAAGAAAGAAAGATGAAAGGAAAGAAAGGAAAGAAAAGAAGAAAGGAAGAAAGAAAGGAAGAAAGAAAGGAAGAAAGAATGAAAAAAAGAACGAAAAAAAAAGAAGAAAAAGAAAGAAAGAAAGAAAAGAAAGAAAGAAGAAAGAAGAATGAAAGAAAGAATGAAAAAAATAACGACAGAACAAAAGAAAGAAAGAACAGAAAGAAAGAAAGGAAAGAAAGAAAAGAAGAAAAGAATGAAAAAATAACGAAAGAACGAAAGAAAGAATGAACAAAAGAAAGAAAGAAAGGAAGAAAGAAAGAATGAAAAAAATAACGACAGAACAAAAGAAGAAAGAAAGAAGGAAAGAAAGAAAGGAAAGAAAGAATGAAAAAATAACGAAAGAACAAAAGAAATAAAGAACAAAAGAAAGAAAGAAAGAAAAAATAACGAAGAACAAAAGAAAGAAAGAAGAAAGAAAGAAAGAAAGAAAGAAGAAAGAATGAAAATAACGACAAAAGAAGAAAAGAAGAAAAGAAAGAGAAGGAAGAAAGAAGAAGAAGAAAGAGAAGAGAAGAAAAAAAGAAGAAGGAGAGAAGGAAGAAGAAGGAAGAACGACAGAACAAAAAGAAAGAACAAGAGAAAGAAAGAAAAGGAAAAAAATGAAAAAAATAACGAAGAACAAAAGAAAGAGAGAACAAAAGAAAGAGAGAAAGAAAGGAAGAATGAAAAAATACGAAAGAACAAAAGAAAGAGAGAACAAGAAAGAGAGAAAGAAAGAAAGGAATATGAAAAAAATAACGAAGAACAAAAGAAGAGAGAACAAAAGAAAGAAAGAAAAGAAGAAAGATACGAAAGAACAGAAAGAGAGAACAAAAGAAAGAAAGAAAGAAAGAAAGAAAGAAAGAGAGTAGCGGTGAGATAGAGAGAGGATGTGAGAGCGCGGAAGTAAGAACGTTAATCTGTTTCGATAAAAAAACAATGAAAAGATAAAAAAAAAAAAACAACCAACAAGTACATGAAGGAAACGTGGAGAAGAAAGAAAGAAAGAAAGAAAGAAAAAGAAAAAGAAAAAGAAAAAGAAAAAGAAAAAAGAAAGAAAGAACCAAAAAATACGAGGATGAGTAAAATGTAATGCCATTTTGTATAGGACAGGTATAATTACCAACACAGAAACATGTACCATACATCAAAATGAAGCTGGTCCTCTGTGGATCACATCCCTACTTCTCCACATAGGGGAGTCTAAAAGTAATGCCATTTTGTTTAGGACAGGTATAATTACCAACACAGGATCATGTATCATATATGAAAATGAAACTGATCCTCTGTGGATCACGTCCCTACTTCTCCACGTAGGGGAGTCTAAAAGTAATGCCATTTTGTTTAGGACAGGTATAATTACCAACACAGAAACATGTACCATACATCAAAATGAAGTTGGTCCTCTGTGGATCACATCTCTACTTCTTCACGTAGACACCATTTCTCGCAATATCAATGTTCCACCTTCGAATGAGAGCATATATCCCTGCTCCGTAAAATTCTGTTGACTGTTCGTTGAGCCACTTCTTCGCTACAGAATTCATTTCCTCATTTCACCAGATTTAACGTCTTCAGACTATCATCTCTTCGGCCCCATGAAAGAGGGTTTGAAACGCAAACATTATTTCAGTAACGAAGAAGTGAAATAATAACACTAGTTTACAAAGAAATTGAGGCAAGCACACAAATAGCTGTTTTAACCTAATTTGGGGGTGCTGAATTCGGATTTGAAATCCGTTTTTACTCATTACCTCTAGTTTTTTAGATATGCATACTGTACATTTTGTACACATACTGTACATAAAAGCGTATATGCATTCAGGGTTAATTTCTAATATTGTGTGACTTATGTCTTCTTTTTTAGTTATTATGCAATAAATGTAAATGATAGCATTACATTATATATATATATATAGCTATATATCAAGACGGATTTTGGCAGTTAAGCGTAGCCAACACGTCTCAATCAACAGCCAGTAGTGCACTGGCCAGTAGTGCACTGGCAGTCTGCAGATCATCTAAGAAAACACATTTCTAACTGTCTGCAGTACTATGAATTGTATACATTGTGTCATTCAAGTATATTTATTCCGTCAATGTTCTTTATCTATCCTGTTTTATCTGTAATATGCTGCTGAGACTGTTGAAATAAGCACGTATATACTCTGTATATACTAAAATGAGACTATTTAAAAGACAGAAAACTAGAGGTGATAGAGCAAAACTGTTTATAAATTTGAATTCAGCACACCCAAATTAGTAAAAAAAACCCATCTATTCACATTCTTGCCTCAGACAAAAAATATTTTTTTGTAAACCAGTGTAATTATACTTTTTACATATTGACCAATTGCAATAACTCTTAAGTAAACATATCAAACGTAGTAATAATTAGATTATTAAACTGTGACATATATATGTTTAACTTATCGTTAATTGTTTTATTTTCGAAGTTTCCTCCGGACATTCATATACACACAACTGCCCTTTATATATGTATAAATAATTACTTGATACCATATAACGCAAAAATCATTTGTATTATAAAAATAGTTACTGGTAGCTAATATATATTACTAATAGTTAACTAAAGATTATTATTAATTACTTGAAACTATATAACTGATTATTAAATAGAAATACTTATTATTGTTGGAGTTCTTTTAGATATAGTTATTTACTAAGCTTAGTTTAGATGTGGCACAAGGCCAGCTTATGGGGCACCCAGTAAAATCGAACTCACTAACAATGATCTACGTGTCTAGCTTGCTAACCATTAGACCACGTGAGGCGTCCTAGTTCTTATATAGATATATATATTTACCAACTCCTCCGCACGAGCAGGATGTGACACAAAGTCAATTTCTTAAGCGGAGTTCAACAGGTTTGAATTCAGAGTTTTCCTTCTCCTAGACCGGTTGCCTAACCAAGGTTAAAGAGCCCGGTCTGCCCTACTATTTATCCATAGCTGGAGGGAGATTAGGATTCATACCTTTCCCAAGGGTATTAGCGCTAAATGAAATGCAATTACCACATCCAAGATTTGAACTCGGGGCGACGAGTTCAAATCCTGGACAAAGTAATTGCATTTCACTTAGCGCTAATACCCTTGGGAAAGGTATGAATCCTACTCTCCCTCCATCTATCGATAAATAGTAGGACAGACTGGGCTCTTTAACATGGCTAGGCAACCAGTCTAGGAGAAGGAAAACTCTGAATTCAAACCTGCTAAACTCCGCTTAAGAAATTGACCTAGTGTCACATCCTACTCGTGCCGAGGGTTTGGTAAATATATATACGAGACAAGGTACTAAAGGTGTATGAAGAAAGTAGGACTTTCGCTAGTAAAGGATAAAAAGTATGTGCAGTTGGAGTTGAAAGAAGAAAAAGAAAAGAAAGGAAAAAAGAGAGAACAGAGATTATGCCCCTGTTTACGCTATGGTCAATGAAAGAAGAAAAAGAAAAAGAAAAAGAAAGGAAAAAAGAGAGAACTGAGATTATGCCCCTGTTTACGCTATGGTCAATGAAAGGAAGAAGAAAAAAGAAAGGAAAAAAGAGAGAACTGAGATTATGCCCCTGTTTACGCTATGGTCAATGAAAGAAGAAAAAGAAAAAGAAAGGAAAAAGAGAGAACTGAGATTATGCCCCTGTTTACGCTATGGTCAATGAAAGAAGAAAAAGAAAAAGAAAGGAAAAAAGAGAGAACTGAGATTATGCCCCTGTTTACGCTATGGTCAATGAAAGAAGAAAAAGAAAAAGAAAGGAAAAAAGAGAAACTGAGATTATGCCCCTGTTACGCTATGGTCAATGAAAGAAGAAAAAGAAAAAGAAAGGAAAAAAAGAGAGAACTGAGATTATGCCCTATTTACGCTATGGTCAATGAAAGAAGAAAAAGAAAAAGAAAGGAAAAAAGAGAGAACTGAGATTATGCCCTGTTTACGCTATGGTCAATGAAAGAAGAAAAGAAAAAGAACGGAAAAAAGAGAGAACTGAGATTAATGCCCCTGTTTACGCTATGGTCAATGAAGAAGAAAAAGAAAAAGAAAGGAAAAAAGAGAGAACTGAGATTATGCCCCTGTTTACGCTATGGTCAATGAAAGAAGAAGAAAAAAAGAAAGGAAAAAGAGAGAACAGGGATTATGCCCCTGTTTACGCTATGGTCAATGAAAGAAGAAAAAGAAAAAGAAAAAGAAAGGGAAAAAGAGAGAACAGAGATTATGCCCCTGTTTTACGCTATGGTCAATGAAAGAAGAAAAAGAAAAGAAAGGAAGAAGAGAGAACTAAGATTATGCCTGTTTACGCTATGGCCAATGAAAGAAGAAAAAGAAAAGAAAGGAAAAAAGAGAGAACTGAGATTATGCCCCTGTTTACGCTATGGTCAATGAAAGAAGAGAAGAAAAAAAAGGAAAAAAAAGAGAGAACAGGGATTATGCCCCTGTTTACGCTATGGTCAATGAAAGAAGAAAAAGAAAAAGAAAGGAAAAAAGAGAGACAGGATTATGCCCCTGTTTACGCTATGTCAATGAAGAAGAAAAAAAAAAGAAAAGAAAGGAAAAAGAAGAGAACAGAGATTATGCCCCTGTTTACGCTATGGTCAATGAAAGAAGAAAAGAAAAAAGAAAGGAAGAAAGAGAGAACTAAGATTATGCCCCTGTTTACGCTATGGCCAATGAAAGAAGAAAAAGAAAAAGAAAGGAAAAAAGAGAGACTGAGATTATGCCCTGTTTACGCTATGGTCAATGAAAGAAGAAAAAGAAAAAAGAAAGGAAAAAGAGAGAACTGAGATTATGCCCCTGTTTACGCTATGGTCAATGAAAGAAGAAAAAGAAAAGAAAAGAAAAAGAAAGGAAAAAAGAGAGAACTGAGATTATGCCCCTGTTTACGCTATGGTCAATGAAAGAAGAAAAAAGAAAAAGAAAGGAAAAAAGAGAGAACTGAGATTATGCCCCTGTTTACGCTATGGTCAATGAAGAAGAAAAAGAAAGAAAAAGAAAGAAAGGAAAAAAGAGAGAACTGAGATTATGCCCCTGTTTACGCTATGGTCAATGAAAGAAAAAAGAAAAAGAAAGGAAGAAAGAGAGAAACTGAGATTATGCCCCTGTTACGCTATGGTCAATGAAAGAAGAAAAAGAAAAAGAAAAAGAAAGGAAAAAAGAGAGAACTGAGATTATGCCCCTGTTTACGCTATGGTCAATGAAAGAAGAAAAAGAAAAAAAGGAAAAAGAGAGAACTGAGATTATGCCCCTGTTTACGCTATGGTCAATGAAGAAGAAAAAGAAAAAGAAAGGAAGAAAGAGAGAACTGAGATTATGCCCCTGTTTACGCTATGGTCAATGAAAGAAGAAAAAGAAAAAGAAAAAGAAAGGAAAAAAGAGAACTGAGATTATGCCCCTGTTTACGCTATGGTCAATGAAAGAAGAAAAAGAAAAAGAAAGGAAAAAAGAGAGAACTGAGATTATGCCCCTGTTTACGCTATGGTCAATGAAAGAAGAAAAAGAAAAAGAAAGGAAAAAAGAGAACTGGATTATGCCCCTGTTTACGCTATGGTCAATGAAAGAAGAAAAAGAAAAAGAAAGGAAAAAGAGAGAACTGAGATTATGCCCCTGTTTACGCTATGGTCAATGAAAGAAGAAAAAGAAAAGAAAGGAAGAAAGAGAGAACTGAGATTATGCCCCTGTTTACGCTATGATCAATGAAAAAAGAAAAAAGAAAAAGAAAAAGGAAAAAGAGAGAACTGAGATTATGCCCCTGTTTACGCTATGGTCAATGAAAGAAGAAAAGAAAAAGAAAGGAAAAACGAGAGAACAGAGATTATGCCCCTGTTTACGCTATGGTCAATGAAAGAAGAAAAAGAAAAAGAAAGGAAAAAAGAGAGAACTGAGATTATGCCCCTGTTTACGCTATGGTCAATTAAAGAAGAAAAAGAAAAAGGAAAAGAAAGGAAAAAAGAGAGAACTGAGATTATGCCCCTGTTTACGCTATGGACATGATCCCCTGCCCCTCAGCTTATTTTTCCAGCTCACAGTTATTCAACGAGTCTTACTGTCTATGAAACAGCTGTCATCTTATGGGCATTGACACAAATCTGGAATTATGCCCCATTGAAAAAACTTGGCACCTGAAATATCCTTAGATTTATTTTTTAAGATCTTTTTTCATATCAAACTTAACTGAATGTTACTTTCTACAGTATTTACACAATTCTAATCATTGTTCTAGTCGTGGTTATTATACTCACAATGTTTCGGTCGCTGCATCCTCCGACCTGTTTTCGTAGTCATAAACCGTCAAGAAATATATATATATATATTTACCAACACCTCCGCAAGAGCTGGATATGACACACGGTAAATTTCTTAAGCGGAGTTCAACAGGTTTGAATGCAGAGTTTTCCTTCTCCTAGACCGGTTGCCTAACTAAGGTTAAAGAAACCAGTATGTCTTACTATTTATCCATAGCTGGAGGGAGAGTAGGATTCATACCTTTCCCAAGGGTATTAGCGCTATGTGAAATGCAATTACCACGTCCAGAATTTGAACTCGGGGCGACGAGTCTATTTCCCATGACTTTAACCATTACACTACGCGCTTCCAACTTCAAGAAATATAGAATGGAACCTTTCAATATAGTTCTGTCGGCAGGGCTTAGAATATGCTGACAGTATTCAATGTAGAAGGGAAACCCTCCCTATTCAAAAGGGGATGTCTTTGATATATATATATATATATATATATATATATATATATATATATAATAAGATAAATATATAAAGGTTTTACATATCTATTTATTAGGTGACAAAGGAACATTCACAACCATATTGGTTTCATGCGATGCAATCATCAGGTGAAGATGTTTCAAATGTCTGTTTCATTTGAAACATCTTCACCTGATGATTGTATCGCATGAAACCAATATGGTTGTGAATGTTCCTTTGTCACCAAATAAACAGATATGTAAAACCTTTATATATTTATCTTATTATATCATATAACAGTTCTATTTTATATTGAGCACTCTGCCTTTGGTACACCATTCCAGCAAAAGCTGAAATAGTGACCATCTCACAATATAGTATATATATATATATATATATATATATATATATATTATATATATATTTAATACTAATAATAGTTTGAATAATGTCCACATAGATAAATTTCTGACCGAAACACGTGTAAGTGATATTGATTAAAATTATCCTTTATTATTCATTCTGTACTTTCTTTCCTTTATTCATTCTTTCAACATACCGTCGGATTCAATTCCAGTTTCATTTTCACACACACACACACACACACACACATATATAATATATATATATATATATATATATATATATATATATATTAGGGATGGTTTAGTCCAGTCGGTAGAGCGTCCACATAGCTTCCTGGTTCGATACCGGCCCTCGCCAACTCAGAGTATGTGTAGAACAGGGATCTGCGTGGTAAAGTGAGGAGCTGATGCTAAGTGTGGTGCTCCACCTCAGACGCTAAAATAATCTCCTTAGTCTAGCGCTAGTCGATAGGGGAATAGACTCCCTTTGCTGTCTGGCTGATACCGACATTACGCCGCCCCGACTACTTTACTTGTATTTTCGGGGTCCCCGTATGTTTCACTCGGTATATATTTTTATGTCTTTTTTATGTTGAAGTTGGGCGTTATTATGAAGCATCTAAAAATAAATGAATGAACTCAATGTTATGGAGTACTGGATTCACTTATTTTTTTATTATTTGTTATTATAAATTTTTGTGTTAAGCAGAGTGCCTTGGTGTTGGGTAAAATCCTTTGATTGTTCCTTAGTCTTTGGAATGATCCTTCGGTTGCAGGTCAGTTCGTCAATGTCGAATAACGTACAAATGCACGGCTTTGAATATCGGCGATTAAATAGTTAACTAACCACGTGTTGATTGGCTGGGTTAGATTCACGTGACCACACCGAGTCTATAGGTTTAAGTGGTGGATTCTAGCACATCTTATATGTCAAAATATTAACTAATATAGGAAGCGCGTGGTGTAATAGTTAAAGTCATGGGAAATGGACGCATCGCCCCGAGTTCAAATCCTGGACGTGTTAATTGCATTTCACTTAGCGCTAATACCCTTGGGAAATGTATGGGTTCAACTCTCCCTCCAGCTATGGGTAAATAGCAGGGCAGATTGGGTTCTTTAACCATGGCTAGGTAACCAGTCTAGGAGAAGGAAAACTATGAATTCAAACCTGTTGAACTCCGCTTAAGAAATTGACCTTGTGTCGTATCCTGCTCGTGCGGAGGAGTTGGTAAATATATATATGTCAAAATATTCCAACACTATTTCCTACGAAGATAACCATTACACGATGGGAGCCTCCTCTCAAGCTATTTTAAGCTATAATTGATATACTGATTAGAAATAAGTTGAATTTGATATTCATAAAATTAAGGTATTAATGACACCTTTAATTTTTATTAGATGAAGCGTTACTAAGCATCGCTCATTTACTAAGCTTAGATTAGTTTGGTAAAGACCAGAGATATGGAAGCAACAAATGAAAAAAAAAACCTCATTAAAAGTAGTAAGTCATAGCTAGTTCTATAATCATTACATCATGTAAGGTATCCAATCATTCTTAATTAATTATTTCCTAGTATTTCTTTCATAAAAATTTTGTTCCGTTTCATTGCAAATATTTAGACATGGTCGTTAGAAACCAAGTAGTAATATTATCTTAATAAATCTTATTAGAATAATTAAAAAAATAGATACTGACAACTGGGAAAAGCTGGCATTGAAGAGAACGGACCGGAGAATTCATGTGGATGATGGCTATACCAGTTTTGAGAGTGAAAGAACTGAGCATTAAAACCTCAAGCGTCAACTTCGAAATTCATATTGGTGAGAACACAGAGGGTTGGAAATGTCAAACATGTGTTAGGATTCTGCTTTCTAAGTCTGGAAATCTCATCAGGAACAATTCATGCACACTCCAAGAACAAACGATGTGTCTTGTGCAATCTATAACAAAGTCTGTAGATCAGCTTCTGGTCTTAAAAGACATATAGTGGTGCATAAGCATCAAATTCTATCATCTGATCCATCCGATACAATGGAAAGGTCGTCCTTCCTTTGTCATATTTGCATCAAACTTTGTGGATCTGCAGCGGGATTAATGAGTCATCTGTTGGTGGGGTTATAGGATTGTGAGGGGTGGCAGTGATCTATAAAGATTATGCTATTGCTAATAATCTTCATACAATGACTGTTATTTACACAGTAGCATTGCAACCAACAAAGCCTTCATCAGATGATGACTTTGGATTCAGGCATGGTTTCGGGGCCGAAGCATCATTACCACTAACCCAGAGCGCCCCAGCAGTATCTCACGATACCACCAGACTTTGTTGGTTTGATGTCACAATGTGTTAAGTATCTGGGCGCCATCCTTGGCCAGTTGTAAAGAACTTAAAGTAAATATGTAAGTAAGTCCTGAGTTATAGAATCCTTTGGTAAGTGAATAAGTCCTGTGATATAGAATCCTTTGGTAAGTGAATAAGTCCTGTGATATAGGATCCTTTGATAAGTGAACAAGTCCTAAGTTTTGGAATCCTATGTAGTGTCAAAGGTCCAGTGATATAATCCTATGATCCGTCGTCCACGAAGGCTCAAAGCAATATGTGCAGGTATGACCAGAGCAGCCAGTATAAATAATAATATCAGCAGCAGAATACTGCCAGTGGTTGGTCACATGGTTATCGGCGAGTCTATAATTAGAAGTGAACATCTAGCACACGCCTTATAACCAAAAATTCCAACACAATGTAGGATTGCCATATTCACGCTGATGCGGTTAGAGCTTTATCCTGGATCTTTTTTATCTATTTTCCTCTTGTCTGGTGGAGAAAGTCCAAGTTTAGACAAAAATGCCGAGGTTGATTAATGTTATCTTTAGTTTAATTTATTCATTTATTTCTGTGAATTTTTCGCACCACTTAAAACTAAATCATGAGTGACAGCAAGTCATCTCAGATCTCCAGGACTTTGCTAAGTTTTCTAACTGATCTTAGCAGTGATCAGGTCTGGATGGTCTCGATTCATTCTCAGATCGCTAGTTCACACAATCAACGAGGGTAATCCCGAAAGTAAGGTCTCCAAAATATAATAAAAACGGATCACCTTATCCCAGCAAGAAGACCAGACCTAGTGTTGATAAATAAAAAAAGAAAGAACTTGTCAACTGGTGGATTTTGCAGTGCCAGCAGATCACATGGTGAAGCTAAAGGAAAATGAAAAAATGGACAAATATCTGGACCTTGCCAGAGAACTGAAAAAGTTATGGAATATGAAAGTGAAAGTGATACCAATTGTAGTTGGTGCACTTGGAAGAGTCCCAAAAGGATTGGAAAAGGGTTTGGAAAGTCTGGAAATCAGAGGAAGTGTTGAAACCATTCAGAACACTGCACTGCTGCAATCTGCCAGAATACTCAGAAGAGTCCTGGAGACATGAGGAGACTTGTCGTCGCTCAGACTCCAGTGAAAGACCATCAGCTAACACTGATGTGAAAACTCAAAAGGAGTAAATAATAATTATAATAATAATAGGTCTTGCCAGCATTGAAAACTGTGTAGATTCGACAATTCGAGCACTTGATGAATATTCAAAAAAGAACAAAGTGAGACTAATAGCAGCAGCCAGAAAAGACAATTGCAATTTATGGACGAGAACAAATATAACAAAAACAAGGAAGCAGAAATGGGAAGTAAAACAGCTTCATGGACACTTCAAGTGAAACACAGGAGACATCGCACATCAGAAGACATGGACATGGCTAAGAAGGGGAAACCTCAAAAGAGAAACTGAATCTCTGATAATTGCAGCACAAGATAATGCCATAAGGACAAATCATATAAAAGTAATGCTGATGTGAATACTCAATAATAATAATAATAATAATAATAATAATAATAATATATTGCAAAAATAAATCCTTCATCAGCTGATGGCTATCTATCTATCAATCTATCGCTGTATGTACATTATCTATTTACCTATCTACCCATCTATCGATCTAGAGAGAGAGAGAGAGACAGACAGACAGACAGACAGAGACAGACAGACAGAGAGAGGAGAGAAGAGAGGCTCTTTCAAGAGATTAATCCCATATTGAAATACTATATATATCATACTCCACACACACACACACACACACACACACACACACACATATATATATATAATATATATATATATATATATATATATATATATATACCGACTTATTGAAGTAAATAATAAGTTGCAGGTGAGATTAATATACTTACATATTTGATTCTTTTTGAAGCGATAATCTATCTACCTATCTACCCATCTATCTATCTAGCTATCTAGAGAGAGAGAGAGAGAGAGAAGAGAGAGAGAGAGAGAGAGAGAGAGAGAGAGAGAGAGAGTGAGTGAGAGAGAGTGAGCGAGTCTGAGAGAGAGAGAGAGAGAGAGAGAGAGAGAGAGAGAGAGAGAGAGAGAGAGAGAGAGAGGCTCTTTCAAGAGATTAATCCCATATTGAAATACTGTATATACACACACACACACACACACACACACACACACACACATATATATATATATATATATATTATATATATATACCGACGTATTGAAGTAAATAATAAGTTGCAGGTGAGATTAATATACTTACATATTTGATTCTTTTTGAAGCGATATATGTAACCTTTGCTAAAATGTCTGCTATGTCCAAAGTGTTCAATGAATTGATCAATTAAAAAATGGCGGCTCTCTATTTCATACTTGTCATCTGTCAAACTAATTCGGAAGCTTTCTCCATTGCTCGGTGTTGGCGGCAAAAAAAGTGATGATTGGAGGGGCGGGGCATGTTGATTGTTGTCAGCGATCTGATGGTAACACAGCTGACTCCTGCCTGTATCCTGTTGGTGACAGCACAACCCGTATACCCACGGCGATTTTTTAGGAAACGGATGAAGAAAATAGAAAACTAAAAAAAAAAAAAAGTATCGTGAAAAAAAAAATGGCGGTTGGGGGAAAGGTAAAAAATAAAAAATGCATCATTGTTATAATGGCGGATAAACGAAGAGCGGAGGATTATGGGATTGCTTTAACGTTTCCCGCGAAAGGATGACAACGGGAAATCTGAGTAAAAAAATGTTTTAATCATGTAAA
>CM042156.1:101493058-101495558 GCA_023376005.1 Doryteuthis pealeii
AGTGCATACCATAATCTCCGCCACTAGAGATTGAACCAGTGGACCACAGCGTGAAGAGCGGGGACTTAACACACTGGGCCACCAGCCCATGCCACAAACGGAGAATGTCAAATCATCTAGTCAATGGTAACATTAATTCAAAATCGCAGTCACCTAACCTATACTGCCATGTATCCCATCGCAGGATTACAGAGGGCAAGGGCACCTCTAGGACAACGACTTCCCAATTCGGGGCCTGAATCCTCAGAACGCTACCTAATGGGCAAAGGGTATATATTGAATTCAATATATACCCTTTGCCCATATATATATAATATATATATATATATATATATATATATATATATATATATATATATATATATATATATATATATTGTGTGAGATGGTCATTGTTTAAGCTTTTGGCAAAGGCAGTATTATTGGTAGAGTGCTCAATATAAATAGAGCTGTTATATAATATAATAAAATGAATATATAAAGGTTTTACACATCTATTTATTAGGTGACAAAGGAACATTCACAACCATATTGGTTTCATGCGATGCAATCATCAGGTGAAGATGTTTCAAATGCAAGGAAAATCGAAAAAATTTTAAAAAATTTCAGAAAATTCAATAAACATGGGATGCGTATGATTGGATAAAATGAGTTGCGTATGTATGTGATGGTAATTTGAATGTATGAGAGTGTTTATGGACAGCATAAAGGTTGCGTACGCGTAGTAACTGGTCACACACATAATACGTTGTTCTGTGAATGTGCGACATTTGAACAATGCTTACGTGCTAGCGTTTGTGTTTGCACGTATATGTATGTATGTGTGTGTATGTTACACACACACACATATATACACATGAAAATAGTTAATACATAAAATAAAACAACCTTGTGTTATACTCTCAGAATTTGAGTAAGCAAATTTTTTAAATTGTTTTTTACTCTCGCCTTTTTTTTTCAGTTAACTAAAAAAATTACAAATAGATAAATACCTACCATTTTGTGTGAAATTTATGTGCAAAATATTCAAAATAATTATTTAATTAATAATTTATAGATGCACGCAACATGGTTATTTCCTATGACTCCAACCTAAAAAGGGTAACCACTCTGAAGGATTTTTATATGTTAATTAATCTACCCATTATTTTCCCATTAAACTAACCCTAAACCCTGACCCTGACCCTGAACCCTAACCCTAACCCTAAACCCTAAACTCTAATCCTAAACCCTAACCCTAACCCCGTCTTCTTTTTTCCTATTAGATCAATTAATATATAAATGATTTATCAGTCATTCAGAGTTGTTCCCCCTTTTTTAGGTTGGGTTATTTCCTATAACCCGCAATATTTTATTTGAGGGGAACAGAATTAAGTTTCCATTTCAAATTGTTGGATTTTTTTTCTCTGAAATTTGGGTTATAGTTATTTACTAAGCTTAGCTTAGATATGGCACAAGGCCAGAAGTATGGGGCACCCAGTGAGAATCGAACTCACTAACAATGGTCTGCAAATCTACCTTGCTAACCATTACACCACGTGAGGTGCCCATGAAATTTGGGTTATAGTTATTTACTAAGCTTAGCTTAGATGCGGCACAAGGCCAGAAGTGTGGGGCGCCCAATGAGAATCGAACTCACTAACAATGGTTTGCGAAGCGAGCTTGCTAACCATTACACCACGTGAGGTGCCCATGAAATTTGGGTTATAAGGCGAGTGTCAAATGCCCACTTCTACTTATAGACTCGCCGACAACCATATGACCAAGCTCTTGGCCAATCACTGGCAGTACTCTGCTGCTGATATTGTTATTTATACCGGCTGTTCTGATCTTAGCTACTCACAACTACATTGAACCTTCGTGGACGACGGAACATAGGATTATATCACTGGACCTTTTGACACTACGTAAGATTCCATAACTCAGGACTTATTCACTTACCAAAGGATTCTATAGCTCAGGACTTACTTACTTTAAGTCCTTTTCAACTGGCCAAGGATGGTGGTCAGAAACTTAACATACCCCTTTAATAAATTTGATAATTTTACTTAATTATGATACAAACCTTCTGACAGTGAATTTTTAACTCCCAATCTCCTCAGAGGATATCTTTTAAAAACTAATTTCTAAACCGCCCGGTGGGTGTTTTTGTTTCTATTATATATTTTGAAATAATCTATGTGCATTCTCTGATTATGTTATCATCTTAAACCTTGATGATTTATACAACTAAACGTTTAGTTTAATTTCCTGAAAATTGTGTCATTTTAAAATTGTGCCATTTTTGCTTTGGTCACTATTATTTTACCACTTACTGCCCCATTTGATAGCATCATCATTTACCTACAAATATATATATATATATATATATACATATATATATATATATATATATATATATAAATGCGATAATCACTTTTAATCATGTTTACAGCTGTTTTACATGAGCCTATTAGGTTTTATAGCAAATATGTTCATAGGAAAAGAAAAAAAAGAACAG
>CM042156.1:101498058-101565558 GCA_023376005.1 Doryteuthis pealeii
CGCTTATCCATGAGAAAAAAACAATAAAATCGATAACGTACATTTTCATCAAAATACGTAGACTTATAATGGCTGAAAAATGGCATTTTGGGGACACCTTTGAAGCCCCATATCTCCCCCAATTCTCACCCGAACTCAACCATCTTTTACTATGTGATACTCCTCATCCAACTCTATCAGAAAATCATATTAGTTTGGCACTTTATTTGCACACGACATTAGCCATTTTTGCCCATTCTCAGGGGGATTATCGGGCCTCAAAAGTCACCTAAAACTCCGAATTGAGCACTTTTTTCACCATCAGTAAATTCAAGGCATTAGAATCCATGAGAAAAAACAATGAAATCACTAATTGTTTAATCTATGTCACCATAAAGCCCACACCTGCTTTTTCTGTTGTTTATCATCACTTTTCACTTTGATATAATTAGGGAATAATTTTGTGCCGCTGTTAAAAGAACTCTCAAGTATATGCGCCCTACGGGTATAAGTTTTAATATGATGAAATATATTAAATTAGAAAGACTAAAGAAATTGAATTAGAACGCATATAAGAATTTCTCTGAATGTTTGAGAGGAGGCTTTAAGATTAGTATTATCTGCGTTATTCGGACTATTGTCCCCATCTTTATTGTTATTTGTACAACGTTTCGGCCGATATGCCCTCCAGCCTTCTTCAGGTATTTCTTGTCGGACTCGGGAACCTTCTCGGACTCGGGAACCTTCTCGGACTCGGGAATCTTCTTTTCGAACTCGGGAACTTTCTTGTTCAAAGTTCCGTGATGGCTCCCGATTACGACAAGAAAGTTCCCGAGTTCGAAAAGAAGGTTCCCGAATCCGAGAAGGTTCCCGAGTCCGAGAAGGTTCCCGAGTCCGAGAAGGTTCCCGAGTCCAACAAGAAATACCTGAAGAAGGCTGGAGGGCATATCGGCTGAAACGTTGTACAAATAACAATGAAGATGAGGACAATAGTCCGAATAATGCAGATAATGCATATAAGAATATTACACTCATTTTAATTATAGTTTAATTGGTTTCTATATAGAATAATCCATAGAATTTATTTTGATTCGTTGGAGAATAAAACAATAATATTAGAGATCAATATCGCCAAGTAATTATTTATTGAACCCGCTTTAGTTAAAACCAGTATGCAAATTAACACTGCATATATCATGTAAACCTTTATTTCTTAGTGATTTATAAGACACAATGCAAGATTTTAATGCACTAATAACGTGGACTGTTTAGGGGCAAATCTATCTCAGATTTTCATATAGATATCGTTAGTAGATAACATTTATTGTATGTATTGATGATTTTGACTATAAAGGAAATACTCATTGATAAACTTACGCAATTGCTGAGAGTATTGTGACGTAAGCAGTGATGTAGATTCCGTTGCAGACAAATATACAATGAATTTCCATTATAATAACTTGCAAAAAACAAAACGCCCAGCTGGCAGTGTAAAAATAATTTTTGAAAGATATTGCCTTAGTAAAAAAAAAAAAAAAACTAAAATTATAGCACTTTCTGTGACTGTCCAATCTTAAAAAAACAAACCCGACTACAGATGTCGTATATGGTGGCTGTCCCTGAAGATGTTGATGGGCCAGTGTTTTGTTGCCGTTGCTTCTTACTGAACCACTTCGATTCAAGGTTTTGTGCTAGGGTGACTTCAGACATGTACAGCACACTACGGAGAGCCTGCCACCACCGGAGGGAAGGGCGGTCCTGAGCCAAATTTTTCCCAGCTGATATGTTTACTTTAGAGCTATTACCAATTGTTCAATATACAGATAGTATAAACATCTTGATTTAATACTCGTTCACTCTTTACGTCCTTCTTTCTTTCATTTCATTTTTTCATTATGTTCGATTGAAACAGATTAGCATTATCGCTTCCGTGTGCTTATTCCGTCTCTCTTTATCTTTCCCCTACTCTGTCTATTTTTCTGTGCAGTGCGTACTTTTCATTCCCGTTCATTCTTTAACTGAAGTAAGAGCACTCATAAGAAATAAGAATTCGGCGGATAAGCAACACTAGATAATCATGATTTACATTTTTGCATTTTAAATCACTGCTGGGACTCTACTAAGTATTTCTAGCTGATGTTATAAGAATATTTACGTGTTTCGAAGGAGCTCTTATTTCTCCGTAGTTGTAGACAAATTGTCGGACGAAGAAGACAAACACACAATGGAATTTTAATACATGTATTGACAAACAATACAAGAACTTGTTGCAAATCTTATTGGTATTTGCTACAAGAATTATCTGAGTTAAGTAATTTTCTTGGAGTAATGGTGATAACAGAGGTATTCTGTTCGTCGGTAGGAAATGTTGATAAGACGCTTCTTCGGACGTTTCTCGTTCTTCCTCGTAACCGGTTCTGTGATAAGTGATGGGGGATGCTAATTTAGAAGCTTCTCGCCCGGGTTAACAGCTCTTTAAATGGCGGTGAATGAGCCCTTTTCAAGTAGACTATTTGGTCTTCAGCCTTCGATAGTTTTTGGGCTAAGTGATGAATGAAGTGTAGGGACCGCTATTTACGCGACTACCCTCAGTGGGTGCTCCGTGATTAGTGGGCCCTGTTTTGGGCTTGGTGATCTGGGCTTTTAGTTTTTACGTCTCTCTTTCAGGAACTGCTTTGTGATAAGTGAAGTTTTTGGTAGTGGCGCCAACATCGTATGTTGGCGATTCTCCCCCTAGCGGCAGGGGGAGATAATTAACTATGGAATTTCCAATAGTTAACAATGAAGTGGTCTAGATGGTAAGGATTAATCATCTGATCTTCACTTCCAAATGTCTCTATTCCGGACTATTGAGGATCTGTCCATGAGCACCAATTATAGCTAGTTCACCGTCACGTGGTCCATAGCCGAATATACGAACATCTAAGTAGCGGCGAAAATTACAGCTGCTCTTGTTCTAAAGATTCAAGTAGCTTTAATTATTTGTCATTTGTTTATGAGCATAAAACTGTTCGGTAAGTGAACGCGGCGAACCTGTCTGGAAATTCGGTGCGAAAAGCTCAAATGATTATTGGTATTTACACTTCAAAGGCCAGGAATCGAGTCGGAAGCTTTCAAGTTCTTTGGTCGTTCAGGCTTCAAACACTGCCATCTTCAGAGATGAACAGGATTAAATGTTCTTCCGTCTTAATTAAGGACATCCTCAAAAAGCACTATATCTATCTATCTATCTATCTATCTATCTATCTATCTATCTATATATATATATATATATATATATATATATATATATATGTGTGTGTGTGTGTGTGTGTGTTTGTGTGTGTGTGTGTGTGTGTGTATGTGTGTGTGTGTGCGCGGCGGCCGCACGTATGTATAACAATAACATATACTTTCATTTATATATATATATATATATATTATATAAGTTTATATATATATATATATATATATATATATATATATATATATATATATGTATGTATATATATATATGTATGTTACGATAACGTATATTTGCATAGGTATATATATTCAGAGTTGGAGAGTCTAAAACGTATTTATATGCTAACTTTTATAAGCAGCCAGACCGTAGCTTCAACATATTGGCTCTTAATAAATTTAGATTAGATCAAACGTTCCCTTTCTTAGAAATCTTACAAAATGATTTAAATTACTATTTCTAATTCTCCGGTCGTGTTTATTTTTAGAAATGTAATTTACTTTCCAAACTCACTTTTCCCTAATACCAATTATCAACCCAGAGCTCTATATATATATATATATATATATATATAATATATATATATATATATATATATTTGTGTGGGTGGGGGCGCGGAAACAAGTGAGACAATGATATGTTTCGCTACAGGAACAGTGGCATTAAAATTAATTCAATCATTCATTTTAATGCCACTGTTACTGTAGCGAAACATATCATTGTTTCTCTTGTCCCCCCCCCATATATATATAAAAATTATATATATATATATATATATATATATATATATATATATATATATAATTGAGCTCTGGGTTGATAATTGGGATTTAGGGAAAAGTGAGTTTGTAAAGCAAATTACATTTCTAAAAATAAATACGACCGGAGAATTAAAAATAGTAATTTAAATCATTTTGTAAGATTTCTAAGAAAGGGAACGTTTGACCTAATTTAAATTTATTAAGAACTAATATGCTGGAGCTACGGTCTGGTTGCTTATAAAAGTTAGCATATAAATACGTTTCAGACTCTCCAACCCTTTTCTCCTCTCTCTCTCTCTCTCTCTCTCTCTCTCTCTCTCTCTCTCTCTCTCTCTGTCTCTCTCCCTCCCCCTCTATCTCTGTCTCTGTCTCTCTCTCTCTTCTCAATGAGAAACAAACATATATAACAAGGAGATAATTAAGATATACATAGAGAGAGGAAAGTGACAGACAGAAGGGGGAGTAAGAGATGGGTGATTTTTTTTAATTAATTGCAAATTACGACTAATTAGAACCAATTAAAATGGAATTTTTTTCAATCATTATTCAATCCTAAAAACTAAGGAATATTTTAGTATGTATTTTGTGTCATAAACACGAAAAAAGCCTTAAAAAACAGTCATTGATTCACTCAGCTTTAATATAATAGATATATGGTGGTGTCATACAGCAATATTGTATACATATGCTTTTATGAAATTGAATGGGTCACCCAGTGAGAATCAAACTCACTATGAAAAGTCTGTTAAAGTAGTTTTCTATCCATTACAGTATGCGTGGCTCCTATACATTTTTACCAAATATTCAATTGACAGTTGACAGTTAAATGTAACGTAAATCACTCGCAAAGAATTCATAAACGGAAACCGGTGTTTTTTAAGTTCATTTTTTAAGCCTAATATCCGGGTGTATTACAAGCATTTTATTTGCTGGGAAATCTTTGATTTTGGGCTGGTTTAATTACATATACATATATACTCGGAGCAGTCTCCCATGTCTATAACCTTGCTGATGAGACCTAATAGGTCGAAATGTACATTCAGGGATTGACATTTTCTCGATTTGTTTAGCCTTACATTTGAACATATATGCTCGCCTAAATTCATTAATTATTAACTAATTAATTTTCAGAATTAGGTATGACTTCAATTAAGCACATATCCTCCAAAAATTGTCGGCTTAAAGCCATATAAAAATAAACACATTTGTGTGTTTACTTAACCTCACACTGTCGTGTAGCAAGTCAATAAAAAGTGGAATATAAATAAGTTTCAATACAAACGAAAAATCTGGGAATGGACTGCTAGTGTAACGGGTAGAGTCCTCGCCTGTCAGCTTGACAGTCGAGGTTTCGAGTCACACACGGAGCAGTCTCCCATGTCTATAACCTTGCTGATGAGACCTAATAGGTCGAAATGTACATTCGGGGATTGACATTTTCTCGATTTGTTTAGCCTTACATTTGAACATATATGCCCGCCTAAAATTCATTAATTATTAACTAATTAATTTTCAAAATTAGGTATGACTTCAATTAAGCACATATCCTCCAAGAATTGTCGGCTAAAAGCCATATCAAATAAACACATTTATTTGTTTACTTAACCTCATATATATATATATATATATATATATATATATATAGATAGATAGATAGATAGATAGATATGTGTGTGTGTATATACATATATATATGTATATATATATATGTGTGTGTGTGTGTTTGTAGTTCACGTACCATTTGTAGCGGGTGTGTTTTTGCATATGGCTTTTTGACGAGTTAGGCGGTGGACTACCTTGTAAAATAAGACCAGGCTCCCTTTAAAATGACTGCATTTTTTTGTATGATATTTTGAATAAAAATGTTTCTTCTTCTTCTTCTTCTTCTTCTTCTTCTTCTTCTTCTTCTTCTTCTTTCATTCCTTACGAGGTTTTTACGCCAGTTTTAATTGATGGATTTTCACTGGAGTCTGAGTGACAGCAAGTCTCCCCAAGTCTCCAGAACTCTTCTGATCAATCGTGCAAATTTTTATAAACAATTGGAAAGCGTTCCAAGGACACTAATTACCTTCATGTTCTACTTGTTGTTATTGGTTCTCTGGCAAGGTCCAAGTATTTGTCTATCTTTTCTTTCTCTTTTATTTTCTTTCTGTAATCCACCAGGTCGAGAACATCCACTAAAGGGTAAGTTCTATTTCTCTGAATGTTTGAGACGAGGCTTGATGATTAGTATTATCTGCGTTATTCGGACTATTGTCCTCATCTTCATTGTTATCTGTACAACGTTTCGGCCGATATGCCCTCCGGCCTTCTTCAGGTATTTCTTGTCGGACTCGGGAACCCTCTTTTCGGACTCGGAAACTTTCTTTTAGAACTCTCGAACCTTCTTGTCGTAGTCGGAAATCTTCTTGTCGTAATCGGGAGCCATCACGGAACTTTGAACCTAACCCTTTATTCTGTCCACGGGGGTATCCTGTTCTCATTCCGCTAACCATAGCTGGAGTAGGAGTTGTGTTAATTATTTTTTTAATAATTAATACAACTCCTACCCCAGAAATACCTGAAGAAGGCCGGAGAGCATATCGGCCGAAACGTTGTACAAATAACAACGAAGATGAGGACAATAGCCCGAATAACGCAGATAATACTAAGGATAAGTTCTCTTCTTTTTGTTAATTAACACTAGGTCTGGTCTCCTACCCGGGATTTGGTGATCCGTCTGTCAAAGTCCAAACTGTCAAAGTCCCAGAGAAGGTCTGATCTTCTTGTTCGGCTAAGGTGATCCATATGTATCTCAAAGTCCCATAGAATTTCATGCGTTTTATTCTCAAGAACGAATTCTGGTTTGTACGTATATTATTTTGATGTGTTGTCAAAACTCAGTTACTTGCCCAGTTCTCAATGGATCACCTTTCCACCCCAGTCGTGTCTAGTCATGTACTCTCTCTCTCTCTCTCTCTCTCTCTCTCTCTCTCTCTCTCTCTCTCTGTGCTAGTTTGCTGCATTGGCTCTTGTACATTCGTTGAAACTTATCTAATTATGTACACATGATAAATTACAATCATCTTTGCTCTTCTGAAACTTTCTGTGTGCTTGCTGTTGGTTTCTCTTTGTCCTTCACCCTATGATGTGCTGGGACTGCAAAATCTACCAGTTGATAGGTTCTCTTTTTCTTGTTAATCAATACAAGTTCTGATCTTCTTGCTAGGCTAAGGTGGTCCATCGGTATCTCAAGGTTCCATAGAATTTTATGCTCGAGAACGAATTCTGGTTTGGGCATATATCATTTTGTTGTGTTGTCAAAATTTAGTTTCTTGCCCAGTTCTCAGTGGGTCACCTTTCCACCCCAGTCGTGTCTAGTCATGTAGTATCTCTCTCTCTCTCTCTCTCTCTCTGTCTGTCTGTCTCTCTGTCTCTGTCTCTGTCTCTGTCTCTCTGTCTCTCTCTCTCTCTCTCTCTCTCTGTATGTGTGTGTGCTAGTTTGCTGCATTGGCTCTTGTAAATTCATTGAAACTTATTTAATTATGTACACGTAACTTAAAATAATTCTTGCTCTTCTGAAACTTTCTGTGTGTTTGTTGGTTTTACCCCCTCTCTCTCTTTCTCTCTCTCTCTCTTTTTCTTTCTCTCCTCCCTCTCTCTCCCTCTCTCTCTCCTTCTCTCTCTCTCTTGCTTCATCTTGAGGTTTAAAGCCCCCCCCCCACCAATCGACAAGTGATGGATGTTTATTTCCTGTCATTAATTCAAGAGTCGCAAATATTAAAACGAGCGATTTCATTTAATTCCTCGTCCCGAATTCAATCAGAAGCAGATCCCCTAACTTAGGAACCCCAATAGCAGAAACCTAATCTTTCCATTCGCCATTACGACAATCTGAAATAAATATCCAACAGCTGTGTAATATTGATAATGATATGTTACATAAAATAATTTTATTATAGGAATCAGGGATGATGTTTATAAGTGTACATAAAATAAAAACCCAGGAGTAAAGGTCTATAAGATGACAGAAATAGATACGCACCAAGAATTATCTCCCCCTGGGCCCCCATTTTAAAATTCTTTTTTTTTTCTTTTTTTTTTTTTTTGCCTTGGCGTTCTTTTACTTTTACGAGTGTTTGTAAATTGGCTTAATGAAGAGCCAAGTGCAAATCCTTGGTATTAATCATAAAAAAAATTATTTAAGAAGGTAGATTCAATTAAGACTACATCACAAGTTAACGATACGACGCTCAAGTGTTCCCAGATGGGCAGTGCTTACTTGTCGACTTAGAGCGAAACACATACATGCGCCAAATGGAGAAGGGATGAGTAGCAAGATGATTTTTAGAGACGATTGTCAGTGCAGTGTACTCGTCATGCAAGGAACTCACTACTAAGAAGGCCTTGTGCCATACTAAGTTACGCTTAAAAAATACAGGATGCCTCAAAACTCATTGGGGAGAATAATCTATATATTAATACGATTATCAGGGCAGTAAATCTATCTATATATATATTTGGAGGATATGTGCTTAATTGAAGTCATACCTAATATTGAAAATAAATTAGTTGATAATTAATGAATTCAGGCGGGCATATATGTTCAAATGTAAGGCTAAACAAATCAAGAAAATGTCAATCCCTGAATGTAAATTTCGATCTATTAGGTCTCATCAGCAAGGTTATAGACATGGGAAACTGCTCCGAGTGTAACTCGAAACCTCGACTGTTAAGCTGACAGGTGGAGTCTCTAACCGTTACACTAGATGGCCATTTCCACATTCTTCGTTTGTTTTGAAACTTATTTATATTCCACTTTTTATTGACTTATTTCCGGTTTAGGAAATATAGCGATTATTCTGCCTTCTATTCTAGGCAGTTGCTTGTGAACCCATCGGTAAGAGACTTGACGAGCGAAAGTTCGTTCGGGTCTCGATCCCGACCAGAGGTAGCTGCTGAAAAATAAGTCTAGCTGTACTGATGAGGGGTGAAACCCCGAAACGCGCGTCTGCAGATTACTTTATATATATATATATATATATATATATATATATATATATATATATATATAACAAACCCTCCGCACGAGCAGGATGTGACACAAGACCATTTTTAAGCGGAGTTTGAATTTAGAGTTATCCTTCTCCTAGACAAGTTACTTAGCCATGGTTAAAGAGCCCAGTCTACCCTGCTATTCATCCACAACTGGAGGGAGAATTAGATTCATACCTTTCCCAAGGGTATTAGCACAATGTGAAATGCAAACAGCTTCGTCCAGGAATTGAACTCGGATTGACAAGTCCCTTTCCTACGACACTATATATATATTGATACGATTGTCAGTGCAATGAACTAAACATGCAATAAACTCACTACTAAGAAGGCCTTGTGCCATACTAAGCAACTAGCAGGATGTCGTAAATCTCATAGGGGAGCATAATCTATATATCAATACGCTTGTTCCTAAATCTTCCGCCCGTTATCATCCTGCAACACACTCAGGTTAAAAATAACACCACCCAAAGATGCAATGCAAAAAATGTGAATACTGATTATCTAGTGTCGCTTAATCGCATATTTCTTATTTGTTCCATTTTATTTCAACCAAAGTAAAAAAAAAATGAAACATTCCAAATGGTCTTGCATCACTTAAATGCCCAACGTAAAATTTAAATGAATTGAAAAATAGTTACGTGTTTGTATTATTTTTAATGTTAAAATTGTGAATTTCGGAAGATATTTTGGTGAATTTGGTAGGATTTATATGTAATGAAATTGAAAGACATCGTTTCTGGCTTGAACAGCTCCTCTTGATTTTTGTTTCTGGCTAAAAATGAGACCGTCCAAATCATCAATTTTTGCATTAAATGCAAAAATGTAAATCCTTATTATCTGGTATTGCTTCTCAGATGAATTCTTATTTTATTATGAGTGTCATCACCTCATCTAAATAATGAACCTTTCCGTTTTTATCATAAGAAAAGGGGGGATATTTTACACAGAAATAAATATTATAAGAAAGAAAGAAAGAAAGAAAGAAAGAAAGAAGAAAAAAAGAGAGTAGGGTAAAGATAATGAGAGAGGGTGAGCGCGCGGAAGCGATCACGCTAATCGGGTTCAATTGTATTAATTAAATGATCATACTGTGGTAGTCCTGCTAGTATTATTAATTTAACTTTTTTTTCTGGTTGAACCTGTAAATATGTTTTACTTGTAGACAGCAACACACACATTACCCGCGCGCATGCGTAATCCTTTTCAATTTAATTCTATAATTTTTGACTACTACTACTACTACTATTACTACTACTAATACTACTACTACTACTACTACTACAGCGAGTGAAAATGAAAGAAAGTGGAAAGACAGACAAATACTTGGACCTTGCCAGAGAACTGAGGAAACGGTAGAACATGATGATGAAGTTCGTACGAATTGTAATTGGTGCCCTTGGAACGGTCCCCAAAGCTCTGGAAAAGAATTGGAGGAATTGGAAGCCAGAAAAAGAATCGAAACCATCCAAACTACTGCACTGTTAAAATCAGCTAGAATACTCAGAAGAGTCCTGGAGACCTAAGATTTTACTACTACTACTACTACTACTACTACTACTACTACAGTGCCATTCAATATTTTTCCCATTTTAATTCATTAATCTTTCATTTTTCAAAGGTATTTTATGATTGAATTGTTAAAATTTATAAGAACTACACTTACACATGTCTTTGCTATTCGTGTATTAACATCGCTCTCTGTGGATGGAGGTCCGATATCTCTGACAAGCTGAAGCGACAGTTCTTCCAGGCTGTGGTTGTATCAGTGCTGCTATATGGCTGCACCACTTGGACCCTAACGAAGCGCCTTGAGAATAAGCTAGATGGGAGCTGCACAAGAATGCTGCGTGCAGTCCTGAACAAGTCGTGGAAACAGCACCCCACAAGGAAGCAGCTGTGCGGTCACTTGCCCCCCATCTCACAAACTATCCGAGTGAGACGGACACGGCATGCAGGACACTGCTGGAGAAACAAGGATGAGCTCATAAGCGACGTTCTCCTGTGGAAGCCAACACATGGACATGTTTGGGGCGCACAGTAAGGACCTACATTGACCAGATATGCGAAGATGCTGGTTGCTCCGCAGAGGAGCTCTCAGGGGCAATGGATGGTAGGGAAGGTTGGCGAGAGATTGTCATGGATATCCGTGCTGTATGCGCGACATGATGATGATGATGATGATGATGACACTTATACAAAACACACATAGAGACACAGACATGTGCTCTCACACACACACTCACAGATACACACACACACAAACACACACACACGCATATATAAAAATGGAGAAAATGTCAATGAATACAATTTTATATATACATGTAAGATTCAAAGTCATTTAATGAACATACAATTCCGACACGTTGTGAGACAAAACATTTAATATATATAACAGCACATGGAAACGATAAGATACATAACGTACAGGAAAATAGAACATGTATATACATTTACAATATTTAGGTATAAACAAGATACCCAAATGTACGTAAAATATAAATGTTACAGACATGGAACTAAAGGATGGTCCATGCTGTATAAAGGACTTACAGTAATATAAAGGGGGGGGGCAAAAGCCCCACCGAGAAGGGGGTAGATAGATTCTAGCCCATAGCAGTTCGTTTAGAAGATCTAGCTAAAAGAGGAAGACAAGTTCAAATAAGGCGCTTAAATACCAGAGGTCCCCTAGTGGGAACAAACGGCAATCAGCGAGAAGATAACTCTTCCAGGCAAAGGGAAGATAATCCCCTAAATACATATAAAAAAAGGAAAAAATAATTCAGAGGATGTATTTATTTAGAAATGCTAGTATGCCAATGTACGAGCATTTCGGATTTGTATATATATGTGTGTGTGTGTGTGTGTGTGTGTGTGTTACTGGTTATGTAATAATATCCATTTTTAAAAATGTCCAGGAAGTAATCTTTTGGCCTTCCAAGTTCGCGTGGTTAGTTTTTTTCTGGGTTGCTATGCGAAGTACATCAATTATTTCTCGATAACCCCGAGGATTTTTGCTAACCCTCATCGTTGTTCAAAGTGCACCTGGCATTTCACACACACTTCTTTATTCTTTTAGAATTTTTTTTCCTGACCAATGTACTGTATCTTTTAGATTTTGTTTTTCTGACCAGTATACCGTATCTTTACAAGACTTGTCTAGCCTTCTCTGCTTTCGTGCGCCTACGGAGTTAAAAACGAACTTTTTTCTGTGTGTGTTTCTTTCTTTCTTTCTTTCTCTCGTTATTTATTTATTTGTTTATTTGTTTATATATTTATTTATTTATTCACTTATTTTTTTAACAAAAACATTTTTATGATTGTAGTTGGCCAGTCAAAAGTTTGTTTCCGTATTCTACCTGGAGGGTACCTAAATAAAAAGAAGGGGTCAGCATCATTAATGATCTTGTTTTATCATTTACACACACACACACACACACACACATATATATATATATATATATATTTGGGAGAATATGTGCTTAATTGAAGTCGAACCTAATTTTTTGAAAGTTAATTCATTAATAATTAATTAGGCGGGATTTAACTATTTTTAAATGTAAGGCTAAACAAATAGGCCGAAATGTAGACAGACATTGATTTTTCTCGATTTGTTTAGCCTTACATTTAAAAATAGTTAAATCCCGCCTAATTAATTATTAATGAATTAACTTTCAAAAAATTAGGTTCGACTTCAGTTAAGCACATATTCTCCCAAATATTGTCGGCTGAAAATAGCCATATGTTTGTTTACGTTCTCATATATATAATATATATAATATATATATATATATATATATATAATATATATATATATATATTGAGTGTTTAAAAATTGGTATATTTTGACATGTACAGGATGTTTCCTGACAGAAAACATAATATTGAGTTATTTCTGCACATTCAGAGAATTCGTCTTTATTAGATTACGTAATGATATCATTATTCTGAACCATCATATATATATATATATATATATATATTATATATATATATATATATATCTATATATATATATATATATATATATATATTTGTTTACTGGTCCATCTAATTAAATTAATAGATTTTATTTTTTACAACTGAAAAAAAGAAGAAAAAAAATGTAGAGAAAAAAAAGGAAAAAAAAAAAAAAAACAAAACAAAAGCTAAGTAAATGAATTTTTCTATGACAGTTTTTATTTTGAATTTGACATGGCTACATTGTTGCAATATTCACCGGAAGACAAACAGACAATATTGGATATATATATATAATATATATATATATATATAGGGTTCAAGCATTCGTTCTCAACAGACATTAAAAAAAAAGAAGAAATTACAGTTATTCGCCCATTTCATTCATAACATAAAGAAAAAAGAAAAAGAAAAGAAAGAAAAAAAAAAACAGAAGAGGAAAAAAAAAAGAAAAAAATCACAACCACACAAAAAAAAACACGTAAGCACGTACATTTCTGATATTCAACTCTGAAGATGAAGTTTCTACTTCGAAATCGATAAGACAAAAATAACATCTTTTTGTTTTTATTTTTTATACGCATTGTAATTGCCTTCAAATCATTAATATATATATATATATATATATATATATATATATATATATATATGAGGTGAGGTAAAAGGAACAGTGAACAAAAATAATGACTCAAACAAGTCCAAGTAGTAGAGAAATGTTTCGTCCTTCTGACGCGAAGAACATCCTCAGTCTGACTTTATTCAAAGCAAAATACGTACATAGAAGAGAAGGTGAGTTAATGGTGGAGTTGAGGGGGGAAGGTTAGAGGGATTTGCTTTGAATAAAGTCAGACTGAGGATATTCTTCGCGTCCGTAGTCAAAGAATGTCAAAAGTAATTATGTCCAGTAGGGTTGGTTTAAGTATTGTATCAACCTCAGAGTACTGCCAGTGATTGGCCAAGAGATAGATCAAATGGTTCTGGCCGAGGTTTGTGTGTTGAATAAGAATAATATTTAAACAATTCTATTTGACCTGTAGGTGTTCACCCACTTCGGAAAGGATCCCCCCCTGCATTCCGATCAATCAGCTGGCCACGTCAAGCCCTAGCACCTATATGATCGTCCCAACTCTATTGCTCTTATGGTAAGCCCCAACCCCTTTTTATCATTAATGAACTAGAAGGTGGTGACAGAGGGTCTTTATTTCCTGGGTTTGACGTTAAACTGTCTGATACTGAGGTTCAAGTTCTGGAGGTCTGGGGAATGTGGAGCACCTCTTCATCACCATCATCTCCCAGGTCTACTCTTACCCGGAGTGGTAGTACCTGTTAGGGTCCTCTCTATGGGTTAAATAGAAATAAATCTTTGGAAAAAATCAATCAAGAATGAATAAAACAAAAACATCTTCGACATAAAATGATCCAATAGGTTTACATGCTGAAAAAACCCAAATAACCAACTGTTGTATATTGAAGATATTTAAAAGAAGGTGAAAACGAAAATAGGTCTTCCGGTTGGATCGAGGCAGGGAGAAGACGAAAAGAGTAACAAAGGACTTTTTCCGGGTAAAGCGAACAAAGAAGGATGGGTAACAATAAATTCGGAAATAGATTTGTCCGCTGATAAAAGATAACAAAAGAAAAAGCGTAGGCGTTTGATATATATAAAAGGAAGTCAGAGATCGCAGGTCAGGACAGAGTCAGACAGGAGACAGCGGACGGAGAACAAGTGAGTGACAGACGCTCACGGTCCATTGCAGCCAACGCCTGTGGGACCCACCAGCCACCCCTTTACACAACATTGCCAGTCATCCCAACGGTAGTAGTAGTCATCGTCAACCCTTGGGCACTCATTGTAAGCTCTGCGCCTTCACCACCCTCACATCGAAGAAAATATAAAAGGGTCCTCTCTTTGTACATACGTATCTGTTGTTTATTGAAGTCCAGTAGTCGGTAGTAGCTGACTACTAACATACATCGCTTTGGGTACAGTTAAAACTCCACTACTTACTTACACGAAGCAGGGCCGTGAATTTGAAGCCGCTATATAACACAACCAACCAAATCAACCACTCCCGGTCTGAGTGCACCTGGGGGGGGGTCATGGCAATGAAGGGTTACAGCGCACTCACTAGAACGCCAGGACTTGAGCTTCACCGATGCAATTTAGTGTCATACCCACGGTACACTATTTTTTTAAAGATTTCTCTACTCCCTCTGCAAGGGATATAGTAAGCGTATTCTAAGTACTGCCGACGGAGCTATTCATAATTTTATCCAAGCATGAATTTGCTATCCCGCTGTAATTTAAAAAAATTCAACTCATCGGAACGAGGATGAAAAAACACAGATAATAAGAACTGTAGTGAGGGACTTTTAAAATCTAAGATAGCCCTGTGGTATTATAAAAATAGTCGGGGTGGCCTAAAGTTGGTATCAGCCAGACAGCGAGGGAGTCTATCCCCCTTTTCACTAGTGCTAGACCAAGAAGATTATTGTTTGTGATTGAGATGGAGCACCACAGCTGCCATCAGCTCCTCACTTTACCACACGGATCTCTGTGCTACTCATACGCTGAGTTGGCGAGAGCTGGTATCGAACCAAGAGCCTTGTGGTTCCTAGTCCGACGCGTTACCGACTGAGCTAAACCGGACAGGGCGGATATCACAGAGGATCCTGAAAGGTACACACATGTATGTATTTCCGGAATGTTCTGGAAAGGAGGCTTGAAAAGCAAAGAGAAGAGGAAGTGTCTATCCCATTTTCACTAGCGCCAGACCAACCGTCACTTTACCGCACGGATCTATATACTACTCATACGCTTAGTTGGCGAGGGCTAAGTTTCGGACCAAGAACCTTGTGGTTCCTCGTCCGACGCTTTACCGATTAAGCTAAACCGGCCCGGGCGAATATCACAGAGGACCCTGAGAGGTTGCGGGCATGTGTGTATTTCCGGAATGTTCTGGAAAGGAGGCTTGAAACACAAAGGCATTGGAAGAGTCTATCCCATTTTCACTAGCTTTAGACCAAGGAGCGCCAGACCAACCGTCACTTTACCGCACGGATCTATGTGCTACTCATACGCTTAGTTGGCGAGGGCTAAGTTTCGGACCAAGAACCTTGTGATTCCTAGGCCGACGCGTTACCGACTGAGCTAAACCGGCCAGGGCGAATATCACAGAGGACCCTGAGAGGTTGCGGGCATGTGTGTATTTCCGGAATGTTCTGGAAAGACGGCTTGAAAGGAAAAGAGAAGAGGAAGAGTCTATCCCATGTGCTACTCATACGCTGAGTTGGCGAGGGCCTGGTATCGGACCAAGAACCTTGTGATTCCTAGTCCGACGCGTTACCGACTGAGCTAAGCCGGCCAGGGCGAATATCACAGAGGACCCTGAGAGGTTGCCGGCATGTGTGTATTTCCGGAATGTTCTGGAAAGACGGCTTGAAAGGCAAAAGAGAAGAGGAGGAAGAAGAGGCGAGAAATGGAGGTGCTTCTTCTGTTGGCTATGTGAGAATGATGTATGAGTCATTTAAATTTAATCGGATCTATTTAATGGCGTTATAATCATGCGGGGCGTAAAACGATAGTCTCAAATGGCACAGACGTTCTCGGAGCAGGGCGCCTGCCGTAAACCATACGCCAGATAAAGAAATAGGGAATTTTATGCATGCAAACACGTACAAATCGCTGTATACATATATATATATATATATATATATATATATATATATATATATATATATATATATATATATTATATATATATATATATATATATATATATATATATATATATATATATATATATTAGGGTAGCGTTGAGATGAAGTCAATGGCGCTTAGTAACTAACAGTTTCTTGCCGATGTGATTTTAAATCCAAGCCAGATAAAGAAATAGGCAATTTTATGCATTCAAACACGTACAAGTCTCTCTCTCTCTCTCTCTCTCTCTCTCTATATATATATATATATATATATATATATATATATATATGTGTGTGTGTGTGTGTGTGTGTGTGTGAGAAATGTGAGGAAGTTAATCCGACAATATGTGGAAAAAAGTAGACAAACAGGGGATGTTATGGAAACTGGATGTTTATTGTCGACGATGCAACGTTTCGGCCATTTTGACCATCGTCAGGACAAAAGCCCAGTTCTTGCTTCAATGAAGAACATTTTCAGAATGGTGAAAAAACAGTAAGTTGTCAGTAGGGGCAGGGGTAGCTAGGGTGATGGGTAGTGGATTTTCTTCCCTCTAAATGGGGAGTGTTTATGTGGAGATGCAGGTGTTTGGTCAGAATGTTGGAATGGCAAGGATGGGTAGGTCAAAATGGCCGAAACGTTGCACCGTCGACAATAAACATCCAGTTTCCATAACATCCCGGGTTTGTCTACTTTTCTCCACACACACACACACACACACATATATATATATATATATATTGGTTAGGAGGTTGATTTAGAAGGCCATCACAATGCAGTTTGGAATAAATAAAAAATAATAATACGGTAACAATGGTGTTGTGTGTTGACCTGTATTTTTTATTATTTCTTGAATTTTCGAGGTAATACCTCTTTATCAAAAGAATTGAACTGAAGCAGTACAGCTATGGCATTTCTTCCTAAATGAATTTCTTCCTAATTTAGGAAGAAATGCCATAGCTGTACTGCTTCAGTTTTATTCTTTTGATAAAGAGGTATTACCTCGAAAATTCAAGAAATAATAAAAAAAATACAGGTCAACACACACCACCATTGTTACCGTATTATTATTTTTTATTTATTCCAAACTGCATTGTGATGGCCTTCTAAATCAACCTCCTAACCAATACATACACAATGCTTCAAGCAAATTATGAAACTCTCTTATATATATATATATATATATATATATATATATATATATATATGATAAGTATATTATGGCAGCATTTTGTCTTTTAAACATGTGTTGTTGAACTCAACGGACAATGTTTGTCTGACGAGTTTTTTTCATTATTTTATACGAGATGTTGGGTGGTAATTTAAAAAATTATGTTTGATAAGGTGGATTAGAATTGAAATTGAAATTAAAATTGAATTATACGCATTTCGGATAATATATAATATATATATATATATATCCCAACACCACAACTATGTATCCACACTAATTTCCTCGTGAGAAAACCGTAACTACGAGTTAACTTAATATTATCCGCTTTGCGTATAATTTAATTTTAATTTTTAATTTTTAAATTACCACCCAACACCTCCAGATCCAATCTTTTTCAGAAAATATTCCACACCTCAAACACTTAATAAATAATTAATAGCTTAACATCTTTTTTTTTACATAAACCTTAATACGTCACAAATAAATAAAAAACACGTGACAGCAAGCCCAACTCCATCCATAGTATATACATACTCTTTAAGCTTTGATAATTTTCAAATTTTCAAATTTCTAAATTTTCAAATTTTAATTTTTATATTTTTAAATTTTTATATTTTTAAATTTTATTTTCATTCATCCTTAATTCACATTAGGCCTTTTAATAATAATACCAAATAATCAAAAAGATTATAATACTACCCCGCGCGTATTCGCTCTATATTAGTGTAGGAGTTATTTTCGTATTTGCCTGGGGAGTTGTCTGCCCGTTTAATGTCGCTGGTTCCCGCTAGGGACCTCGTGTATTTAAGCGGCTGTTTTGAATTTCTCTTCCTCTTTGCCTGCAGCTCGACCTACGAGACACAATGAGGTAGTCTTATAACTACCCCTTTCTTGGTGGGGCCTTGACCCCCCCCCCTTACATTACTGTAAGTGATTTCCCAGCATGGGTTACTTCAGTCTTATGTCTGTTGCTTTTATGTTCATATTACTATTGTATACGTATGTATGTTTCATGTACACTTCTATGTAATTTATGTATCCTTTGTGTATCCATGTGCTGTTATATAAAATGTTTTGTCCCTCAACCTGTGTCGGAGTTTGTTTGCGTTTCAACGAGTTATGACATTGTCATAACATTTGAATCTTACATTAGCTTCAATTAAAATAAATTAAATTAAAAATTTGAATAAATAAATTTAAACAAATTTTAACAAAACCACATTTATTCACCTTCATTGTCCCCTGATTTTATTATTAAACCTTAATTATAATAACATAATTACCGAAAGTATTATACACATCAATGCGCATAACTATACCCACTTCATAATAACTCTAAACAAAACAAAACCAAATAAATAAATTTCAACGATTTTATTTTTTTTATAAAACTGCTTTTACACTTCATGACCCATACAGTTATTAGACAGCCATATTCTAGTAAAAACATTCACACAAATCAACTCACATCTATTGTTTACATTTTGATCCTCACGTAAAAAGAACTTCCGGTGAGAAATTTCAAATCGCAAACAAGCGTTCCTCAGTAACGATTTCTCTAATACAATGAACACACACGTGTGATCGACTGCAATTAATCAGTACCTCGATTAATTCAGTGGTTTTAACCCTGATGATCCTTATGGTGAAACTCGAGTAGGTTATCTCTTGTACCCATTTTAATATATATATATAAATATATATATATATATGAAGTAGTCAAACGATGTGTTTGAAATGGCGAAAGCCGACAATTTTTTAGGGAGATTATGTGCTTAATTAAAGTCATACCTAATTTGTTAATTAATTAATTATAATTAAATGAATTAGGCGTGCATATAGGTTTAAATGTAAAGCGTAAACAAATCGATCTCTGTATGTACATTTCAGCCCACTAGGCCTCATCAGCAGAGCTATAGACAGGGCAGTGCTTTTGTGCGCGATTCGAACCCTACCTGTCAGGCTGACAGGCGGACATTCTAACCACTACACTAGCTGGCTTCCCCAGAATCTCTCGTTTTTTTTATTTTAAACTGATATGTATATCGCACTTTTTGGGTGACTTATGGCACAACAGTATGAAGTGGTCAAACGATGTGTTTGAAATGGCGAAGGCCGACAATTTTTTAGGGAGATTATGTGCTTAATTAACGTGATACCTAATTTTTTAATTAATTAATTATAATTAAATGAATTAGGCGTGCATATCATATATATATATATATATATATATATATATATATATATATATATATCGTAGTGACGATTAAAATCAACAAAGTGAATGAAGATAAAAAAAACTTAAATACTTCGGGATTTTTAGTACAAAAAACTTGTAAAAGTGCTAAATAAATGAGCTGAATATACGAATAATAGTGAATGGTTTAAAACAGACCGACTCGTGTTTCTCACAGATCGCGAATCTTCGGGGTATTTTTGATCCCCTATCGTTCTACAATATAGAGATGGGTTATACCCATTTTCGGTGTGGTGGGTGTATTACTCACCCGTCTTTATCCTCTAAGAATTCGGTGGATAATCAACACCAGATAACCGGGATTTACATTTTTTGCATTTCATCTTCGACGATTTGGACGGTCTGATTTTTTAACCAGAGTTTATGAAAGATTTTTTGTTAGTTTGGTTTGGTTTGTTTTACGGCATATCAACCTCAGTGGGTCATTTAATGCCGACAAAGTTTTGAAATAAATTCATTCTTAATGGATACTCAATTTTGTTTATAAATTCATGTTTTTCTATTTAACCCATAAATGGGACCCTAACAGGTACTACCACTCCTTATTAGGGGGGATCAGGGAGCAATGGTGATGAAGGAGTGCTCCATATTCTCCAAACCTTCAAAACTAGAACCTCACAATCAGATAAAGTTTAACGTCATTCACAGGACATGAAGACACTCAGCCACCACCTTCTAGCACTCATATGATAAAAAGGGTTGGGGCTTGCCATAAGGGCAATAGCGTTGGGGCAATCATGTAGGTGCAAGGGCTTGACATGACCAGCCGATTGATCGGAGCGGACCATCTCCGACCGTCCGTCTATCCTAAGTAAGGGTCTAAGGTGAGTGTTGCATGTCATTGACTGCTCATCCACCAGAATTCCGTACTTAAACAGCACGGGTCGCCACTCATAGCAAAAGATGGCTCAATTGAGGGGTACTTACTCCTCTGCAGAGGTGCAGTCGGATTATTCTAAAGCCCCCGCCGACGGGGCTGATCACACTTACAGCTGTTATTTGTAAACCGTACACCAGTGAGCAATGGTGATTAAGGGGTGCTCCACATTCCCCAAAACTGGAACCCTCACGATCAGATAAAGTCTAACGTCATTCACAGAACATGAAGACCCTCAGCCACAGCCTTCGAGCACCCATACGATAAAAAGGGTTGATGTCAGATGTTAATGGTGGTACGATTAAGAAACACGGGTGTTGAAATATAAATGATGATAACACTTGAAAAAAGTGAATAAAACCAGCCAACCAGCCAACCAACTTAGCCAGACAGAAATGAACATTGAAACGTTAATCTTACTTAAAATAGTCTCCTTGACATTCAACACACCATATACCAGTAAGTTTCCTTAAGCTGTATTTTGATATGGGTCCTGGGTGATATATTTTCTGAAATAATTTTCTCCTGATATATTTCATTCTATCGTTGTCTAAATGTCATTCTGGGAAAAGAGTATATATTTACCAAGCAGATTTATATATACACACACACACATATATATATATATATATATGTGTGTGTGTGTGTGTGTATGTGTAGTTGGGCAGCGTATATATATATATATTTACTATATCACACACACACATACACACACATATATAACGTATAACATATGGAAGCGCGTGGTGTAATGGTTAAAGTCACGGGAAATGGACTCGTCATCCCGGGTTCAAATCCTGAACGAGGTAACCGCATTTAACTTAGTGCTAATACCCTTGGGAAAGGTATGAATCCTACTCTCCCTCCGGCTATGGGTAAATAGTAGGGCAGACTGGGCTCTTTAACCTTGGTTAGGCAACCGGTCTAGGAGAAGGAAAACTCTGAATTCAAACCTGTTGAACTCCGCTTAAGAAATTGACCTTGTGTCGCATCCTGCTCGCGCGGAGGGGTTGGTAAATATATATGTAACATATACATATATCATATATATATATATATATATATATATATATATATACCAACCCATCCGGACGAGTAGGGTGTGACACAATGTCAATTTATTAAGCGGAGTTTATTCAGAGTTCTTTTTTCTAGACTGTTTACCTAGTCAAGGTTAAAAAGCCTAGTCTGACCTAATATTTACCCAGAGCTAGAGGGAAAGTATGTGTGTTGCATGCCCTTTCTTTACTTCTATTATTCTTCTGCTCATCTTTGGTATCTTACGTTCTTCTTCCAGCGTCTGGACCCAGTCTTGTGGACTTCGTGTCTGGTCTTCTATTTCTCTGTTCTTGCTGGTTGGTCGTCCTTGATTCATTTCTTCCTCTAGGTCAGTCTTGTTGCCAAGACATTCATCAACCACAAAACCATATTATTTATTTAAACCTTTATTTACTTAACTAAACATATTTATCTAACTAACACAACGCGCGTGTGCAGTGAGCCCCAGCTAAGGCCTTATCTGCCGGACGTCCAAGCTGAAACTGAGAGCCAACCAGGCCCCACGTTACTTCACGTATTTCGCGGGCTTTCTGTAATATTCCATGGAAAGTCCCGCCCGTGATATGAAAAGGGGCTATCCCTTCGGAAATACAGGGGGTTGACAATAATCTATGCATAGATTATGTAACATGTGGATACATACTTTTTTCCAAAGGTATTAGTGCTAAGTGAAATGAAACAGCCCCGTCTCTACTAGGATTTGAACTCGGGTCGACAAATCAATTTCTACGATTTTAACTATTATGCTACGCGTCTTCAAATTACATATCGCATATTACAAGTATGTAAATACACATAATATGCTTGTTCCTTAATCTTTTGACCGTTGTCATCTTAGTTAAAAATGATACCATCCAAATCATCTAAGATGAAATGCAAAAATGTAAATCTGATTATCTGACGTTGCTTATCTGCGGAATTCTTATTTCTTATGAGTGTAGTCACCCCAGGTAATAATGGACCATTCCGTTTTTATTAGAAAGAAAGGGGAGAAAAAGGACATGCTGCACAGAAAAATATGATAAGAAAGAAAGAAAGAAAGAACATAGGGGAAATATAGACCGAAGAGGTGAGAGCACGGGGGCGATAACGCTAATCTGTTTCAATAGAATATTTTGAAAAGATGAAAAGAAGGACATAAAGAGAGAGAGAGAGAGAGAGAGAGAGAGAGAGAGAGACAGACAGACAGACAGACAGACAGACAGACAGACACACACATATATATTATATATATATAATATATATATAGGAGAGAGAGAGAGAGGAGAGAGAGAAAGACAGAGACGGAGACATAGACAGAGGCAGAGAGCGTGAGTTAAATGAAGTTATTATACTTTTTACATATTGAAGTATTTGGTAATAGCTCTTAAGTAAACATATCAAAAGTTGTGATTTAATTATTACAACCTTTGATATGTTTTTTACACAGGTCAGGCTAGTACGTATATAATTGTTTTTTCAAAAAAGATTGAATTTGGAATTAGATACCCCAACAAGGGTTGACACGCCATAAGATCAACCAACTTAGTTGCGTAAAAAAAGGATTTTGACATTTGACAACAAGTCATTAGAGACTGAAATCAGTCGCTCGAAATATCTGGACAATTTCCTTTAGCATCGTTCTATTGGCTAAAGTCACATTAATCTGATAAAATAATTTTTTAATGTTAAGAAAAAAAATCCTCGTAAATAATGGCTCTTCCAGAAATAGCAATCATCCAGACACAGCTTTTTTAGTTAACAGGTCCACAATAAATAAATAAATAAATAAATAGATAAACAAAAATTAAAATAAAATTAAAAAGTAAATAAAAATTAAAAATTAAATTAAAAATTAAAAATAATTAAAAAATTAAAAAATAGATAAAAATTAAAAATTAAAAAATTAAAAAGTAAATGAAAAATTAAAAAGTAAATAAAAAAGTAAAAAGTAAAATTAAAAATTTTAAAAAATTGAAATTAAAAAATTAAAATAAAGGAAAATAAATAAAAATTAAAAAGTAAATAAAAATTAAAAAGTAAATAAAAATTAAAAAGTAGATATAAAAATTAAAAAATAAATAAAAAATTAAAAAATAGATAAAAATTAAAAAGAAAAAAAATTAAAAAGTAAATAAAAAAATTAAAAAGTAAATAAATAAGTAAAAAGTAAATAAAAAATTTAAAAAAATTAAAAATTAAAAAAAATACAAATTAAAGAATTAAAAAAAGGAAAATAACTAAAAATTAAAAAGTAAATAAAAATTTAAAAAATAACTAAAAATTAAAAAGTAAATAAAAAATTAAAAATAAATTAAAAATTAAAAAGTAAATAAAAAATAAAAAGTAAATAAAAAAATTAAGAAAATTAAAATTTAAAAATTTTAAAAAAAGAAAAGAAATAAAAATGAAAAAGTAAATAAAAATAAAAAAGTAAATAACATTTTTTTTTAAATAAATAAAGATGAAATATAAACAAAAGCTCCAGGAATGCTAGCTCTGGAAATGGTCGTTGAATATAACGCCTGTGTTCGCCACGTGGGGCTCATGAAAGTGGCAGGGAAGGTTTCGATGGCTTGGGATCTCTGCGTTTGCCACATTGCCACTAGGAGGCGCCAGGTCGATATGAAACGAGATGTATCTTCTTGCCATTTTTAAAAAAATCGATCGGTACTTGAAAAAAAAAAAGAAGTCTTCAAATATACAATGTCTGTTCGAAAGATATCGAATATGCCAACTGGATTCTCTGCAAAAGGATAAAAACTCCATCCCCAAAAGACAGAGTGTAGGGTAAGTATTTACCTAACTCACCGGTAAGATGTGATGTTGTATACCCTTTCTTACTTCTTACTTTTAGTCGTATTTTCTTCGAGCCGGCTTTGCTATTCTGATCGTCTATCTTGGTCTGGTCTCTTCTAAGGTCTGGACTTTCTTGGGGACTTCGGGTCTGGTTTCTGTTAGGGATTTCTCGTTATCAGAAGCCCTGTGTCATTGTTAGTTTTTAGGTAATAAACACAAGTCTTCGATTTACTTTGATGTTACTTTATTTTCAATCCCCAACCCAGATATCTGCGCAGTTGAGACTTACATCCTACGAGCTTGGCTCCTACTTGCTAACTGACTGAAACTTACTTACTATCTAAACCGGAAGAGAGGGTCCTCTCTACCGGTTCTCACGGTATCCACCGGAAGGTTAGGACTGAGGTTAAGCCTTGTCACTCATCCTTCAAGGCCGTGGGCTGTAGCTTATAACGGCCATTTTGATTTCTACACTATTGCCATAAATATTAGGTAACTAATAATTATTTAACAGTGACACAAGATCGTAAGTACGGGACATCCAGCCAGGATCGAACTCGCTATTCAGTAATAAGGGATCTGCAAGACTAGCTTGCTAATCATTAAACCTCAATGGGGCACCCATAGGTATTTACCTAACCAGTTCTCCATGGGAAGAATATGACACAATGTCTCTCTCTCTCTCTCTCTCTCTCTCACTCTCTCACCTCTCTCTCACTCTCTCTCTCTCTCCCCATCCCTATCGTTCCTGGCAAGTCCTCATCACTACATTCTGTATCCGCTCAGAGCTAATCAATGTAAATATCTGCTGGTCGACCCACTGGTGCGTCTATATGTAGGTGTCCACAGGAGAACGTCACATATGGCTTCATCTTTGTTTCTCCAGCAGTCACCAGCATGACTTGTTCGACTTACGTTATTTTGTGTGATATTTTGCGCGAACTTCTGTCAAATCCTATCGGTAGCGAATGTTACATAATTATTGAATCCCTAATGCTTTTATAAGGTATTGTAGAAATCATAATGGTGATTAATATAGCTGATGGCCTTGAGAGTGAGTGACAGCGTTTGACCTTGCGTTCTGGGGATGAATCGTGAGAACCGGAACCCCATAGAAGGCCCTCTTCCGGTTTAAGGAGTAAGCAACTCAGTTAGTCAGTTAGAACTTAGAAGCCGAGCTAGCAACATGTAAGCCTCATCTGCGCAGATTGTCTGGGTGGGGATTTGGAATAAAGTAACATCAACATAAATCGAAGTCTTGTGTTTATTACTAAAAGCTAACAATGACACAAGGTTTCTGATAAGGAACGATCCCCAACAGAAACCAGACCCGGAATCCTCAATAGAAGACCAGACGAGACCTTAGAAGATATACCAGACCAAGATAGATGATAGACGATCTGAATAGCAAAGCCGGCCAGAAGAATAGACGATCAGAGTAAGAAGTAAGAAAGGTATATAACGTTATATGCTGATTTGGTATCGTGAAAAGACCAGTATATATATATATATATTTGTTAATTAACACTAAGTCTGGTCTTCTGGATAAGATGGAGTGATCTGTCCTTATCTCAAAGTGCCAGAGAATTTTATGCGTTTCATTCTCAAGAACAGATTCTAGTGTCACACCCTGTTTATTGCAAGGTGATTAGAAGAATAGATTAACTAATTGGTTTCAATAATGCTGTGTGTAGATAAACTTGTCAATGAGACGTAAGTAAGCCTTCCAAGAATTGCGGGCGCAAAGAAATTGTTTATGTTGCTATTGGGAATACTTTTGTGTTTGTCGTGCATGCTCCTGCATTCTTGTTTTGACAGTTATTTATGATCAATCTCTCGATTGACGCCAAGTGGGAACTGTGCGCAGTTATTCAATTTTTGAACGCAACAGTCATTAAACAAATTAAAATTCCTCGTCAAATAAAGGAAATGTATGGCGAGACATGCATGGATGACAAAATATTCATATAGGTTCATCAACGACATGGCAACGAGCTGGTATGTCATAGGTATACAAAAACCGCCACGGCTACTAGGAAAAAGCATCGATTGAAATGGCGATTATGTACAAAAATAGATACATGTAGAAAAGTTTAAATTATGTACACATTATTTACAATAAACAATATTTTTCTGTAGTTTCTAAACGATTTGGAGAGCTTACGTTTGGGATTACCCTCGTACATGTCTCTACTAAGGATTAAATAAATACTTAAAACTGATTAAGCACTAGGATTGGTGTCTATTAATCATTATCAATGTCTTTTTAATTAAAAAAAAACCGGTTTCCTACTGTATCTAAAAAAAATTAGAGTCCCTAGAAAGAAATGAATATGTTAACTGATTCTAGGTAAATTCAATACGTTGAATAAGAGATTCAACGTATTGAATATACCTAGAATCAGTTTGTCCCTTCGTGTTGTAATGGATAGCAAGCTAGTCTCACAGATTCATTACTTTAATTTAATACTTTAATTACGAGTTTGATTCTCACTGAATGCCCCACACTTGCGATCTTGTGTTACATCCTAACCTTAGCGAATAAGTTAGATAAATACCTACATTATACAATTATATGGTTTTAAGTATTCTTATTTAATATTATTCTCCCCCAGCTATAATAATATGTTCTCCCACCAGATATGGGTTAAATAGTAGGGCAGACTGGGTCCTTCAGCCTTGGGTAGGTAACCAGTCTAGGAGAGGGATAACTCTGAATTCAAAATTCCTGAGGTGAGTCGTTGATTAGGTTTATGACAACCCTTGATGCACCAATTCTTTCCTATTGACTGTGCCAAAAAGAGTGTATGGTCCAACAAAAGCCTTCACCACTATAAAACAAATCACTGTGTGGATGTTCATTGTATGAACACTCATACGTCGATCGACGGGAGAGACCATCATTTAATACTAATAATTTGATCTTCCCAAAGTATAGCTTCTAAAATATGATCATCTTTAACATTTTTTTCTGAATTGATCTTCCTTAAAATCCGTACCTTGAGCCGGTCTTTGCTACTGTTTCTTAAAAAATGATCATCTTTAACATCTCTTCATGGATTGATCCACCACATAATTTGTACCTTGCGTTCATATTTGCAACAGTTTCTTGAATATGACCCTCGTTTACATCAGCTTCTGAATTGATCTTCCTTAAGATTCGTACCTTGAGTTGAGCTTAAAAACGATCATCATTAAAATCTCTTCGTGAATTGATCCTCCTTATAATTTTTTACTTTAAGTTGATCTTTGTTGCTGTTTCTTAAAACGATAATCTTTAACAGCTCTTCCTGAATTGATCCTTCTTAAATTTATAAAGTGACCCTCCTTAAAAATAGTGTAAGATTCAAAGTTATTTAATGAACATACAGTTCCGACACGTTGGGAGACAAAACATTTAATATATATAACAGCACATGGAAACGATAAGATACATAATGTACAGGAGAATAGAACATGTAAATACATATGCAATATTTAGGTATAAACAAGATACCCAAATGTACGTAAAATATAAATGTTACAGACATGGAACTAAAGGATAGTCCATGCTGTATAAAGGACTTACAGTAATGCAAGGGGGGCAAAAGCCCCACCGAGAAGGGGGGTAGATAGTCTCTAGCCCATTGCAGTTCTTGAGAAGATCCAGCTAGAAATAGGAAGACAAGTTCAAACCAGACGCGTAAATCCCAGACGTCCCCTAGTGGGAAAAACAGCAACGCAGCGAGAAGATAACTCTTCCGGCAAAAGGAAGATAATCCCCAACAATCTTTAACATCTCTTCATGGATTGATCCACCACACAATTTGTACCTTGCGTTCATATTTGTAACAGTTTCTTGAATATGACCATCGTTAACATCAGCTTCTGAATTGATATTCCTTAAAATTCGTACCTTGAGTTGAGCTTAAAAACGATCATCATTAAAATCTCTTCGTGAATTGATCCTCCTTATAATTTTTTACTCAACTCAAGGTATAAATTGTAAGGAGGATCAATTCTGGAAGAGATATTAAAGATGATCATTTTTAAGAAACAGAAACAAGATCAAATCAAGATATACATTTTAAGGAGAATCAATACAGGAAGAGATTTTTAAGATGATATTCTTTAAGAAGCAGTTATAAAGATCAGCTCAAGGCAGAAATTGTAATGAAGATAAATTCAGAGCGAGATATTAAAGGTGATCACTTTTTAAGAAACAGTAACAGATCAACTTAAGATATGAATTTTAAGTAATATCAATTCACGAAGAGATGTTAAAGATGATCATTTTTACGAAACAGTAACAAAGATCAATTCATGGTATATAAAGGAGGATCAATTTAGGATTTGTTCTTTCTTTAACATTTCTTCCTGTATTGATCCTCCTTACAATAAATATATCTTGATTCGATCTAGTTTCTGTTTCTTAAAAATGATCATCTTTAACATCTCTTCCAGAATTTATCCTCCTTACAATTTATACCTTGAGTTGATTTTTGTAAATGTTTCTTAAAAAGGATAATCTTCAAGATCCCTTCCTGTATTGATCCTCCTTAAAATGTATATCTTGATTAGATCTTGATTCTGTTTCTTAAAATTTATCATCTTTAACATCTCCTCCAGAATTGATCTTTCTTACAATTTATACCTTGAGTTGATTTTTGTTTCTGTTTCTTAAAATTTATCATCTTTAACATCTCCTCCAGAATTGATCCTCCTTACAATTTATACCTTGAGTTGATTTTTGTAAATGTTTCTTAAAAAAGATCATCTTTAACATTTTTTCCTGAATTGATCCTCCTTACAATAAATATATCTTGATTTGATCTTGTTTCTCTTTCTTAAAAATGATCATCTTTAAACTCTTCCAGAATTGATCTTACTTACAATTTATACCTTGAGTTGATTTTTGTAAATGTTTCTTAAAAAGGATAATCTTCAGATCCTTCCTGTATTGATCCTCCTTAAAATGTATATCTTGATTAGATCTTGATTCTATTTCTTAAAAGATCATCTTTAACATCTCTTCCAGAATTGATCCTCCTTACAATTCATACCTTGAGTTGATTTTTGTAAATGTTTCTTAAAAAGATCATCATCTTTAACATTTCTTTCTGTGTTGATCCTCCTTACAATAAATATATCTTGATTTGATCTAGTTTCTGTTTCTTAAAAATGATCATCTTTAACATCTCTTCCAGAATTGATCTCCTTACAATTCATACCTTGATTTTTGTAAATGTTTCTTAAAAAAGATCATCTTTAACATTTCTTCCTGTATTGATCCTCCTTACAATAAATATATTCCTGATTTGATCTAGTTTCTGTTTCTTAAAATGATCATCTTTAACATCTCTTCCAGAATTGATCCTCCTTACAATTTATACCTTGAGTTGATATTTCAGCCTTGTTCTCAAAGTTGATCCACAATTGATCATCTTTAACATTTGTTTCCTGTATTGATCTTACACGTTTCTTCTCTAAATTGATCATCTTTAGCATTTGTTCAAGATTTGATTTCTCTTAAGATTTTATCTATTAATTGATCCAGTATATTTGTTCTCGGAGGCAATGTTTCCTGATTTTCATTTCTGACATTGGGTTTAGCGTTTACGTCCTGCGGCATTTTGTATTTAGGGTATTAAGTTCGCTGTTTATTTTATCTTTCCTCCATCATGTTTGCTTGTCATTGATTTTGACGTCACGTTGCGCAGGGAAAGGAATTGGATATTAAAGAGCGAATCAATGCCGGGAAAAAAAAGGAGAAGAAAGATAGAGTATCAAATTGAAAGAGAGAAAGAAAAAATGCTGTTTAATTAGAATGTACATTTTCCTTCATTTTTATGTTTATTAATATTACTAGCAAATATATGCACCCTCCGGGTACAAGTATTTAAGTTTTAATATAATAAAATATCACATTAAATTAGAAAGTCTAATGAAACTGAATAAGAATGCAGAAAAAAATTGGAACAGAGGGGGTATGATTGAAAAATAGAACAACTTTGAAACTATCTCTTCCATCATTTTCCATTACTCCCGTCTTTCATTGGTAAATTTTCTTAATTTAACTATTTAGTTAAAATAGGAAGTAAAGAATAAAATAACAGTTATTTGTTCTTGTTAATGGATTTCTTTTAAGATTTTCATCGAGATTTTTGCTCATATTCAAAAAGATAACACCAAACAATTAGAAATCAATAATACTAAGAATATATTTATTAAAATCATATTTTTAGGATCAATATGCAAATTAGCCTTTCCATTCATACTGTAAACCGCTATTTTGTTGTATATATAAATACAATTGCATGTTATGAGTATGTAGATATGGTCAACAGTCTTAATGATGTAAAACAATTTATTAATAATTGAGTTTAAATAAAATAAAGTCAGGGAGAATGTGATGTAAATAACAAAGGGAATTGTGGCTTGTATAGTAATATAGTTTCGGTTACAGACAGACAAACCCATAATAATCTCCATTATAATAAGAAGATATTTAAAAAAAACATAAAAATGAAGAAAGATGTATACGTGGGAAGAGGCACAAATGAAATAGTCTTTATAAAATTTCAATCAGCATCTCATTTATTAACGAAGTTTAGGTGAGTTAGATTTGCCGTAAAACTGCCCATATCAATGCGTTTAAAATACACAAATATATATGAAGGTAAGTAAACAAACAAATGTGTTTACTTTTATATGGTTTGAAGCCGACAATTTTTGGAGGATATGTGCTTGATTGAAGTCATATCTAATTTTGAAATTAATTAGTTAATAATTAATGAATTTAGGCGGGCATGTATGCTCAAATTTAAGGCTAAGCAAATCGAGAAAATGTCAATCCCTTAATGTACATTTAGACCTATTAGGTCTCATCAGCAAGGTTATAGACTGCTTCGTGTGTGACTCGGAACCTTGACTGTCAAGAAACGAAGAATGTGGGAATGGCCAGCTAGTGTAACGGTTAGAGACTTGGGGCACTCGTAAGTCAATTTACCAGTGTATAAAATTCGTGTAGCTCTTCTCCGCTAATTGCTCACTTTTGTAATGAGTCAATGAATGAATTACAACATCGGATTACTCAAGTGATTGATCGATTCCCAGGTGAGGATGTGTGAATGTCAATATCCAGGAAAATGCGATAAATGACTTTAAACCTGACACATAGAATCACTTAAGAAAACTGATATCTATCGATTGTTCACTATCCAGTAATTCGATAGGCCAATATCATGGGTGTAGACTTTGAAAAAAAATGCTACTACTGCAATAAACATTTAGAGTAAGCATCAGCAGCTAACCACCTCCCTCCTTAATCACGACCGCAAGACTCTCATCAGTCCGTGTCCCGAAGAAGGTCTGATAGACCGAAACGTTATAACGTTTACTATCTATAATAAACATCAATCCAGTACAACATCCCGTGTTTGTCTACCTTTCTCGATATAAGTTTGACAATTATTTACCAATTTTGATATTTTGAAGGTGTGACACGTGTTTCAGATTTGTATATCTTCTTCAATCTCTGTGTATGTACTTGTACTTGTACCAGCAGCAAATTTGTGTCAGCATGATGCTGCAACGTCTGAATAATATTCAATACATATATGCATCTTTATATGCATGTATAAAATCTATTTATATCGAGTCCGTGTGTTAAGTTTCTGACCGCCATCCTTGGCCAGTAAAAAAGGACTTAAAGTAAGTAAGTAAGTCCTGCGCTATAGAATCCTTTGGTAAGTGAATAAGTCCTGAGTTATGGAATCCTACGTAGTGTCAAAGGTCCAGTGATATAATCCTATGTTCCGTCGTTCACGAAAGTTCAAAGCAATGTGCGTATGTATGACCAGAACAGCCGGTATAAATAACAATATCAGCAGCAGAGTACTGCCAGTGATTGGCCAAGATTATGGTCACATGATGATCGCCGAGTCTATAAATAAGAGTGGGCATTTAACACACGCCTTATATAAAAAAAACGCTAACACCGTGTCCCGAAGAAGGTCTGATAGATCGAAATGTTATAACGTTTGCTATCTATAATAAACATCAATCCAGTACAACCTGTACTACCTTTCTCGATATAAATAGATTTTATACATGCATATAAAGATACATATATGTATTGAATACTATTCAGACGTTGCAGCATCATACAGACAAATTTGTTGCTGGTACAAGTACAAGTACATACATAGAGATTGAAGAAGATATACAAATCTGAAACACGTGTCACACCTTCAAAATATCAAAATTGGTAAATAATTGCATCAACGATTGGAATACACTAACAAAAATATTTCCAAACATTGATTTCACCAAAATGTGTTACATAATTATTATATTCTTAATATTTATGTACAGTAGTGTAGAAACTAAAATGGCTGTTATAAGTTGCAGCCAGTGGCCTTGAAGGATTGAATCACAAGGCTTGACCTGTCCTGATCCTCCTTCCGGTGGATACCGTGAGAATCGGTGGAGAAGACCCTCTTCCGGTTTAGATTAGAAAGAGATTTTAGGCAGATCGGCCAAGACCACGACGGTGGTAATTCGTGTTATGCACGCTCCGACTCAATCTGCGCAGGTAGTCTGGTGGGGATTTCGTAATAAAATATGATCAAAAGTAAATCGAAGTCTTGTGTTATTATCTAAAAACTACAATGACACAGGGCTTCTGATGAGAGCAATCCCCAATGGAAGACCAGACGCGAAGCCGCCAAACGAAGTCCAGATGCTAGAAAGAGTGTTAGAAGAGACCTAGAAGAATTTAAGATATCAAAGATGAAAAGCAAAGAATAGAAGAAAGCAAAGAGGGTATACAACTAATGTTTGCTACCAATTCAAATTATTTATAAAAATAGAAAATTTTAATGCGTATAAGTAAACTTATAATAAACTTTCAAACTAAGTAAAAAAAATGAGGTGGTCCTATCTAAGCGAATAGTGTCATCTAATTAGTGATCATGCCTCCACGACATTAATTACAACAACCAACATTACATTTTTTTGTTTGGTGCTGACCATTGTCTATATTGTGTAGTGGTGAAAAATAAACAATTGTTCTTCTTCTTCTTCTTCTTCTTTTCATTCTTCTTTCTTCTTTCTTTCTTCTTCTTCTTCTAATAATAATAATAATAATTAATTAATAATAAGTCGTATTCTCCTGTAATTATTTCCAATTTCTTTGTGATTGATTGAGTAGATGATTACATTTTTCTGAAATTTCATTATGAGTTTTTGTTTTGTTTTCCCCAATTTAAGCATAGTCTTCAACAAGTGGTACCGTTTGCACTCAATTTGCAATATAAAAACATCATTTCAAAATATTTATTTTGTTTCACTTCTATTCATTCAGGTTGTGAATTATTTAATACACCTGATTGTTAAATGTCGAAGGTGGACAATCGTTTTCACAAAATATCAATGTCTCATTAATTCATAACTTGAAAACTTCAGAGTTTGAAGCTTTTAATAAAACATATATGAAATTAGAAGTGGTTACACGGTGTCGCCTGGGAGAGTTAAAAAAAAGATTAGTCTCGCAGATCCATTATTACAGAATCACGAGATTAGGGTGCAACATGAAAATTTCCCTATCTAAAAAGAACTTGCCGTTGATTCTTGCCTGAAAGAGCCGTCGAAAAAAAATGTCTACAGGACACTCTGAAAAGAAAAAAATTAATATCTCCTATTACAGCAAAAAAAAATGTCACAGACACTCTGAAAAGAAAAAAATAATATCTCCTATTAAGGCCAAAAAAATTGCTACGACACTCTGAAAAGAAAAAATAATATCTCCTATTAAAGCAAAAAAAATGTACGACACTCTGAAAGAAAAAAAATATCTGCACTATAAAGGCAAAAAAATGTACAGACACTCTGAAAAGAAAAAAATAATATCACCCTATTAAGAGGCCAAAAAAATGTACAGGACACTGAAAAGAAAAAAATAATATCTTCCTATTAAGGAAAAAAAATGTACAACACTCTTGAAAAGAAAAAATAATATCTCCTATTAAAGGCAAAAAAATGTACAGACACTCTGAAAAGAAAAATTTAAGGTATCGCCTATGTAAAGGCAAAAAAAATTGTACAGACACTCGTGGAAAAGAAAAAATAATATCTCCTTTATTAAAAGGCAAAAAAATGTACAGACACTCTGAAAAGAAAAAAATTAATATTTCTTCCTATTAAAGGAAAAAAAATGTACAGACACCTTCTGAAAAGAAAAAATAATTATTCTCCTATTAAGGCCAAAAAAATGTTACAGACACTCTGAAAAGAAATAAATAATATCTCCTATTAAAGGCAAAAAAATGTACAGACACTCATGAAAAGAAAAAAAAAATATCTCCTATTAAAGGCAAAAAAATGTACAGACACTCTTGAAAGAAAAAAATAATATCTCCTGATTAAAGGCAAAAAAATGTACCAGACACTCTGAAAAGAAAAAAACAATAATATCTCCTATTAAAAGGCAAAAAAATGACAGACACTCTGAAAAGAAAAATTAATATCTCCTGATTAAAGGCAAAAAAATGTACAGACACTCTGAAAAAGAAAAATTAATTATCTTCTATTAAAGGCAAAATATGTACAGACTCACTTCTGAAAAAGAAAAATTAATTATGTGCGCCTATTAAAGGCAAAAAAATGTAACAGACACTCTGAAGAAAAATATATCTCCTATTAAACGGCAAAAAAGATGTACAGGACACCTGAAAAGAAAAAAATAATATCTCCTATTAAAGGCAAAAAAATTGTACAGACACTCTGGAAAAAGAATAAAAAAAATAATAATATCTCCTATTAAGGCAAAAAAATGTACCAGACACTCTTGAAAAGAAAAAAATAATATCTCCTAATTAAAGGGCAAAAAATGTACAGACACTCTTGAAAGAAAAATATATCTCCTATTAAGGCAAAAAAATGTACAGACACTCTGAAAAGAAAAATTAATTATCTCCTATTAAGGCAAAATATGTACAGACACTGCTGCAAAAGAAAAATTAAATATCTCCTATAAAGGCAAAAAAATATGTACGCACACTCTGGAAAAGAAAAAATATATCTCTTATTAAAGGCAAAAAAATTACAGACACTCTGAAAAAGAAAAAAATAATACTCCTATTTAAGGCAAAAAAATGTGACAGACACTCTGAAAAGAAAAAATTAATATCTCCTATTAAAGCCAAAAAAAATGTACAGACACTCTGAAAAGAAAAATTAATATCTCCTATTAAGGCAAAATATGTACAGACACGTCTGAAAAAGAAAAATTAATATTCTCCTATTTTAAAGGCAAAAAAATGTACAGGACACTCTGAAAAGAAAAAAATAATATCTCTATTAAGGGCAAAAAAAAATGTACAGACCCACTCTGAAAGAAAAAACATAATATCTCCTATTAAAGGGCAAAAAAAATGTACAGACCACTCTGAAAAGGAAAATTAATATCTCCTATTAAAGGCAAAAAAAATGTATACAGACACTCTGAAAAGAAAAATTAATATCTCCTATTAAGGCAAAATATATGACAGACACTCTGAAAAGAAAAAATTAATATCTCCTATTTAAAGGCAAAAAATGTAAGACACTTCTTGAAAGAAAAAATAATCTCCTATTAAGGCAAAAAAATGTACAGACACTCTAAAAAGAAAAATTAATATTCCTATTAAAAGCAAAAAAATGTACAGACACTCTTGAAGAAGAAAAAAAATAATTATCTCCTATTAAAGGCAAAAAAATGTACAGACACTCTGAAAAGGAAAAAAAATAAATCTTCCTATTAAAGGCAAAAAAATGTACAGACACTCGTGGAAAAAGAAAAAAAATAATTCTCCTATTAAAGGCAAAAAAATGTACAGACACTCTGAAAAGAAAAAAATAATATCTCCTATAAAGGCAAAAAAATGCTACAGACACTCTGAAAAGAAAAAAATAATATTCTCCTATTAAAAGGCAAAAATAATGTACAGACACTTCTGAAAAGAAAAATAATATCTCCTTATTAAGGCAAAAATGTACAGGGACACTCTGAAAAGAAAAAAAATTAATTCTCTCTATTTAAAGGAAATAAAATGTTACAGACACTCTTGAAAAGAAACAATAATATCTCCTATTAAAGGAAAAAAAATGTACAGACACTCTGAAAGAAAAAATAATATCTCCATTAAAGGCAAAAAAAATGTACAGACACTCTGAAAAGAAAAAATAATATTCTCCTATTAAAGGCAAAAAAAATGTACAGACACTCTGAAAAAGAAAAAAATAATATCTTTCTTAAAGGCTAAAAAAATGTACAGACACTCTGAAAGAAAAATTAAATATCTCCTATTTAAAGGGCAAAAAAAATGTACAGACACTCTTTGAAAGAAAAATAATATCTCTATTAAGGCAAAAAAAATGTACAGGACACTCTGAAAGAAAAATTAATTATCTCCTATTTAAAGGCAAAAAAAATGTACAGACACCTCTGGAAAAGAAAAAAATAATATCTCCTATTAAAGGCCAAAAAACTGTAACAGACACTTTCTGAAAAGAAAAAATAATATCTCCTATTAAAGGCAAAAAAATGTACAGACACTCTGAAAAGAAAAAAATAATATCTCCTATTTAAAGGCAAAAAAATGTACAGACACGTCTGAAAGAAAAAAATAAGATCTCCTATTAAAGCAAAAAAAATGTACAGAACACTCTGAAAAGAAAAATTAATATCTCCTATTAAAGGGCAAATATGTTACAGACACTCGAAAAGGAAAAATTAACTATCTCCTATTAAGGCAAAAAAGTGACAGACACTCTGGAAAAGAAAATTTAATATCTCCTGAATTAAAGGCAAAATATGTACAGACATCGGTGAAAAGAAAAATTAATATCTCCTATTAAGCAAAAAAATGTACAGACACTCTGAAAAGAAAAAAATAAATATCTCTTATAAAGGCAAAAAATGTACAGACACTCTTGAAAAGAAAAAAATAATATCTCCTATTAAAGCAAAAAATTGTACAGACACTCTCGAAAAGAAAAATTAATATCTCCTATTAAGGCAAAAAAATGTACAGACACTCTGAAAGAAAAATTTAATATCTACCTTTAAAGGCAAAATTATGTACAGGACACTCTGAAAAGAAAAATTTAATATCTCCTATTATAAAGGCAAAAAAATGTACAGACCTCTGAAAACGAAAAAATAAAATCTCTATTAAAGGCAAAAAAAATGTACAGACACTCTGAAAAGAAAAAAATAAAATATCTCCTATTAAAGGCAAAAAAAATTCAGACACTCTGAAAATGAAAAATTAATATTCCTATTAAAGGCAAAAAAAATGTACAGACACTCTTGAAAAGAAAAATTAATATCTCTATTAAAGGCAAATATGTAACAGACACTCTGAAAGAAAAAATTAATATCTCCTATTTAAAGGCAAAAAATGTACAGACACTCTGAAAAGAAAAAATATATCTCCTATTAAAGGCAAAATAAATGTCAGACACTCTGAAAAGAAAAATTAATTCCCTATTTAAAGGCCAAAAAATGTTACCAGACACTCTGAAAAGAAAAAAATAATATTCTCCTATTAAGGCAAAAAAATGTACAGACACTCTGAAAAGAAGAAAAAATGAATATCTCCTATTAAGGCAAAAAATGTACAGACACTTCTGAAAAGAAAAAAATAATATCTTCCGGATTCAAAGGCAAAAAAATGTACAGGACGACTCTGAAAAGAAAAAAATAAATCCCTATTAAAGGCAAAAAAAAAATGTACAGACACTCTGAAAAAGAAATTAAAATCTCCTATTAAAGGCAAAAAAATTACCAGACACTCTGAAAAGAAAAAAAATAATATCTCCTATTAAAGGAAATAAAAATGTACAGACACCTGAAAAGAAAAAATTATATCTTCCTATTAAGGAAAAAAAATGTTACAGACAACTCTTGAAAGAAAAAATTAATACTCTCCTATTAAAGGCAAAAAAAATGTACAGACACTCTGCAAAAGAAAAAATAATATCTCTATTTAAAGGCAAAAAAATGTACAGACACTCTGAAAAGAAAAAAATAAATCTCCTATTAAAGGCTAAAAAAATGCTGTACAGACACTCTGAAAAGAAAAATAATATCTCCTATTTAAAAGGCAAAATATTGTACAGAACACTCTGAAAAGAAAAATTAATATCTCCTATTAAGGCAAAAAAATGTACAGACACTCTGGAAAGAAAAATATATCTCCTATTAAAGGGTCCAAAAAAATGTACAGACACTCTGAAAAGAAAAAATTAATATCTCCTATTAAAGGCAAAAAAATGTTACAGACAACTCTTGAAAAGAAAAAAATTAATATCTCCTATTAGGCAAAAAAAATGTTAACAGGACACTCTGAAAAGAAAAAAATAATATCTCCTATAAAGGCCAAAAAAAAATGTACAGACACTCTGAAAAGAAAAAAATAATATCTCCCTATTAAAGGACAAAAAAAAATGTACAGACACTCTAAAAAGAAAAAAATATCTCCTATTAAAAGGCAAAAAAAATGTAACAGGAGACACTCTTTTGAAAAGAAAAATTAATATTCTCCTATTAAAGGCAAAAAAAGGTACAGACACTCTTGAAAAGAAAATAAATAATATCTCCATTTAAAGGAAATAAATGTTACAAGAACATCTTGAAAAGAAAAAATAATATCTCCTATTAAAGGAAAAAAAAATGTACAGACACTCTGAAAGAAAAATTAATATTTCTCCTATTAAAGGCAAAAAAAAAATGTACAGACACTCTGAAAGAAAAATAAATATCCTTCCTATGTAAGCAAAAAAATGTACAGACACTCGTGAAAAGAAAAAAATTAAATATCTCCTATTAAAGCTAAAAAATGTACAGGACACCTGAAAAGAAAAATTAATAATCTACCTATTAAAGGCAAAAAAATGTTAACAGACACTCTGAAAATGAAAAAATAATATCTCCTATTAAAGGCAAAAAAATGTACAGACACTCTGAAAAAGAAAATGTAAATCTTCCTATTAAAGGCGGAGCCAAAAAAAATGTTACAGACACTCTGAAAAGAAAAAAAATAATATCTCCTATTAAAGGCAATAAAAAGTGCACAGACACTCTGAAAAGAAAAAAATAATATCTTCCTAATTAAAGGCAAAAAAATGTACAAGACACTCTGAAAAGAAAAAAAAATAGTCTCCTATTTAAAGGCAAAAAAATGTACAGACACTCTGAAAAGGAAAAAAATAAATATCTCCTATTAAAGGCAAAAAAATGTTACAAGAACTCTTGAAAAGAAAATTAATTAATCTCCTATTAAAGCAAAATATGTACACACACTCTGAAAAGAAAAATTAATATCCTATTAAAGGCAAAAAAATGTACAGACACTCTGGAAAGCAAAAAAATTAAGTAATCTCCTTATTAAAGGCAAAAAAATGTACAGGACCACTCTTGAAAAGAAAAAAATAATATCTCCTATTAAAGGCCAAAAAAATGTTACAGACACTCTGAAAAGAAAAATTAATATTCCTATTAAGGCAAAAAAAAAATTTTGTTACCCAAAAGGGGGGGGGGGACACTCTGAAAAGAAAAATTATATCTGCCTATTAAAGGGCATAAATATAGTACAGCACACTCTGAAAGAAAAATTAATACTCCTATTAAAGGCAAAAAAAAATGTACAAGACACTCTTGAAAAGGGAAAAATAATATTCTCCTATTAAAGGCAAAAAAATGTACAGACACTTCTGAAAAGAAAATTAATATCTCCTATTAAAGGCAAAAAAATTACAGACACTCTGAAAGAAAAAAAATAATATCTCCTATTAAGGCAAAAAAAAAATGTACAACACTCTTGAAAAGAAAAAAAATAATAACTCCTTATTAAGGCAAAAAAATGTACAGACACTCTGAAAGAAAAAAAATAATATCTCCTATTAAAGGCAAAAAAAATTGTACAGACACTCTGAAAGAAAAAATAATAGTCTCCTATTAAAGGCAAAAAAATGTACAGACACTCTGAAAAAGAAAAAATTAATATCTCCTATTAAAGGCAAAAAAAATGATACAGACACTCTAATATGAAAAGAAAAATTAATATCTCCTATAAAGGCAAAAAAAGCGTACAGGACACTCTGAAAAGAAAAAATAATATCTCCTATTAAAGGCAAAAAAATGCTACAGACACTCTGAAAAGAAAAAAATAATATCTCCTATTAAGGCCAAAAAAATGTACAAGACACTCTGAAAAGAAAAAAATAATATTCTCCTATTAAAGCGCAAAAAAAATGTACAGACACTCTGAAAAGAAAAAAAAATAATATCTCGCTATTAAGGCAAAAAAATGTACAGACACTCTGCAAAAGAAAAATAATATTCTCCTATTAAAGGCAAATATGTACAGACACTCTGAAAAGAAAAAGTAATATCTCCTATTAAAGGCAAAAATGTACAGACACTCTGAAAAAGAAAAAAATAATAATCTCCTAGTTAAAGGCAAAAAAATGTACAGACACTCTGAAAGAAAAAAATAATATCTCCTATTAAAGGCCCAAAAAAATGTACAGACACTCATTGAAAAGAAAATTAATATCTTCCTATTAAAAGGCAAAAAAATGTACAGACACTCCTTGAAAAGAAAAATTAATATCTCCTATTAAAGGAAAAATATGTTACCAGACACTCTGAAAAGAAAAATTAATATCTCCTATTAAAGGCAAAAAAATGTACAGGACACTCTGAAAAGGAAAAAAATTAATATCTCCTATTAAAGGCAAAAAAAATGTACAGACACTCTGAAAAGAAAAATTAATTATCTCCTATTAAAGGCAAAAAAATGTACAGACAAACTCTGAAAGAAAAAATTAATATCTCCTATTAAAGGCAAAAAATGTACAGACACTCTTGAAAAGAAAAAAATTAATAACCCTATTAAAGGGCAAAAAAATGTACAGACACTCTGAAAAGAAAAAAATAATATCTCCTTATTAAAGGCAAAAAAATTGTACAGGACACTCTTGAAAGAAAAAATAATATCGCCTATTAAAGGCAAAAAAAATGTACAGACACTCTGAAAGAAAAAATAATATCTCCTATTAAAGGAAAAAAAAGTACAGACACTCTTGAAAGAAAAATAATAATCTCCTTATTAAAAGGCAAAAAAAATGTACAGACACTCTGAAAAGAAAAAAATAATATCTCCTATTAAAGGAAAAAAAATGTACAGACACTCTGAAAGAAATAAATAATATCTCCTATTAAAGGCAAAAAAAATTGTACACGACACTCTGAAAAGAAAAATTAATATCTCCTATTAAAGGCCAAAAAAATGTTACAGACACTCTGAAAAGAAAAAAATAATATCTGCCTAGTTAAAAGCAAAAAAAATGTACAGACACTCTTGAAAAGAAAAAATAATATCTCCTATTAAAGGCAAAAAAATGTACAGACACTCTTGAAAGAAAAAAAAATAATATCTCCTATTAAAGGCAAAAAAATGTACAGACACTCTGAAAGAAAAAAATAATATCTCCTATTAAAGGCAAAAACAAATGTACAGACACTCTTGAAAAGGAAAAAAATTTTAATTAATCTGCCTATTAAAGGCAAAAAAAAATTTTTACAGACACTCTGAAAAGAAAAATTAATATCTTCCTATTAAAGGCAAAATATGTTACACAGACACTCTGAAAGAAAAATTTAATATCTCCTATTAAGGGCAAAAAAATGTTACAACACTCTGAAAAGAAAAAATAATATCTCTATTAAAGGCAAAAAAATGTAACAGACACTTCTGAAAGAAAAAAATAATATTTCCTATTAAAGGCAAAAAATGTACAGACACCTGAAAAAAAAATTAATATCTCCGATAAAGGCAAAAAAATGTTTACAGACACTTCTGAAAAGAAAAATTAATAATCTCTATTAAAGGCAAATATGTACAGACACCTCTGAAAAGAAAAAATAATATTCTTCCTATTAAAGGCAAAAAAATGTACAGACACTCTGAAAAGAAAAAATAATATCTTCTATTAAAGGCAAAAAAATGACAGACACTCTGAAAGAAAAAAAAATAATATCTCCTATTAAAGGCAAAAATATGTACAGACACTCTGAAAGAAAAAATTAATATCTCCTATTAAGGCAAAAAAATGTTACAGACACTCTGAAAAAGAAAAATTAATATTCTATTAAAGGCAAAATATGTACAGGACACTTCTGAAAAGAAAAAATTAATATCTCCTATTAAGGCAAAAAAAATGTACAGACACTCTGAAAGAAAAATAATATCTCCTATTAAAGGCAAAAAAATGTACAGACACTGCTGAAAAGAAAAATTAATATCTCCTATTAAAGGCAAAAAAATGTACAGACACTCTGAAAAGAAAAAAATAATATTCTCCTATTAAAGGCAAAAAAATATGTACAGACACTCTGAAAAGAAAAAAATAATATCTCCTATTTAAAGGCAAAAAATGTACAGACACTCTGAAAAGAAAAAAAATAATATCTCCTATTAAAGGCAAAAAAATTGTACAGACACTCTGAAAAGAAAAAAAATAATATCTCCTATTAAAGGCAAAAAAATGTACAACACTTCAGAAAAGAAAAAAAATAATATCTCCTAATTAAAGGCAAAAAAATGTTACAGACCACTCTGAAAAGAAAATTTAATATTCCTATTAAAGGCAAAAAAATGTACAGACACTCTGAAATGAAAAAAATAATATTTCTCCTATTAAAGGCAAAAAAATTGTTACAGACACTCTGAAAAGAAAAATTAATATCTCCTTTATTAAAGGCAAAAAAAATGTAAGACACTCTGAAAAAAGGAAAATTAATATCTCCTATTAAAGGCAAAATATGTACAGACACTTCTTGAAAAGAAAAATTAATATCTCCATTAAAGCAAAAAAATGTACAGACACTTCTTGAAAAGAAAATAATATCTCCTATTAAAGGCAAAAAAATGACAGACATCTGAAAAGAAAAATTAATATCTCCTATTTAAGGGCAAAATATGTACAGTACACTCTGAAAAAGAAAAATTAATATTCTCCTATTAAAGCAAAAAAATGCTACAGACACTTCTGAAAAGAAAAAATAATATCTCCTTTATTAAAGGACAAAAAAATGCTACAGACACTCTGAAAAGAAAAAAAATAATTATTCTTCCTAATTAAAGGCAAAAAATGTAACAGACACTCTGAAAGAAAAATAATATCTCCTATTAAAGGCCAAAAAAATGTACAGACACTCTTGAAAAGAAAAAAAATAATATCTCCTATTAATGGGCAAAAAAATGTACAGACACCTCTGAAAAAAAGAAAAAAAAATAAATATCTCCTATTAAAGGCAAAAAAATGTACAGACACTCTGAAAAGAAAAATAATATCTCCTATTAAAGGCAAAAAAATGACAGACACTACTGAAAAGAAAAAAATGTAATATCTCCTATAAAGGCAAAAAAAATGTACAGACACTCTTGAAAAGCAAAAATAATATCTCCTATTAAAGCAAAAAAATGTACAGACACTCTGAAAGAAAAAAAATAATATCCCTATTAAGGCAAAAAATGTACAGACACTCTGAAAGAAAATTATATCTCCTATTAAAGGCAAAAAAATGTACAGACACTGAAAAAGAAAAAAAAATAATATCTCCTATTAAAGGCAAAAAAATGTACAGACACTCTGAAAAGAAAAAATAATATCTCCTATTAAAGGCAAAAAATGTACAGACACTCTTGAAAAGAAAAAATAATATCTCCTATTAAGGCAAAAAAATGTACAGACACTCTGAAAAGAAAAATTAATATCTCCTATTAAAGGCAAAATATGTACAGACACTCTGAAAAGAAAAATAATATCTCCTATTAAGGCAAAAAAATGTACAGACACTCTTGAAAAGAAAAATAATATCTCCTATTAAGGCAAAAAAATGTACAGACACTCTGAAAAGAAAAAAGTTAATATCTCCTAAATAAGGCAAAAAATGTACAGACACTCTGAAAAGAAAAATTAATAATCTCCTATTAAAGCAAAAAATGGTACAGACACTCATGAAAAGAAAAAAATAATATTCCTATTAAAAGGCAAAAAATGTACAGACACTCTGAAAGAAAAAATAATATCTCCTATTAAAGGCAAAAAAATGTACAGACACTCTGAAAGAAAAAATAATATCTCCTATTAAAGGCAAAAAAATGTACAGACACTCATTGAAAAAAAAAAAATTAATATCTCCTATTAAAGGCCAAAAAAATGTACAGACACTCTTGGAAAAGAAAAAAATAATATCTCCTATTAAGGCAAAAAAATGTAAGACACTCTGAAAGAAAAATTAATATCTCCTATTAAAGGCAAAAAAAAATGTACAGACACTCTGAAAAGAAAAAAATAATATCTCTATTAAAGCTGAAAAGAGAAAAAATAATATCTCCTATTAAAGCAAAAAAATGTACAGACACTTCTGAAAAGAAAAATTAATATCTCCTATTAAAGGCAAAAAAATGTACAGACACTCTTGAAAAGAAAAAAATAATATCTTCCTATAAAGGCAAAAAAATGTTACAGACACTCTGAAAGGAAAAATTAATATCTCCTAATTAAAGGCAAAAAAAATGTACAGACACTCTGGAAAAGAAAAAAAATAATATCTCCTATTAAAGGCAAAAAAATGTACAGACACTTCTGAAAAAGAAAAATTTAATATCCTATTAAAGCAAAAAAATGTACAGACACTCATGAAAAGAAAAAAAATAATATCTCCTATTATTACAACTCTGAAAGAAAAAATTATATCTTCCTTATTAAAGGCCAAAAATTTGTACAGACACTCTGAAAAGAAAAAATTAATATTCTCCTTATAAAGGCAAAAAATGTACAGGACACTCTGAAAGAAAAAAATAATATCTCCTATTAAAGGCAAAAAAAATGTACAGGACACTCTGAAAAGAAAAATTAATATCTCCTATTAAAGGCAAAAAAATGTACAGACACTCTGAAAAGAAAAAAATAATATCTCCTATTAAAGGCAAAAAAAAATGTAACAGGACACTCTGAAAAGAAAAATTAATACTCCTATTAAAGGCAAAAAAAATGTACAGACACTCTGAAAGAAAAAATAATATCTCCTATTAAAGGCAAAAAAATGTACAGACACTCTGAAAGAAAAAATAATATCTCCTATTAAAGGCAAAAAAATGTACAGACAACTCTGAAAAGAAAAAATAATATCTCCTATTAAAGGCAAAAAAAATGTACAGACACTCTGAAAAGAAAAATAATCTCTCCTATTTAAAATATTAAAGGCAAAAAAAATTCCTTAAGAGATATTATCTCGAAAATTCAAGAATTAAATACAGGTTAACTGTTGTGATGTTAATCCAACAGTAAAAAAGAAGTCAAGTCGAGGTAGGGTAAAATAAGACAAGTGTATTTACAATAATGGTACAGGAACGACTAGCTTGTCGTTAACGGTAACAGTACAACCTTTTCACTCGGTGTCTCACTATTTATAGTGAGAACCGGTGTATATTCTCCACTGTAGGAACGGCCGGTACAACATTAACACACAACATCATTGTTACCGTATTATTATTTTTCTTTTCTTTACAATCTGCATTGTGATACCCTTCTAAATCAACTTCCTAACCAATATATACACAATGCTTCAAGCAAATTATAAAACTCTCTTGAATTATTTTAATTTAATCAATTCCACATGCACGTAAAAATCTAGCGGTTAACCCCTATATATATTTACCAACTCCTCCGCACGAGCAGGATGCGACCCAAGGTCAATTTCTTAAGCGGAGTTCAGCAGGTTTGAATTCAGAGTTTTCCTTCTCCTAGACTGGTTACCTAGCCATGGTTAAAGAACCCAGTCTTCCCATATTTACCCATAGCTGGAGGGAGAGTAGGATTCATACCTTTCCCAAGGGTATTAGAGCTAAGTGAAATGCAATTACCACGTCCAGGATTTGAACTCGGGGCGACGAGTCCATTTCCCATGACTTTAACCATTACACCACGCGCTTCCTACAGGTTACACACTGACACACAATCTCCATTATAATAAGATATCAACCTATCTTCAAATCTTAAACTTTCACTGTATAATGTTTGATCTCTATTATTCAATATTCACCCCTAAATCAAGTACATTGACACGGAACGAGTATATGTTGAAACTTAAAGATCTCCATTTAGATAAACACTATGTGTAATCAATCGACTACGGATTTATTGACGTACCTTCACGTATATGAATGCGTGTACGTGCATACATATATACACATGTACGAATATACGTGTGTATCCACCCAACAAACCACCCGCTCCACCCAGCAACACCCTTGTGCCACCACCGCCCGCGTTTTGTTTGCGTATCTCCGCGTCTGCCGTGGGGAGAAAAACGAAAATAGTTTGATCAGAGAAGCGTTGCTCATGACATGATGGATGTCTGGCGGTTCTGACGTTGGCGCTTATTGTCTGAAATTGTTTTTAACCACCCGGGGGAGTTCTGTTATGAGCAGGGGTAATATACAGCCATTGTTAACACGAACTGACGTCCATCTGTTTCTATCGACAGGACCAGTTCATCTTTTTCAAGAAAAAAAGGAAGAAAGAAAAACTGTAATAACCGGGAAACATTGCCGTAGATGGTGGCCAGGTCGTCGCAAAGAAATGGCGAGGTATAAATAACCTTGACTTTGTGTTGGTAACGTGACTAGAGTCTCCTTCCTCGAATATTTTGTTTAGATCTGGAAAAAGGAAGAAAAAAAGGCCTAGAATTTACTTGGCGACCATCTTTGTTCTTATTGAAGTAGAACCTACGCAATAATAATAATAATAATAATAATAATAATAATAATAATAATAATAATAATTGCAATGCCAGCAGATCACAGGGGGAAGCTAAAGGAAAATGAAAAAATGGTGATACCAATTGTAATTGGTGTACTTGGAACAGTCCCAAAAGGATTGGAAAAGGGTCTGGAAAGTTTGGAAATCAGAGGAAAGGTTGAAACCATTCAGAACACTGCCCTGCTGCAATCTGCCTGAATACTCAGAAGAGTCCTGGAGATCTGGGAAGACTTGCTGTCACTCAGACTCTAGTGAAAGACCATCAGCGTTAGCTGATGGGAAAACTCAAAAGGAGTAAATTATAATAATAATAAAAATAATAATAATAATAATATAATAATAATAATAATAATAATAATAATAGTAATGCAAATACCTGTACCTTGTTAAAGAATTGAAAGAACTGTGGAATACGAGGCAGAAAGTGATACCTATTGTCGTTGGTGCACTTGGAACGGTCTCCAAATGCAAAAACTGTAATAACCAAGAAACTTGGGCGTAGATGGAGCTCGCGTCATCGCAAAGAAATAGCGAGGTATAAATAACCTTGACTTTGTGTTGGTAACGTGACCAAAGACTCCTTCCTCGAATACTTTGTTTAGATCTGGAGAAAGGAAAAAAGGCCTATGATTTACTTGGCAGACATCTTTGTTTTAATGAAATAGAACCTCTATAATAATAATAATAATAATAATAATAATAATAATAATAATAATAAACTATATATAATGGAGATTCCATCACTTTATGTCTGTAACCGAAACTACGTCCCTGCTTACATCACAGTCATTTCAGGATTTATGGAAGATTATTAACGAGTATTTAATTCATAGTCAATGTCACTATTACATTAAAGTAAAGGGCAATGTTGATTTATCTATTTAGTCTGAATGGGGAACACAACATTTCATAGTCTATCGTCTTTTTTAAACAGGTTTTAATAAATACATACCCGGTACAATGGATTTTTATATAGTTTGTTTTATTTTAATATATATTTAAATTTATCTAACGTGTAGAGTTTCACGAGAAAATTATTTTTTAAAAATCATATAAATAATGTAATTATAATAATAACCCAACAAAATAGTAAATGTAGACTTTGCGGTAATAGAAATGAGACTGTAAACCATATACTCTGCGAATGTAGCAAACTAGCACAACGAGAATAACAAACTAGACACGACTGGGTTGGGAAGGTGATCCACTGGGAATTATGCAAAAAATGTCATTTTGACCATATAACAAAATGGTATATGCATAAACCAGAATTTGTTCTTGAGAACGAAATACAAAATTCTCTGGGATTTTGAAATAAAAACGGATCACCTTATCCCAGCAAGAAGACCAGACCTAGTGTTGATAAACAAAAGAGAAAGAACTTGTCAACTGGTGGATTTTGCAGTTCCAGCAGATCACAGGGTAAAGCTAAAGGAAAATGAAAAAATGGTTAAATATCTGGACCTTGCCAGAGAACTGAAAAAATTATGGAATATGAAAGTGAAAGTGACACCAATTGTAGTTGGTGCACTTGGAACGGTCCCAAAAGGATTGGAAAAGGGTTTGGAAAGTTTGGAAATCAGCGGAAGGATTGAAACCATTCAGAACACTGCACTGCTGCAATCTGCCAGAATACTCAGAAGAGTCCTGGAGACCTGAGGAGACTTGCTATCACTCAGACTCCAGTGAAAGACCATCAGCTAATGCTGATGTGAAAACTCAAAAGGAGTAAATAATAATAATAATAATAATAATAATAATAATAATAATAATAATAATAATAATAATAATAATAATATCTGGAATTGAAAAAACTGGAATATGAGGGAGAAAGTGATACCTATTGTAGGTGGTGCACTTGGAACGGGCCTCAAATGTTTAAAAAACAGACTAGAGGAACTGGAAATTGGAGGAACAATTGAGACATTCAAGGCAGCAGCATTGATTAAAAAAATCGAACTTGCCGACTGGTAGATTTTGCCGTCCCAGCAGATCAAAGTGTAAAAACGAAAGAAAACGAAAAGATAAATAAATACACGGACCTTGCTAGAAAACTGGGGGAAAAAATGAAATAATTAGGGTAAAAGTGATACCAATTGTAATGCGTACACTTGGAACGGTCCACAAAGATTTCGAAAACAGAGTAGAGAAACTGGAAACCAGAGAACGAATTGAGAGCATCCAGACAACAGCATAGTTAAGATCAGTAAGAATACTCAGAAGTGTCGGGAAGACTTGGGGAGGCAAGATGTCACTCCGATTCCTGTGAAGGACCATCAGCTCACGCTGGTGTGAAAAATCACAAAGAGTGAATATATATATATATATATATATATATATATATATATATATATATATATATATATATATATGTGTGTGTGTGTGTGTGTGTGTGTGTGTGTGTGTGTGTGTGTGTGGAAAAACGGTTAGGAAATTAATCCGACAATATGAGAAGAAACTATTTTAAAAATATAACAAACACAGGATGTTATGATTAGGGGAAACAATTTTATGTGTCAATACTTAAGCATTTCGGTATATTGTACCATCTTCAGGACACTGTTAAGTAATGTTTATGTGAGGGACAAAATGAAAGATGTAAAGTGTATAGTGAATGTGTGAATATGATGTTATTAACCGTTAATTTTTATATGCGCGTTTGTTTACGAAAGCCAATGACGGGATCAATGCATGACTTTCGTAAACAAGCGCGAATATAGAAATTAACGGTTAATAACATCATATTCACACATTCACTATACACTTAACATCATTCATTTTGTCCCTCACATACACATTACTTAACAGTGTCCTGAAGATGGTACAATATACCGAAATGCTTAAGTATTGACACACAAAAAAATTGTTTCCCTGATCATGATATCCTGTGTTTGTTATATTTTTTAAATATTTTCTTCTCATATATATAATATATATATATATATATATATATATATATGTCATCCACAGACACCGTGTTTCGACCTTTCACATCTCTTCAGTTTGGCTAGACACATCAACTACCTCTGACAAGGAGCGAAACCCGACTGATTTTCCTCAGCCCGATTCGTTAACCTTTCGGCCATTTGACAGCTGCCGTTAAGGATTGGTGTTTAAACTATTAAGTACATATACTTGCTTATAAATTTTACGAACACCAGAGAGATCTAGTCTGTAAAAAAATCAGACGATTATTGCTTTCTGCTGGCAGTGAAAGTTAATTCAATATATTATAGATAATATGGGTGCTATACTTTAAATCAGTGAGTGCTCAATATCATTGATAGAGCGTTTATAAATTTAAACATATATATATAGATTAGAACGCTACAGTCGATCTGATCGGACGTCTTTTTCGTGCTCTAAGAAAGCTTAACATTTCTACCGTTTTTAAAAAGTAAACAAGGGAAGTGATGATTTCTTTTTCTTCTCTTTTTTAAAAAAAATCTATTTCTTCATTATTATTATTGTTATTGTTGTTGAATTGTTTTATTATTGTTATTATCATCTATTGCATAAATCTAACAAATTTCATATTTAAATCGCATACGCTTAGATATGTTCAATTCTTGTTTACTGTTCGTTATTTATCTACGCTTTTTTGCTTAAACTGATTTACTCTGAAATAAGTTCATTCATAAATTGTGTAAATACTTTATATATATATATATATATATATATATATATATATATATATATATATATATGTAAACAACTTTAGCTATTTTCAGCCGACAGTGTATTTGGGAGAATATGTGCTTTTAATTTTAGTCAGACCTAATTTTTTGAAAGTTAATTCATTTATGGTTAAATCCCGCCTAATTAACCATAAATGAATTAACTTTCAAAAAAATTAGGTCTGACTAAAATTAAAAGCACACACACACACACACACACACACATATATATATATATATATATATATATATATATATATATATATATATATATATATATATATATATTGATCTTATTAGTAAACTCTTGTGCTAAGAAAAAAATACAGGCAAATAATTTGATAGTAAAAATATACTACAAATCATTGCCTTGGAAAAATGAAATAATATGTGTCTGTGTGCCTGTATGTTTGTCTCTGTGTGTATATGTGTGTGTGTGTGTGTGTTTACGTGTGCATCGGTGAGTTTCCTATTGATAGATCTTTTGATATAATAAATGATATAAAAATGTCCATTTTTTTAATCTCTTTTGTGACACAGCAAATAAAAATGTATTTATAGGAAATTTCTGGGTGTGAATAAATAAAGCGAATATAATATTCACTTAAATAATCATCTAACATTTCTATCTTTTGAAGTAGTTATTGACTTCAATCACAGAATAATTTGTAATAACCCACTTTTAGTGAGTCTTACTCTTGCCGCTAGATGGCGCTGTTTCTTTATAAAGCCACAACTGAGTTCCGAAAAGTTATATACACATATTTACTAATCAACCGTACTTATGCTTACTAATACAAATAAAACTCTGCCCTGTCGGCTGGGACAGTATAATACAACGACTGCACCTCTGTAGAGGGGTTAAATATCCCAAATGAGGCCGCCTGTTGGCCGTGGATGGCGACCCGTGATTCTTGAGGAGAAAATCCTGGTGGCTGAGCTGTCCCTGACTGCAACATTTCACTTTGACCCTTACTTAGGCTAGAGGGTCGGAGTGGCACCTTCTGATCAATCGGCTGGCCACATCGAGCTCTGGCACCTATGATGGACTCTCCCATCGATTTCGACGTATGAGTGTTCATATAATGAATTTGATTTGTTTATAGTGGTGAAGGCTTGTGTTGGACCATCCACACTTTTTGGTACAGTCGATAGGAAAGAATTGGTGCATGAAGGGTTGCCACAAATCCAATCAACGATCGACCTCAGGAATTTTGAATTCAGAGTTATCCCTCTCCTAGACTGGTTACCTACCCAAGGTTGAAGGACCCAGTCTGCCCTACTATTTAACCCATAGCTGGAGGGAGAATATATGGATTCATACCTTTCCCAAGGTATGTATCCACATACTTTCCCTCTAGCTCTGGGTACATAGTCGGTCAGACTAGGCTTTTTAACCTTGACTAGGTAAATAGTCTAGAAAAAAATCTGAATAAACTTCGTTTTATAAATTGACATTGTGTCACACCCTGCTCGTCCGGAATATATATATATATAATATATATATATATATATAATATATATATATATATATGTTATATATATATATATATATATATATATATATATATATATATGTTATATATATATTTACCAACCCCTTCACACGAGCAGGATGTGACACAAGGTCAATTCAGAGTTCTCTCTATCCTAGACTAGTTACCTACCCAAGGTTAAAGAGCCCAGTCTGCCCTACTATTTAACCCATAGCTGGAGGGGGAATATATGGATTCATACCTTTCTCAAGGGTATTAGCGCTATGTGAAATGCTAACAGCTTCGTCTAGGAATTGAACTCGAATCGACGAGTCTATTTTCAACGACTCTAACCACTAGCCTACGCGCCTCTGGCTCCTATATGATTATCAAATACTATTGTCGATATGGTAAATTCCCAACCCTTTTTATCTTATATGAGCTAGAAGTCGTTTTGTTTTATTCATTCTTGACAGGTGCTCATTTTTTCTAACTCAATTTTTTTTCTTTAAACACATTTTTAAACCGCATTTTGTTCTATTCAACCCATTGATGGTACCCTAACACGTACTACCACTCCGGGTCATAATGGAAATAGGAGTAATGGTGATGAAAGGGTACTCCACAATTCCCAGGGATCCAGAACATGAACTTCAACATCAGATAGAGTTTAATGTCATACCCAGAACATTAAGACCCTCAATCACCGCCTTATAGCATATATATTTGGAGGTGCGTGGTCTAATGGTTAGAGTCATAGGAAATAGACTCGTCGACCCGAGTTCAATTCATGGACGAAGCTGTTTGAATTTCATATAATACCCTTGGGAAAGGTATGAATCCAATTCTCCCTCCAGCTATGGATAAATAGCAGGGCAGACTGGGCTCTTTAACCCTGGCTAGGTAACCAGTCTAGAAGGAAAACTCTGAATTCAAACCTGTTAAACTCCGCTTAAGAAATTGACCTTGTGTCGCATCCTACTCGTGCAGATGGGGTTGGTATATATATATATATATATATATATATATATATATATATATGATGAAAAGGGTTGGGGCTTGCCATAAGGATACTAGGGTTATAACAATCATATAGGTGCTAGGGCTTGACATGACTAGCCGATTAATCGAAAGAGACATTTCCGACTTCCCCTCTAACCTAAGTAAGAGCCAAAATGGAGTGCAGGATGTCATGTACTGCTCAGCTACCAGGGTCCCATCCTTAAACATCACAGGTCACTATTAACGACCAACAGGTGGCCCCATTGGGGTGGGATCTTCACCCTTTTGCAGAATTGCATTTGGTGTATTCTAAAGGCCCAGCCGATAGATCTTCTAGCATCATGCAGACCGACGTTGTAACCATCTAGCTTTACAATTTAAATATGAGTTTTTCGTTTGTTTTTGACAAAAAGTGAGAAAGCCTATTTTAAAATAGCTTCTAATTGAAAACGAATGGCGGGTATTTTAGGTAGGTGAAATGTTTACAGATATATCTTATTAAACAAGATAAAGTAATCGTAAATCTGATATATTGCGTTGAGTTTGTCAGTGGGAAGATGTCTCGTAGGAGACAGCTTGTTCTTTTCAATGACTTTCAAAATCTGGTGTTTGGATAAAATTTAATTTGCCAAATACTGACAGTGTCTTGGAGAATGCCACAGCAATGTAGGCATTTCGAAACCCGGTAATTCTAAGAAATGACAGTGCCAATTTGGAGATTTCGAAGAATCTGATTTGTTTCAGCTTACAATAAATCGACGTGTTGGTCGAATTGCAGAGAAAGAGCTGGAAGCGGTGTAACAAGATCGCTGTTAACGGTACACAAGACAGACACATAGTCTCGCGTTCTCTCGCTCTTTTACATAGTCTCACTCTCACGTGATCTTTTTTTTAAAATCTTTAGTTATTTTCTTTCTTTCTCTCATCTCCTTCCTATTTAACTCTTACTTTATTTCTATTTCTCCCACTTTATCTCTCTCTCTCTCTCTCTCTCTCTCTCTCTCTCTCTCTCTCTCTCTCTCTCTCTCTCTCTGTCTTCACTCTTTTTTTTCTTTTTTTGTTTCCTCTCCTCTTTATTTAACTCTTACTTTATTTCTACTTCTCCCACTTTATATCTATCACTCTTTCTCTCTCTCTCTCTCTCTCTCCTTTTTTCTTTCTTTCTCTCTCTCTCTCTCTCTCTCTCTCTCTCTCTCTCTCTCTCTCTCTCTTTCTCTCTTCTTTCTTTTTTCTTTTTTTGTTTCGTCTCCTCTTTATTTACCTCTTAATTTATTTCTCTTTCTCACAGTTTATATCTCTAACTCTTTTAACACGATCCCCCCTCTCTGTCTGTCTCTCTCTTTCTTTCTTTCTTTCTTTCTCTCTCTCTGTCTCTGTCTCTGTCTCTCTCTCTCTCTCTTTCTCTCTTTCTTCATTCTTTCTTCTTTTTTTTTGTTTCCTCTCCTCCTTATTTACCTCTTAATTTATTTCTCTTTCTCACACTTTATATCTCTAACTCATTTAACACGATTCCCCCTCTCTCTCTCTTCTTTCTCTCTCTCTCTCTCTCTTTCTCTCTTTCTTCACTAGCTTTTCTTTTTTGTACCGTCTCCTCTTTATTTACCTCTTAATTTATTTCTCTTTCTTACACTTTATATCTATAACTCTTTTAACACGATTTCCCTCTCTCTCTCTTTCTTTCTCTCTCTCTCTCTCTCTCTCTCTCTCTCTCTCTTCTCTCTCTTTCTCCTTTCTTCACTCTTTTTTTCTTTTTTTGTTTCCTCTCCTCCTTATTTATCTCTTAATTTATTTCTCTTTCTCACACTTTATATCTCTAACTCATTTAACACGATTCCCCCTCTCTCTCTTTCTTTCTTTTTTTCTTTCTCTCTCTTTTCTCTCTCTCTCTCTCTCTCTCTCTCTCTCTCCTCTCTCTCTCTTCTTCACTCTTCTTTTCTTTTTTTGTACCGTCTCGTCTTTATTTACCTCTTAATTTATTTCTCTTTCTCACACTTTATATCTATAACTTTTTAACACGATTTCCCCTCTCTCTCTCTTTTCTTTCTTTCTTCCTTTCTCTCTCTTTCTTTCTCTCTCTCTCTCTCTCTCTCTCTCTCTCTCTCTCTCTCTCTCTCTCTCTTTCTTCACTCTTTTTCTTTTTTTTGTTTCCTCTCCTCTTTATTTACCTCTTAATTTATTTCTCTTTCTCACACTTTATATCTCTAACTCTTTTTACACGATTCCTCTCTCGCTCTCTCTCTTCTATCTCTCTCACTCTCTCTCTCTCTCTCTTTCTCTCTCTTTCTTCACTCTTTTTTTCTTTTTTTTGTTTCCTCTCTTCTTTATTTACCTCTTAATTTATTTCTCTTTCTCACACTTTATATCTCTAACTCGTTTTACAAAATTCTCTCTCTCTCTCTCTCTCTTTCTTTCTTTTCTCTCTCTCTCTTTCTCTCTCTTTCTCTTTTTCTTCACTCTTTTTCTTTTTTTGTTTCCTCTCCTCTTTATTTACCTCTTAATTAATTTCTCTTTCTCACACATTTTATCTCTAACTCTTTTTACACTATTCCCTCTCTCTCTCTCTCTCTCTCTCTTTCTCTCTCTCTCTCTGTCTGTCTTTTTCTCTCTGTCTCTGTCTCTGTCTCTGTCTGTCTCTCTCTCTTTCTTCACTCTTTTTTTCTTTTTTTGTTTCCTCTCCTCCTTATTTACCTCTTAATTAATTTCTCTTTCTCACACTTTATATCTCTAACTCTTTTTACACTATTCCCTCTCTCTCTCTTTCTTTCTCTCTCTCTCTCTCTTTCTCTCTCTCTTTCTCTCTTTCTTCACTCTTTTTTTCTTTCTTTGTTTCCTCTCTTCTTTATTTACCTCTTAATTTATTTCTCTTTCTCACACTTTATATCTCTAACTCTTTTTATACGACCCCCTCTCCCTCTCTCTCTCCCTCTCTTTCTTCTTCTTTCTCTCTCTCTCTATCTCTCTTTCTTTCTTTCTTCTCCCTTTCTTTCCTCTTTTTTTGTTTGTGTTTTCTTTAAATGTTTCCTCACTTCTCTATTTAGCTCTTAATTTATTTCTCTTACTCACACTTTTTATCTCTAACTCTTTTTACTATATTTCCTTTCCCCCCTCTCTCTCTCTTCTCTCTATCTCTCTTTTTCTTTCTTTAATCCTCTCCTCACCTCTATATAAACTCTTAATTTATTTCTCTTTCTCCTACTTTATATTTCTAACTTTTTTACACTATTCCCCCTCTCTCTCATCCTCTCTCTCTCTCTTTCTTTTCTCTTTTTATTCCCCCTCCCCCACTCTTTCTTTCTTATCTCTCTCTCCCTCACTCTCTCTCTTTCCTCTCTCTTTTTTGTTTTTTTTTGTTTTTTGTTTTTATTGTTTCCTCGCTATTTAACTCTTAATCTATTTCTCTTTTTCACACTTTATATCTCTAAGTCTTTTTACTCCTATATTTCCCCGTCTCTCTATTTCTTTCTTATCTCCCCCCCTCTCTCTCTCTCTCTCTCTCTTCTCTCTCTCTCTCTCTCTTCTTCTGTCTGTCTTTTTTTTTCTTTCTCTTTCTTTTTCTCTTTTACTATTAATCTATCTTTGTTTTACTTACTTCGTTTCCATTCGGCTCATAGCTGTGTGGATGACCACCCTGGGTCTAATTTCTTCTGTCCCCACGAAGATGACATCAGGATTCCAACTGTCTGTAGTAGTCAAATTTTCTCCATAAGAACAATTTTCGCCCGTCCTCAACGAGGGGAGGAATCCTACTGTCCTCGGCAAGCAGCTCCTGCGTGAAGACTGAACTAATGATAGGGATCTCTTTCCTTCCCCCAAAGAGAGGTGGGGTGTATTTCCGTTCATCCCTTTGCCTTCCTTCTCTTCAGAGGCCAGCCGACGTGACACTGCTGGTCAAAAGAAATTCTGTTCCGAATTTTGGTCATTTTATAGGACAAGTACCTTAGCTCTAACGTCACAGAGTTTCCAGAATATTCTTGGGTGTTCCCTTTTAACTTTCGAGTTACTCGTAATATGTAACACTATGTTTTATTAAAAAGAACTCTAGAAGGCAACAGGTGGATGAGCAGTTCATGACATGCAATACTCCACTTTGGCCCTATCTTGGGCTAGACGAGCGGTTGGAGAGGCCCCCTCCGATCAATCGGCTGGTCACGTCAAGCCCTAGCACCTATATGATTGTCCCAACCCTATTGCCCTTATGGCAAGCCCCAACCCTTTTTATCATATGGGTGCTAGAAGACGGTGGCTGCGGGTCTACATGTCCTGGGAATGACGTTAAACTCTATCTGATGGTGAGGTTCCAGTTTTGGAGGTTTGGGGAATGTGGAGCACCGCTTCATCACCATTGCTCCCTGGTCCACTCTGACCGGGAGTGGTAGTACCTGTTAGGGTCCCATCTATGGGTTAAATAGAAAAATGTGTTTATAGAAAAAATTGATTATCCATTAAGAATTGATTTATTTTAAAACTTTATCGGCATTAAATGACCCACTGAGGTTGATATGCCGTAAAACAAAACAAACCAAACAAACCAATCTAGAAGGCAAGATGTCCATTTCTTTGTTATCTCCATAGTGACGCAGCAAATAACAAATGTATTTATAGGAAATATAGGTACAATTTTTTTTATTGAGAGGGGGAATAAATAAAGCGTATATAATTTTCGAATAAATGATTATTTAATAGATCTATTTCTTCTGCTCTTAAGAACAATGTTGACCTTGTTTACTTTTTATTGCCCTAAATGTATATCATTTAGGGCAGAAAAAGTACCCGTTGGCTTCAACCACAGCATAATTCGTAAATAACTACTTCTAGTGAGTCTTAATCTTGTCGCTAGACGGCGATGGTCGTTTATAGAGCTACAAAGGAATATCTGAAAAGTAAGATTTGCATACAATACCAGTACTACTATGTAACTATTTATGAGAAGTAAATAAACAAACGATGTGTTTGGATATGGCTTTTTTTTAGCCGACAATTTTTGGGAGAATATGTGCTTAATTGAAGTCGTACCTAATTTTGAAAATTAATTACTTGATAATTAATTAATTAGGTGGGATTACCTAATTAATTAATTGATAATTAATTAATTAGGCGGGCTTACCTATTCAAATGTAAGGCTAAACAAATTGAGAAAAATCAATTCCTGTATGTACATTTCGGCCTATTAGGCCTCATCAGCAGAGCTATAGATAGGAAGACCGCCTTGAGTGTGATTCGAACCCTGACTGTCAAGCTGACAGGCGAGGACCGTAACCCCTACACAAATTTTTACTAGATTTTTCGTTTTGTTTAGAGTAGGTTATATTCCTCTTATAGTGACTTTTACTACACGACAGTATGAGAAGTAAATAAACAAACGATGTGTTTAGATATGGCTTTTTTAGCCGACAATTTTTGGGAGAATGTGTGCTTAATTGAAGACGTACCTAATTTTGAAAATCAATTAATTAATAATTAATTAATTAGGCGGGCATACCTATTCAAATATAAGGCTAGTAGATTTCATCGAGATGGTTGCACTTGTCCTATAGCTGCTCAAGCGCATACATACCCAACAAGACGCACGTGCTGTCACGTCAATTGTTCTTCGGTCATTTGCTTCGGGGGCCCAAAGAGAATACATCTCACTATGCGAATAAAAAAATCCATGTATATTACCGTTGAACCGCAATTATTATTATTATTATTATTATTATTATTATTATTATTATTATTATTTCACACCTGCCGTAGCCGGTGGTTCACATGAGGCTGAGTGACAGCAAGTCTCCTCAGGTCTCCAGGATTCTTCTAGCCGATCCCAACAATGCTGTAGTTTGGATGAACTCTATTCTTTCTCTGATTTTAAATTTCACACAAATTATTTTCCAGGGCTTTGGGGACCTTCCCAAAGGCAACAATTATAATTGGTGCAACCTTTATATTCATGTTCTACAATTTCCTCAGTTCTCTGGCAAGGTCCAAGAATTTGTCTATCTTTTCACTTTCTTTTTATTATTATTATTATTATTATTATTATTAGTTTTCACATGGAATCTGAGTGATAGCAAGTCTCCTCAGGTCTGGGGAAACAACTAAAGCCGACTAACTCCTGCCTTGTAACCTATCCTGTGTAATTCATTTCTAAGAAACTATTGAAATGTATTTATAGTTAGCTTGAAATGGTGAGGGAAGAAAAAAGAAAAACGCTGGGACGCATTGATAGGACTTTACTGGGTTCTTTTAGATTTTTAGGCCTCAGGGACATAGGACGCGTACCTATCAGCATCTCTGTATTGAATACTCGTAAATTAATTATATCTTGTAATAAAGTATTTCATTAATTTATTCACCTACTTGGGCTGCACAATCATGTCTTATGCCATGATCGACGAGGAAGTCGACAGCTGACTGGCAAAGGTGAGTAGTGCATTTGGCAGGTTGTACAAACACGTATGGTACAAGGGACTCCTGAAGAAGAGCACAAAAGTCAGCCTGAACAGAGCTATAGTCCTTGCCACCCGCCTATATGACTCAGTTTAGTTGGTCACTTACTGCCACTAACTACGACTCTTTGAGCGGTTTCACAATCGCTGCCTTAACACCATCCTCAACATCTACTTGATCTCGTTACCCCTTTAGCAGGCGAGTGGTCTGGTCATGACGTTAAGCTGCATCAGTTGGAGGCCGTGGTGTGATGGTTAGAGTCGTAGGAAATAGACTCGTCGACACGAGTTCAAATCCTGGACGAAGCTACAGTTCACATAACGCTCATACTCTTGGGAAAGGTATGAAAAGATATGAATTCAACTACTCTCACTCCAGCTATGGGTAAATATTAGATCAGATTAGACTCTTTAAATTTGGTCAGGCAACCAGTCTAGGAGAAGTAAAACTCTGAATTCAAACATGCTAAACTCCACTTGAGGTGGTCACTACTAGAATAGGCTCAGTTCTAATAAGTGATCTATTTCATTAATTTTTTTAAGATGTGAAATTCCAATTTTTGAGTTCTTCATCACCACCTGTTGGCCGTGGGTGGCGAGCCGTGATGCTTAAGGATAGAGCCCAGGTGTATGAGCAGTTCATGACTTGCAATACTCCACTTTGACCCTATCTTGGGCTAGACGGTCGGTCGGAGAGGCCCCCTTCGATCAATCGGCTGATCACGTCAAGCCTTAGCACCTATATGATTGCCCCAACCCTATTGCCCTTATGGCAAACCCCAACCCCTTTTTTATCATATGGGTGCTAGAAGGCGGTGGCTGCGGGTCTACATGTCCTGGGAATGACGTTAAACTCTATCTAATGGTGAGGTTCCAGTTTTGGAGGCTTGGGGAATGTGGAGCACCCCTTCATCACCATTGCTCCCTGGTCCACTCTGACCCGGAGTGGTAGTACCTGTTAGGGTGCCATCTATGGCTTAAATAGAAAAACATGAGTTGATAAAAAAAATTGTATTATCCATTAAGAATTGATTTATTTCAAAACTTTATCGGCATTAGATAGCCCACTGAGGTTGATATGCCGTAAAACAAAACAAAACAAAAACTTTCTTATTCATAAACATCATTGTCTACCGTTCTAGATGTACTATTTCTCTGTATTTCTGTATCTCTTTCCTTCTCCCTTTTCATAAACACCACTCTCTCCCTTTTTTCTTAATCTTTCTTTCTTTCTTTCTTTCTTCCTTTCTTTCTTTATTATTCATTAACGTCATTATCTATTTTTCGCTGAATATCTTACTACTATCTTAAGATGTAAGTGATTCGTCAGGGTGGCCTAAAGTCGGTAACAGCCAGAAAGCGAGGGAGTCTAGCCCCTTTTCACAAGCGCTAGACGAAGGAGATTGTTTTTTTAGCATCTGAGACGGAGGGCCACACCTACCATCAGCTCCTCAATTTACCGCAAAGATCCCTGTGCTAATCATACGCTGAGTTGGCAAAGGTGTATATCGAACCCGGAACCTTGAGGTTCCCAGCCGGACACTCTACTGATAGACCTAAACTGACCCTTTTTTCTTGAAATATATAAATCTTATTCTTCTTCTTCTTCTTGCCCTACTTCTTCTTCTCGCTCTTCTTCTTCATTCCGTTTTTCTTCGCCCTTTTTTCTTCAAATATATAAATCTCGCCCTTCTTTCTTCTTCTTCTTCTTCTTCTTCTTCTTCTTCTTCTTCTCTTCTTCTTCTCTTCTCTCTTCTTCTTCTTCTCGCCCTTCTTCTTTCTTCTCTCTTCTTCTTCTTCTTCTTCTTCTTCTTCTTCTTCTTCTTCTTCTTCTTCTTCTTCTCTTCTTCTTCTTCTTCTTCTTCTTTCTTCTCCCCCCCCCCTCCTTCTTCTTCTTCTTTCTCGCCCTTCTTCTTCTCACCCTTCTTCTTCTTTCGCCCTTCTTCTTCTCACCCTCTCTTCTTCTCTCGCCCTTCTTCTTCTCGCCCTTCTTCTTCTTCTTCTCACCCTCCTCCTCCTCCTCCTCGTCCTTCTTTCTTCTTCTTCTTCTTCTTCTTCTTCTTTCTCGCCCTTCTTCTCGCCCTTCTTCTTCTCGCGCCGTTCTTCTTTTCTTCTTCTTCTTCTTCTTCTTCTTCTTCTCTTTCTTCTTCTTCTTCTTCTTCTCGCCCTTCTTCTTCTCTTCTTCTTCTTCTTCTTCTCACCCTTCTTCTTGTTCTCGCCTTTCTTCTTCTTCTTCTTCTCTTCTTCTTCTTCTTCTTCTTTTCTTCTCTTCTCTCTTCTCGCCCTTCTTTCTTCTCTTCTTCTTCTTCTTCTTCTTCTTCTTCTTCTTCTCTCCTCCTCCTCCTTCTTCTTCTTCTTCTCCCCTCCCTCTCCTTCTTCTTCTTCTCGCCCTTCTTCTTCTCACTTCTTCTTCTTCTTCTTCTTCTTCTTCTTCTTCTTCTCTTCTTCTTCTTCTCACCCTCCTCCTTCTCTTCTTCTTCTTCTTCTTCTTCTTCTTCTTCTTCTCACCCTTCCTCCTCCTTCTCTTTCTTCTTCTTCTTCTTCTCGCCCTTCTACTCTTCTTCTTCTTCTTCTTCTTCTTCTTCTTCTTCTTCTTCTTCTTCTTCTTCTTCTTCTTTCTTCTTCTTCTCGCCCTTCTTCTCGCCCTTCTTCTTCTCGCCTTCTTCTTCTTCTCGCCCTCCTTCTCGTCATTCTTCTTCTTCTTCTTCTTCTTCTTCTTCTTCTCTTCACTCCATTTTTCGGACCGTTTTTTTCCCGTTCATTTCTGCCCTTCCCTACTCAAAAACGGATTATTTTTTATGACTATCATTGGAAAGAGTTTGCGGAAAATGAATCAACCCACGAAACCCCTATCCCTCCAATAGAGTCAGGGCCTGGGCGTGGAGCCTTACTGCTTGATTCGAAAGTCAGATAGTAACGCCGTTCTAACAGCGTCGGTTTGGGAGACAAGCCGGAAAGGGGGAGACCCTAGGTCTGGACTTCCAGTGTCCAGGGCAAAGGACGCGAGGGAAAGAAATACGCCAAAATATCTAATAGCCATAAAGAAAGTAATGACGCAAAAGGAATAATGGGAAGAAAAGGACTAAAAAGAACATATATATATATATATATATATATGCATTAAACACACACACACACACACATATATATATATATATATACATACACACATATATATATATATATTGAATATATATATGTATATTGAATTAGAGCCGAGACATGATGGGTGGCTATCTGACCTTCGTCCACTCATTTAAAGGAACCCCTCCGTTACCCGCGCTGAGGGTAATAACTACAGATATCGGTTGGACCCTTTAGCTAAAAGCTATACTGACCCTCCCCCCCTTTTTTTTCTGATAGGCCTGCATCTGTCTGTTCGTCTCTGTTTTCTTCTCTTCTACGCGCAGACACTGAGACTTGAGTGAACGAAAGATGAGTCTGGCCATTTTCTCTCATATACACGTCATCATCGATACGCTTGTGCGGATGCAGAAGAGGGGCTACAATTATGTCTATATATGGTAACGTCCGCTGTAGAAATTATTGTTTGTGAGTTTGATCCTCACTGGGTGCCATATTACCTAGAGCTAATCCTAAACTGAGTTTTAGGCTGACAATGAGATTAAGATATATTACAGACAGAGATTAAGATATATTACATATACTAGCAAATATATGCACCCTCCGGGTGCGAGTATTTAAGTTTTAATATAATAAAATATCATGTTAAATTAGAAAGGCTAATGAAACTGAATAAGAATTCAGATAAAAATATTTGGAACAGAGGGGGTATAATCGGAAAATAGAACAACTTTGAAACTAACTGTTCCACCATTTTCCCTTACTCCCGTCTTTCAGTGGTAAATTTCCCTAATTTAACTATTTAGTTAAAATAGGAAGAAAAGAATAAAATTACAGTTATTTCTTTATGTTAATAGATTTCTGTTAAGATTTATCCCGGGATTTTTGCTCATATTTATTAAGATAAAACCAAACAATTAGAAATCAATAATACTAAGCATATATTTATTAAAATCACATTTTTTTAAGATCAATATGCAAATTAGCCTTCCCATTCACACTGTAAACCGCTATTTCGTTGAATATATAAATATAATTGCATATTATTAGTATGTAGATATTGTTAACAGTCTTAAAACAATTTTACTAATAATTGAGGTTTAAATAAAAAATAAAATCATGGAGAATGTGATGTAAATAACAAAGGGAATTGTGACTTGAATAGTAATATAGTTTCGGTTACAGACATACAAACCCACAATCTCCATTATAATAAGATATATATATATATATGTATATCTCAGTCGGTAGAGCGTTCGGCTAGAAAACACAAGGTTCCTAGTTCGATTCCGGTCCCGGCCAACTCAGCGTATGAGTAGCACAGGGATCTGTGCGGTAAAGTAATGAGCTGATGGTAGGTGTGGCGCTCCACCTCAGATGCTAAAACAATCTCCTTGGTCTAGCGCTATTGAAAAGGGGATAGACTCCCTCGCTGTATGGCTGATACCGACTTTAGGCCGCCCCGTCGACTTTACTTTTACTTATACATATATATATATATATATATATATATATATATATATGTGTTGTGTGTGTGTGTGTGTGTGTGTATTTAGGCAGCATCTTTTCTTGTAGGCATATATTGTTAAATAATGCAGCCACTTTCTGTCTGCAAGTCTTGTCCTTTGTTTTTTCATATTGCCGGATTATTTTTGTAATATCTATGGCGAATAGATCAGCCAATTCTCGCCAGATATTACAAAAATAATCCGGCAATATGAAAAAAACAAAGGACAAGACTTGCAGACAGAAAATGGCTGCATTATTTAACAATATATATATATATATAATATATATATATATATATGTAATCCACAGACAACGTGTTTTGACGTTTCACGTCTCAATCAGTGTAGCTAGACACGGCAACTACCTGCAGCCAGGGGCGAAACCCGACTGACTTTTCATCAACCTGGCTCGTTAAGCTCTCGGCCATCGAGAGCTGCAATTATGGAGCGGCATTTTAACTGTTAAATAGACACATCTGTGTATATTTTACAATCACCAGAGTGATCAAATCTGTAAATAACAGACGAACATTGCTTTATGCTAGCGGTGAAAATCAATAAAAATCGCTCGTTTATATATATATATATATATATATATATATATATATATATATATATGTGTGGTGTGTGTGTGTGTGTGTGTGGATGTGTGTGTGCGGTGTGTGTTGTGTGTTGTGTGCGTAAAATGAGAATTGAAGTAAATCCGACGGTATGTTGAAAAGATGAATAAAGGAAAGGAAGTATTGAATGGATAAAATAGCATATTCTTATTAATTAACTTACACGTGTTTTGATCAGGAGTTCATCCATGTGTACATTATTTAATCTATTATTATTTTTGAATAACAAAATGAAATGAGATAATATATATATATATATATATATATATATATATATATATATATATACCAACTCCTCCGCACAAGCAGGATGCTGCACAATGTCTTAAGCAGAGTTTAACAGGTTTTGATTTAAATATATAAATATAATATTAAAAAATATGTTTTAAAAACATCCTCATTATTCTTTGTCTGCTTTAAGCCGCTGACAGAGGCTCACCCACCACTGTAATTTTACGGTAAACCGCTGGTAGTGGCTTCGTTATGATTGATTAGAAGGACATATTACAATAATAATAGGATTTTATTTGAATAGAACGCGTTTTGAAGGGAACTTAGAAATATCCCATCATGCAGGTAAAAAATACCAAGAAAATTTGGTACAGCTCTGGGGAAAATTTGGTAGGCAAAGAGTTACGAAACTACTATAAGAAAGGGGCCGGGTTAGCTCAGTCGGTAGAGCGTTCGGCTAAAAACCGCAAGGTTCTTAGTTCTATACCGTCCCTCGCCGACTCAGCGTATGAGTAGCACAGGGATCTGTGCGGTAAAGTGAGAGCTGATGGTAGGTGTGGCGCTCCACCTCAGACTCAAAAACAATCTCCTTGGTCTAGCGCTAGTCAAGAGGGGGATAGACTCCCTCGCTGATTGGCTGATACCGACTTTAGGCCACACCAACGATTTTACTTATAAGAAATGTAACCTTAACGTCAAAGGAACACGATTCCCTAATTTCTAGACATGAAATAACCCTTGATGGTTTTAGAGGCCGTTAAAATCAATCATTTTATAGATATTAGAGAAAGCCAATTATTGCAAGTCACTCGCAGACAAATTATGACATTCTATTATGGTCACGTTTTGGAACCCCAAACATATTAAATTTAGTAGTATTATATGGATTATTCGGGCTGTTGTCCTCATCTGTAACCCTATTGCCCTTATGGCAAGCCCCAACCCCTTTTTATCATATGGGTGCTAGAAGACGGTGGCTGCGGGTCTACATGTCCTGGGAATGACGTTAAACTCTATCTGATGGTAAGGTTCCAGTTTTGGAGGTTTGGGGAATGTGGAGTACCCCTTCATCACCATTGCTCCCCGGTCCACTCTGACCCGGAGTGGTAGTACCTGTTAGGGTCCCATCTATGGGTTAAATAGAAAAATGTATTTATAAGAAATTGTATTATCCATTAAGAATTGATTTATTTCAAAACTTTATCGGCATTAAATTACCCACTGAGATCGATATGCCGTAAAACAAACCAAACCTCATCTTTATTGTTATCTGTACAACGTTTCAGCCGATCTGCCCTCCGGACTCGGGAGCCTTCTTGAACTCGGTAACCTTCTTTTCAAACTCGGGAACCTTTTTGTCGTAATCGGGAGCCATTTAATCGTATTTAGTAGATTATAATGCAACGTATGCTGATATTAGTGTTAACAAAAAAATCTACGTAGGAGAAAGAATTCTATTCGCTATGCTTGATCAGTTTCCAACCATTCCCGCCTTTAAGTATTCGGGCGGTTTTCTCATTAAATATCACTGACGAGAGAAGAACAAAATATAGATAGATAGATAGATAGATAGATGTGAAAAATCTGAGGTAAATAGATAATAGATGAGAAAAGACCAGGTATACACACACACACACACACACACACACATATATATACATATATATATATATATATATATTATATATATAATATATATATATATATGGGAATAAAAGGCCTTAAATACCATGGGTATCGTGGTCATGGACCATTTCCACTCGCGAGTATGCTCACGAGCTTCTTGAGACCACTGATATATTTCATTTTT